>CM033275.1:21197783-21512767 GCA_019343175.1 Oedothorax gibbosus
GGTTTAAGGTTCAGCTGGTCCCATCAGGAGTTGTAACGTTGCTCTAGGGATAATCAGCTCCCGAGACTATAGTCGAGTGGACTTCTCTTTATGTTTATGAATGCTATGCTACGCACTGTCTCCGCATTTTTATACTTTCATTTGGTCTTAAGGATCCACCGTCGGTGCTCCTCACTTAGATTCCCAGCAGTAGTTTGTACTTATAAACAAAAGCGCTAATTTTCCACCAGCACAAGTCATTTTATAGGATAGCTAGCAGATGGCGAGATTCGAAGTTTCATACTCTGGAAACATTATTTGCTTATTCCTCAAGCATTAAATAAATATTCCGAAGCTATCTCGAAACTAAACCAAACGAAGTCCACGAATCGCTACTCTTTGGATAAGATACGCTGTAGTACGACTTTATTCTAGCCAACCAACAAAACTAAGCACGACTATGTCATATACCTGTTATTAATAACCCAAAGTTCTTACCAATGGTACAGCATTAGCTGTTAGCCTATTTTCGGGCCGCCCTGTATATAAAGTGTCATTAAAATGTTATTAATAGTGTCTCTTGGACGAAGTCATTACAACACCAGCAAAGATTTTTAAATGCAAGCATCATATTTGGTAGCTGAAATACATGTAAATTGCAGATTTGTAAATATATGTAGTATAAAAGGGGAACATACCATGTACACATTTTCTCGATTAAGAAAAATACTGCACATTAATTTAATGAATAATTTTAAAATAAAGAATATTTTTTAAAAAATATTTAGATTATGGCAGTAGCGGAACCAGATTTTTCATATTTGTTTAGGGGGGTGGAGGGAAGAGAGCTTAAGAAATATTTGTTGTCATTTTAATTTATTAAGATATAAATTATGCATCGTAATCAAGTAAACTTATTATTATTGATCAAGTTCTATTTTTTCTTTTATTATAATCATAAAGATCGATTTTCTATATACGTATATCTAGATGTAGATGCATCTAATTTCTACAAAGTAGAGAATAATTTCATTTGTGGGATTCAAAATCCCCTTCCTCTGGACTGTTATGAATTATTTAAGATTTTTTTAAACACAGAACTTTAAAAAAAAACCATGTAAATAAAGATGACTCTTTTCCCTCTTTCCTTTAATATCTTTGTAGACAGAAGCGCAAAACAAGCGAAGAAATTCAGCGGAAAACAACCAAAACGATAAAAACAAGTTATCAAGTCTTCCCCCTCTCCCGCAACAACTTAGCAGACGATACTTTTCCACAAGAACTAAAAAAAAAATTAAAACGTTCCATTCCACAGAGCCACCTCATTTCCTGTCGTCCAAAATAAAATAAGAAATCGTCTGAAATAGCTTCTTTTTTCTCAAAAGAGGGACCTTCCCAGAAGAAGAAAAAAAAAAGATCAAGAAAAAATTGTCTGTCGGCATCGGGAAAAAGAACACCGGATATCCCCCCCCCCCTCCCCTCTCGGGTTTGTAGTGTTGCCACACGCGTTGAAGAAATCTTTTGCGATTATTGAGGGTGTGGGAATTCTGGGAAGTTGGTAACCGCACCCCCACCGCAGAGATATGCGGGCAAGCAGACGATATTTCGTGTTTGGGAATGCAGGCGATATTTTTTTTGGAAGGAATGTCGGCGACCGACACTTAGAAAAATGTGTTTGATAAGGGTGAAAGTTTTAAGTCTGGAAAGCTAACGATATTTGACGAAGTAGAATAAACGTGGAAATTTAGTAAAATTAAAAGAAAGAGAAAATACATAATATTCAATATTTGTTAAAAATAGCCTTATTTACAGGCCAAAATTTTGGAATAAAATAAATTTTAATTGATTGTTTTCAATAAAAATGGAAATTGAAACAGTGTTTCACCAACAATATACAAAAAAAATCACACAAAAAAATGTTCATTCTTCAAAAATTAGTTCTTCATACTATGTTCCAAGAATAATTTTTTTTCCATTAAAGCAACACTTCAGTTTTTACCTCGGTTCGGCAAACATAACACAACACAAAGACCATAATCTCTTATTCTTCTTGAAAAACCTACCCTAAGCAAAAAAAAAGAATACAAAAAAAATAGGGTGTGCCAATGAATTATCTTGTGTGCAAACGATTTTTATCCCCCTCCCCCCTCGTGATTTCTACCTGCTGTGCCCTCTTCATCGCAAATCTCCTCTTCACTTCACTTCAATTCAAGAGGCTGATCTGAGCTTTGAAAGAAACAGCAAATATTAAGGTTTTTATTTTCTTTTATTTGGTGAGCCTGTTGTGTTCTCTTATATATCTGAATGTTTAGGACTTCTGTAGTTCTTTTTTTATATGTATAAGAACGTTTATTTCTTATATACAGCGTACACAAACGTTTTATGTTTTTTTTTATCTAGAAGTTTCCACCCCCCCCCCCCCCCCCCAACCCCATATATCAGAATTATTTGTGATGTAATAATTTGCTTTTGAGCGTCCAGATTAAACGCAATTAAGTAAAACCACGTAATTTCTTTATTAGACTGTCAGAACTCAATCGTTGATTTTACAATATTTAACCTTGTATAGATAAAACAGATTTTATTATGATTGAATGTTCATAATTGTGTATAAAAATTACACTTTAATCGACTCATAAGACATGTATAAGGCTGTATTTTTTATGTTCTGCATATAAATATATAAAACGGTTGCTAAATACAAAAAAAAAATTACGGCTTTTTTAGAACGAAAATCTTAAACGTACAATAATTACATCAAGGTAATGACGTTATACTAATGGTACTTAAAGACTTGTTTTCTATGTACAATGACGTCAAATTTATTCAGATAAAAGATTCATTCCCACAGATATTAAAAATCCTTTACACATTTACTACAAAATTTAAGATACCACTTTCCTGTCATACGGGAACTCTATGGTCATTATTTGAACAACAATTCACATTTCTATACGCAAGAACGGAAAATTCCCACACGGCAAAAAATACACCAAATTACGCCAAACATAAAACTCACTTTGAAAACATTAATGTCAAAAAAATTATCGGAGGTTAGCGGGGGGGGGGGGGGGGGGGAAGGGTAAGAGATAATAGCCGAACAGGTAGCTTTATCGTACACCTGAGGAGATGGACATTACTGAAATAATAACAATAAAACGACGGAATGAGAGGTAAAAAAAAAAACTGTTTCGGATTTGGTGGGGTGAAGCGAACCGTAAAGACATAGAGATCCAAGGTTTGTTGGGTGCAAGTCGCCAGAAATATCGCCAAGTGTCTTTATAAGTGTGGTTCAGTGAAAAATTATATTTTATACGAAGTTAATGGAAACAATTGTATCATAATATTAATAAGGAATAGAACTGATTTTCTAGAAAAAGGCTTATTTGGCAAAATTTCTTGCAGGGTAGATTCAGATTTAATCGCGGCAAGTTACAGTGGTTGCTGTTATTAGAAAGTTCTTTCGGCAAAATTTCGTTTAGGGTTGACTCATATTTAATTGAAAATTATAGTTGTTGCGATTATTAAAAAGATCATTGTTTCAATTTCAATTATTCGTTAGAAGCAAAATTTCTACAGAAATTGTAATTTTTCTTCCTAAATATTTTTATCTTAAAAAAAAAATTCTTCTTGTTATTTGGACTAGTAAGCTCTAACAACTTGTAACAGCATTATCATTGATAATAGGGTACTTGACTATATCGCTAAAATACCTTCCAATGTTTAATTATAGTTTGAATCCAAAAAGAACAAACGCATATTTTTTTGGCAAAATAAATCTTTAAATAATTAATGAAAATCATTTTAAAATGGTTTTTTTTTCATCGGTACGTAACGTGATCACAAACACATCGATTTGACTGACGTCACTAGTATATATAAACAAACCGGTGTGATGTTTTTTTTTGTAATTAAACTGGATTTAATCTAATTTACTATTAAAATAAGAATTATATAGATAATGGACGGAGGTTTCACAGAAGCGGATAGTTCAAATTTGCTTAAAGTAGATTTCAAAATGGTGTTTCAAAGTTAGTTTATAGTAACTAGTGACGTCATAGACACCACGTGACCCAAAGCATTTTCGGGCGTAATTTTTCGTCCCAATTTTAAAATTCATTTTTTTACGTTATTTGGCAAAATTTTGAAAAGAAAAAAGTCGTATTTTTTTATTTTGTACACACGCTTAATTTACGATAAAAAAATTAGTCAAATACCCTATTGTGTAGTATAAGCATGACCTCGAAACAGCCTATTATATCGAAAGAAACACTTTAGCCTATTATAAACTACATCTACAACTTCATTCCTATGAATATAGTTGCGATGTTTCGTAACCCTTTTTATGCAATCTACACTGCTCAAAACAATTAGGGGAAAGAATGGTTTAAACCCTTTCACCCAGAATCATTTCATTTGGAATCATCAGCTTGCGATTTTTTTCTGACTAAGTTAAGCTCGCACATATGTATCATTATATGGAAGAATGATGTCTTTTGAAGAAATAAATAACGTTTGTTTTAATTAAATGAAAATATGAAAAACATGGTAAAATAAAATTCACTCTGAAACTATTTCATTAAATAAATTGACCCTAAATTCTTCATGCTTGCATTTTGAGATGTTTAAAAATTGATTTTAACTATTTTTAACAAATAAAGTTTTGAAAAATTATTGTTATAATTTAGTCAAGTTATGATTCCATTTTTTACCTTAAATTTTAGTTTAAAAAATTAAGATCCCCCCCCCCTCCTGTTTTTACCATTTCATTTTGAATGCATAATGAATCTATTTCACCAATTTTAGATTTTTAGAATTAAAAAATAAAAAGTTGGGACTGAAAGGGTAATAAAAGTACACAAAGTGCTCCTCTAATTGTTTTGAGCAGTGTAGATAAAAAAATTAATACAACTCCAACAAATCAAAGTCGCCAAAAATTGCGATTTTCAGTCTAATATGGTAACCTTTCCCATTAGAAACTCACAGATGCGTGAACTACAGTTACAGTTAAAGGCTGCGGATAATCGTCTGCATCCTGCGCGTTCTACGCTGTTGCCCGCATGGAATCGATGTTTGATCACCCCCCCCCCCCCCCCCCCCCACATGATAATAGCATACGCAAGAAAACGTAAGGAAAATAAAAAAGAACTTCGGAAAGACAGACACGTTTTTGGCGAAAATAGCTTGAACGTGTCCATTTCTTACATCCATTCTAACAAAAAAAAAACAAAGTTGAAAAAAAAACTCTTTTTAAATTAAGGTCTATCGTCAAATTTAATAATATCAATCGATTACAGTTCTTAATTTTTTAGCAAAACAAAAATTAATAATGCTTTTTATTTACTTTGGCCGTAAAATGATACGAAATTGTTAGGTGTGAAGCAAATTGATAGGTTTAAAGCCAATTTTGGGGGCCCCTAGAATAACAATCCCAAGGCAGGCCTATGTAATGATCAGTGCCCGATTTTGTGTAAAGAAAGTTAAGTTTAGTTGTACTGAGCTACACAGTCAATTATACAAATGCTAAGGCTAAATTGCAGAAATACTATAGGCCCCTATCATTTTAACCAACTGTGATGTCCGGCAGGTACTAGAAACTCGTGTACGTCCCATATTTCAAGTGTGTATCTCTTTTTGTTTTTCAGCAATACCTTTAAAACCAAAGGCAGTTACCTTTTGGGTATGCGCGTTTTACTTAAATAAACCTTAATATGACGTCCGACACAAATACTGAAATTCATAAAACAAATTCGAAGCTCTTTTAGTTCAAGCTGTAGAATGGTTTCAGATAGACAGACGGACTAATGTTTAAAAACTACTTTTTTAGAATCAGCACCCTCCGAAACGCGTAGAAAACACTAAATCTATATTTCGGATTTTCGACTCCATCGCCATATTTCCATTACCTTTAAATTTCATACTTGGCAATTGAAAGTCAAAACCAACTGAAGAGCTTAGTGAAAGAACGTGCTAAGTGACAAAAAGTAGTAAACTAGAAAATGAGCGTTAAATGTTATCATTTGCAATTAGATATGTTAAAAACGGAACTTTCAGACGGTAAAAAATATATTTAACTTAAATTTTATGAAAAAGGGGACACTCGTTGAGGGAATAACTTATTCATTGACACAAAAATCCCAATTTCTTAGCACGTGTTACTTAGCACGTTATGTTACTTAGCACGTTCCATGTTACTTAGCACGTTCTTCAACTGAGCTACTGTTCTTCAACAAAGCTCACCTGTTGTGTATTGTTGAAGTTGAAGTAAAACAATGCCCAAAAGACGTAAGCAACACCGGTGGCATTTTGTTTCCCCAACAAAGTCAGTAACCCTTTCTCACAATGTTCCTTTTTTTTTGCAAACGATAAACAAAGGGTGCTAGGGAGAAGGATAAAATAGAATAGGTTCTTCTTTATTTTCATTCTTATATTTCTTAACCGAGGTGAGTTTTTTGTTGTTGCTGTTGGGTTGAACTATCGTCGCGCTAGAGCTACACGAGGAGCTATTGGCAACGGCGTCATAATTTTAGAAACACAGTCAAATGACGAGCCGTTACCCGAGTAGGCACCCAACGCAAATCTTTAAAAGCGACATCGTTCGCAGCGTCGGGTCTTTGAAGAACATTTAACGTGGACTCCCTCTACGTGGGATATTGTTTGTCGGACTTTTGAGCTGCACAGGCCGTTTATAAGTCGGCATTTATTTTATTAATGCCTGGGTCCGAACCTGGGACCTTTCGCAGGCAATTCAAGAACATTATCGAGAGAGCTCCCCAGTCAGTTAAATTCTATTGAGAGAGTAAGTAGTACAGTTTTACTGTCTCTATGTTTGATTCCGTATGTTATTCATTTATTCATTAAATACACACACTGCAGATAAAAGAATCCATTTACAGTGGTGCCTTAAGGCCGTGTCCCTGTCCTGACTACGACATCAAATACCGCAAATGCAACAAAACTTGGCGACTTGGCAGAGTCAGCCACATGCTATTGCATCGCTTGGCGCCCTTGGCAGTCGCCAAGTTTTGTTGCCTTTGATGTCGTAGTCAGGACACAGCCTAAAAGAAAGAGAAAAAAAATACAAATAAAACAGCATTTACACTAAAATTACTATAAATATATAAAACTATTATAATTAAAAAAATATTAATTTTTTTAAAAACTTATTAAAACTATATTATTAAAATTATAATTAAAACTATTAAAATTACTTTAAAAAATAAAGACAGTTGGAGCATTTGTTTATTGAATTTTATATTTTAGAAGTTAAAAATATTTATCTTCATCACTTTATGCACATTATGGCTACATAAAAACAAAGATTCAAATAAATCTTTCATTTACAGAAATGTACTGTTAGTGATATTAAAAGGCCTCCCAAAATAATCACAAAAAATCGTATTTCTTACCCAACAAATGTTACTTGACTACTCCAGCGAGAAATTAAAAAAAAAAAAGACGATTTTTTCTTCATTCTTATTTTTACCTGCATTCTCCGTTCTGTGCGATCGAATTCGCATTTCTGACGTTGGCAACACAAAAGTAATTATCGTCTTAAACATAGTTTCAGACGATTTTTTTCTTTAGGGGAGGGGGGGGGGGGGTAACAAAGCAATCTTCTAGAACAGTGGGGGAGTGGGGTTGGGTCGCTATTCGCTCAGGTTGGCTGAGTTTTGGAGAAGCGAAACATTCTAAAAAGAATGTTTTGTAGTTGAGGTTTTTCTAATTAAGTTCGTAATGTGCACGTGTTGAATTCCTGCATCTTCAAAAGTGACGTGAATCGCAAAGGTAACAATTGTAAAAATGTATTGTGTAGTTACTCTAAAAGAAAAAGGAGGCAAACTAGCTTCCTCAACTTTATGGGGTAACATTACACCAAATTGAGTAACGTTTTATAAATAAAAGTTAATTCCTATTTGGCGGCGTAACGGCGTAACTCCATAAAACTAGAGGCAGTTTTTGTTGCTACCAGTTTCTTCTTTTTGCTTAACGTTACAATTTAGTGTTAATTCATAATTTTAGTGTTAACACTTTATTCCATAAAGCTAGAGCGACGTTACACAAGTTTGTTTCAATGTGGTCCGGTTTATTTGAGAGGATAAGGGGTCTGTTTTTGCTACATGAAAGTCTATTGGACCTAGACCAACTGCTTTCGAAGGGCCAGGGGTTGGAAATCCTAATATTGAATAAATAATTGATTCTTTTAGGCAGATATCGATATACGGGGTGTCCGTAAAAGAATGTCCGAGTTTTAATGGTATATTACAGGAGTTTATTTTATACTAAATATAGCAAATCATACATGACATTGAAGGAAAACTAACCTAGTTTTTCCTATAAGTGCTCAATGTGTGCGCCTTAAGTGATAAGGCACACATCCAAACGAAAATGCAATTCTTCCCATACTGTCTGCAGCAAGTCCGGAGTAATGGAAGCAACAGCCTGTGCAACGTTGTAGCGGTACAAGCGCATGCGCTTATCTGAAACTGTTGGAGTTATTCTTTATTCGTCACCTTCAACCCCATTACAATTACACTTCAACCACAATACTATTACAATTTGAAATTCAGACATTCTTTTACGGACACCCTGTATAATTAGTGGTGAAAAGGTAGAGCAACTCAATATGGACTTGCACTAGTACATACAGAGTACTAGTGCAAAGTTGTACTAGTGCATACTAGTACAACCAGTAGTTTTGGCAAAGGCTTACTTCCACCGTCCGAGGCAATTTAGTGTAAACTATATGCCCCGTTTGCCAATAGCGACACGCCATGCTTTCACCAGAATTATGATCTTCATTGCCACGACTCCGACTACTTTAGTAGATTCACTATCGAGTGCCTCTAAGAAAAAGAAATGTTAATATTATAATGTCTTGCGAAGTTTCTTTAAAGAATGCTGGATGAAGCGTCTTGGCGTTTAATATTTAGAACCTCCAAACTCTGCTAATGCAACTTTTAATACATCGTATAGTAATAAAATCAATACGAAGAGTTTAATAGTTTTTAAATTTTTTTGTAATGAGTCAGAAAACATTCCATTGAGATTTCTTTTACTCGTTTTTAGCCCCCTGCCGAACTAACAATTAAAAATACAAACTAGAAAAGTCAAAACGAATTATTTGAATTCTTCGTTTTGCGCGATTGAATACGAATTTTCATTCGGAGAGTATCAATTATCGTCTTAAAGCTTAAACAACTTGAACTGAACTGAAAGGGAGGGGGGGGTAAGGGGAAGTTTATAAATTCGAATGTTTTCATTCGAATCCGCATTTCGTTTTCTTTCTAGTCGTTTGGTTAGTGTTTGGAATAGTTTGTCCAAAGCTATTTTTATAACTCTAAGCGTGGCGAAATTCTTTAAAAAGTTTGGTTTTAAACTAACCAAAAAGTATCTGGAATGTTTTCGGATGTTTTAATTTTTTTTAGGGTAAATGTTTATTCCATTTCAGGTCTATGAGAATGTTATAAGAGTATTTGAGCGTTGCCAATGAGGCGAATGGGTTACAAAATGGGCATTTCGTTTTTCTTTTCACGAATGGCTGAATTCGTACCGAGATTCCAAGGCAATTAGACTTTTTTCCTGCGTTAAGAAATCTGGCGCTTTTTTTTCAATATCGTCAATACCGTCATTATTTTTCTTGTTGAAGAAAGAGAAAACCAAGTAAAATAATGTCTTTTTTGTCTAAATTTTGTCTTTCTTTTTTTTAATTATTAAAATTTCATTATGTTACACTTCCATTTTCCGTTAAAGCAAGCATATTTGTTTTTGCATTATTAGAAAAAAAACAGTCTTTAGACGAGGCCCGGTGGCTTGTCGATAAAAACAAGGACCAAGCTAGCTTGGGAATTAAACAGAAAGGTTTAGGGGCTGTCGCGACACTGAGTTTTAAATCTTTAAATCAACCAAACAATAAAAACATATGAATAATACTGGTGAATCATCAATCGGACTTCAGACCCAAAATTAAAATAAGATACAATTTAAAAGTCATGCTTTTACCAAACAAAGGAAATGTAAAAATATTCCATTCTTAATTTCCATTTTAAAAAAATTCAGAGCAGAAAAAAACCGCAGACGATAGTGGCTGGTTTATTTTTGGTTGCCACCACAGTGTCAGTAAACCCAGCAAAAAAATTCGGGGCGTCATCCAAAAGTTCTCCACGAAGGTCGAAATGAAAGTTGCCCTTTTGTGCAAACAACGTAAAAAAAGAGGGCGACAGACGATATTTTTTCACGGCCCACCCCTTTAACGTTCTATAGTACGTGCACAAACACGTATTTGCTTGTACGTCACGGTACTTTTAGAAGAAAGTGAAAGCATTTTTGTATCAAATATTTCTTATATACCGGGTGGTTATAAAATAACGCTCGCGATTCGGAGTGGTCTGTAGCTTGAATGAATAATCCGAATGCAACAAACATCGAGACACTTACTAATCAAGAAGTGGGGGGGGGGGGGGGGAGAATGGAATCATAAAAAATAAACTCGTCTCATGACCAGGGTTCTAAATTACGAGGCATAATTGCCTGTGCTGGCCGAAATCGGCCATAATTGGCTACGCCTCGTAATTTAGAACCCTGGTCAAGAGACGAGTTTCTTTTTTATGGTTCCATTCTTTTCCCCCCTTCTTGATTAGTAAGTGTCTCAATGCTTGTTGCATTCGGATTATTCATTCAAGCTACAGACCACTCCGAATAGCGAGCGTTATTTTATAACCACCCGGTATATGCAGTAGTACCTCAATTGAAGAGCTTAGTGGAAGACGTGCTAAGTGACATTTTGAAAAATTGAGATTTTTGTGCAATGAACATATTAACAACTTCTTTAACGATAACAAGTTCCCCTTTCATAAATTTAAATATAGTATATTTTTACGCTTACAAGTTCCGTTTCACAGTCCGAGTGCAAACGAAAACTGTGAAGCTCATTTTCTCGTTTTCACTTTTTGTCACTTAGCACGTTCTTCCACTAAGCTCTTCAATTATTATCTGAAGTAATTGAGACCTAACCAGATGCGGATAATTGGAAAGTAGGATAATTTAAGTTAATAATAAGAAAAGGTATAATCGATCAAGTAGCTTTTTATATGACAGATGACTGATGAGTACCTAATACAAAAGCACGTAAAGTTAGTAAAAAAGTTTATATGCAAATTATAAACTTTTATTCCCGGCTTATCTGTTGCTGTTCATCTCTGTTGGATATCATGCCAAAAAAATTACTAGGCATGGATTTTATCCAACAAAGACGAACAGTGACAGACTTGAAATTCGGAAAATTAGCAACGCTCCGGATAAGTGGAGTTCTACTGAATAATAATATGTATTTATTTATTTGTTTCAGATGCACATAACAGAAAAAAATCCAATTACAATGCACATCATAAAAGACAATGAAAACAACAAAAACACATAAAAAAAAAGAAAAACATTACAAAGAGAATAGCCTCTGACAATTAGCTTTAAACACATTAAAAGGCATACAAAATATATCCAGTTCCTCAGACACACTGTTATAAGTTTTATAAAATTTATATAGACAAAAATTTCAAATACAGTTTTGCGGTAATGTTTTGAAAATGAGGTAATAACCATCAAAACATAGAAAAAAACCCTTGTTTCGGTTAAAATAATATCAGACTAAAGCTATACAATGGTTATTGACGACGGGCCTCAAGATTTCGGACCGCAGTAAGGTGACGAGGCCAACATCTAGCTTGACACCAAACACAACCTTATGGCAACATCATACGCAAGTAAATGAATAAATACAAAATTAAGTAAAATTTAAGAAATATAATAAGTATTCTTTCGATTATCGTCGAATGGCGAAAACTTTTCAAGCTACTAACTTTTCATTGAATACACTCTTTAAAAATGTACTTGGATTTTTCAATTAGTAGCAATTCTGCCTTGACCTATGAGCAAATTTTTTTTAAGAAAGTCAGTACTAGGGTTTAGCAATTTATGGCTGTGTCCTGACTACGACATCAAATGGCACAAATGCAACAAAACTTGGCGACCGACAAGGGCGCCAAGCGATGCAATAGCATGTGGCTGACTCTGCCAAGTCGCCAAGTTTTGTCGCATTTGTGGCATTTGATGTCGTAGTCAGGACACAGCCTATGTGTGAACCAAAGTTACCCTCCAGGGCCAAAACCTACCGAATTCAACGGTACTGATGGTAAATAATTAATTCCAAAACACATAATTATCAGTTTTTAGACGTCATACCTAGTTCCGTTATTCGGATAAGCAAGATTATCATGAAGGCTTAGGCATGAAGATCTTAAATACTCCACTCCCTATTAATCTCATAATAAGTGTATTTTTTATTTACTTTGACAAAAATGTATCCGACATATTAGTCATAAAAAAATCTTTTTGTATCGTCAGGACCGATCAAAGCAAACGCTTTTTTTTTTCACCGCCCGTGGTAATTTACAAGGCTATAAGTTCGTAGTGAACGCTTGTTATTATTTTGTAAAGGTTGTCACGACTTTGTCTACGAGCCAATATCGATAGAGTGACTCTAGCCCTTCCTAAAAAGTAGCATAAAACGAATAAAAGAATTTCCTATTTCCCACTTAATTTCCATTTAAATGTTTTATTGTATACATTTGCCATTCAGGTATTTTGCATTTAAAATTTAAGTATTTACAAAAAAAAAGCTTAGCATTCTAATTCCATGTAACTGTAGTGAATCACGATTTAAGAATTAAAAGAAATTAAAACATTTTTAAATTTAAAAAATAAATTATGAAGTCACATCATGAAGATTCAATTCTTTTTATGTTTGAAAGAACGTAAACATTAGAACCAATCTCATATAATTCTTGCTGTCTTTATCTCTCTATATTAAAAAAAGTAACTCTTTTGAAGTGTCCATGAGCCTTCAGGTACGATAATGATTTACAATCTAAAAACTTAATTCCTATTCCATGTTTTTTTTTTTTTAAAAATTAATAGTTTTTATTAAAAAATAAATTGCTTCCATCATAGATTCCAATTCTTTTTATGTTTAAAGAACGTTAGAACATTAGTAACCAATCTTTCATATAATTCTGCTTGTCTTTATTTTATTTAAAAAGGTAGCTCTTTTAAGTGTCAGCAGCCTAACAGATGACAAATTGATGTTTCCAAGTCTCATTTTCTGGAAAGTGTGTCTCCTTATGTCTCGATGCCTTTTTTTTGTTTCAAATTTCAATTACTTTTGATTAAATAAATTATCTCTCTATGTTAAGTATAGCCTTTTAACTTCGCAGCATACAGATGACATATGATGTAAGTATAAATTTAGAGTAGGCTATTGTTCAGTATTCAAAACTTCTTAAGTTGTCCACCAGGTCTTTACTAATAAGCATTGTAGGTACACTGTCAAACGTACTAGACATCCTCACTATTAAGAGTTATCAATCCTGATTATGGAGACAATCATGTTTTAGCTAGACAAGTTTATGGGCTAGGGTTCGATTGGGTGTGTCACAGCAACGTTGACCGAACTTAAAAAATGGAGGGCTCAGAATACAAGTGAACCAAATCCATAAAAAACTTCTTTGTGCTTCAGAGGTTTAAAGTTAAAGCTTCATAACAAGATTACCTCTTGAATTTTTTAAAAAAAATATTATAAATTAAATTTTAAAAGTTCTGAACTAGGAATTTTCATTATTGTTTAGTTTAGTTTGAATTATCGTCGCACTAGAGCTACACGAGGGCTATTGGCGACGGGCGTCGTATTTTAGAACCCCAGTCAAGTGACGAGCCGACACCTGAGTAGGCACCCAACGCAACCGTTAAGGGCGACATCGTACGCAGCGTTGGGACTTTGGAACATATTTAACGTGCACTCTCTCTATACGGGGTATTATTCGTCGGACATTTTCGGTTGCACGGGTCGTTTATAGGTCGGCAGTTATTTTGGCGATGCCCGGACCCGAATCTGAGACCTTTCGCATGCTAGACGAAAGCCCAACCGACTGGGCTCTCCAGCCCCCAATTTTCATTATTGAAATTCTACATAGTTAGTGCATGCAATTGTACTGCTCACTCGAAAATGACAAAAAGCATACTTGGTTCACTTGTATTATGAACCTGACATTTATTAGTCCCACAAAGATTAACCTAAAAAAGATATGAAATAATGTGTGGAAATAAATGAGGATTTATTTTTTATGTTATTTTTATTTTGTTGTCTTTTTATTTAACACCCAGTTGGTTTGTTTCACGAGGGATCTGGCAACAGGTCCGTGGTCTTGTTTTCATTTTTCTCAAATAAGTTTTGCCTTGGTATTCCCAATCGAGTTTTCTAAGAATATTTGAGTTGTTATTTTTTTTTAAATTCCAACTTCTTTCAATGCAAGTTTTCCTTGATAAATGATTAAAACAACCAACAGCACAGCAAGAAGTTGTAATTTTTAAAAAAATAACTAAAATAACTGTCTTAGAAAACTCAATTTCGAATATCAACAAAAGTAATTCGAGAAAAATGAAAACAAGACCGCAGAGCTGTTGCCAGATCCCACGTGAAACAAGCCTGTTGACCACTTAACAGTTCATTTAGTTTAGAGTCTCAGAACATTAAAAAAAAAAAACATAATATTATAACGAATCGGCATCCTAAAAATTTCCAAAATTCCGTATAAAAAAGGTATTTATCCATTAACGACGACTTTGTGAATACCATGAACACCTTTATTTCCGAATAAAAACATTAACTTTTAAATTCGTGTTTCATATAACTTAATTTTTCGCACATAAATTGTTCAGGACTATGGTCTTCATTTTGTTGATTTAGATAAAAACTTCAGCAGAAAATTCATTTTCGCGTGACACATTTTCTTTCCAATCGTCATTTAATGCGTTAAGAGACCCTTTACGGATTAAAAAAAAAAGATATACTAACAGGATCTTTTCTAAATTTGAAAATGTTCTGCGGCATATAAAATGAATCTGCAGCACTTTACATTTTCAAAAAAAAAAAAAATCGCTGTAATTTTTTTTCAAATCTGAGATTACGATACAAGTTTGATTCCTCTACTATAAGATAACCAAAAAAAAAGAATTTCAATATACTTGCTGCATGATGAATTTCCTACGAAACGTTTTTCTGTAAAATTGGTGAAAGACTAGCTCCCTCCGGTTTCCCTGAATAATGTAACACAAGTATCTATTTTACGGTGTAACGTTTTACACCATACATTTAGAAAACTCGTAAAACCGGAGTCAGCACTTGCTGCCAGCGATTTTACGGAGTGAACTCTTTATTTGTGAAACGTTACTCCGTAAATTCGGTGTAACGTTACACCGTAAATTCAGTGTAACGTTACACCGTAAATTCGGTGTAACGTTACTTCGTAAATTCGGTGTAGCATTACTTGATGAAGCTGGAAAAACTTTACACCAAAGTTTTACAGTGAACTAGACACCACCGTTACATAAAAATGCAATGAGTAATTAATTAAAACTAAGAAAATAGAAACGTTTAATTTAATGGTTTTTATATTTTATAAAACTGGGGTTTACGCATTTTAAAGAACACAAATTGAATCAAGTGCCGCAAATGATTTTTATCAAATGTTGTAAATATGCTTCAATAGAAAGTTGTAAATGCTTTTATTCGATTATTATCGTAAATACTTTGATCAAATGTAGCAAATGCTATTTATTAAATGTAGTGAATGCTTTTTGAACCGAATATAAAAAATAAATGCGAAATAAATCCTCCGATTCAGACGGGTAATACAATTTTCAATTTTATTTTACAACAACAGATTTTAAGATGGTATAAAAATTACTAAATTAGATCTCAGAGATCGAATATCAATTTGTTTGTTATTATCTTACACAAATTGAAATTCAATCTGATATCGGCAAGAAGAATTTATTTGCGCTATTAATCCCTCAATCGTATTCAAGAATATTTTATCGCGTTAGAACCTTTGTCTTTCTATTTCCGAATGTTCAAAATCCATATTGATTTTGTATATTTAAAGTAAAAGATTTTTAGTGATAAAATATTCTTGATTTGGTGATATCAATAAGATTTAAGAAATCATACAATCAGATAACAACATGTAAGTTTTACTATTGTTTAGAATTTACAGAATATCACTTACCGTTTATGTAAACAGCTAAAACCAGGAGTAAGTTTCCAGAAACTCTGATGGTTGACATTTTCTCCATATAGAAAAATCCGATTTTCCAAAATAAAATCAGGAACACCAAAAATCCTTATCTTCGCGATCAGAATCAACTTCGCGCGTTGGTGTATATTATATTTCGAACTTATTATATTTTTGATCAGTTGAATAGAATCATTTTCTGTATAAATCCTTTATAATTCTCACCAAAAAATGTCTTCAGGATCGGCTCATTAAATTTCAAAATATCACCGAGTTTCACAAAATATTTAGAACCAACCTCTAAAAATTCACAATAAAACTATTCAAAACAATGAATATTATCATAAAATTCAATTGAAAACACACAAAAACTACAGCAACTGGATTCCACTACGTCAACACGTGTTTTGATTCAAGATTTCAGTATTGACTTTCGGTCTACTTTTAGGCCACGCCTTCTTCGGAGATTTCACCAATGAGATGTCAGCCGGTGTATCCATGGAAACGCCGACCCACGCGGTTAGCTCAAAGAATGTCGAACAATGATTAGATCGTGGCGTTTTGAGTATTGTTAACTAACAACTATTTTAAGTTTGTGTTCATAAGAATATTGCATTTTTTTAAAAACAATTTCGAAGGAATTTTAGTCAATTTTTTTTAGCTACTATTAGAATTAGCATTTTTTAAAAAATAATTTGAAAGCTATTTAAGATTTTTTTAAAAATTAGAAATACTTAAAATTGGAAGTAGGGCATTTACATGGTGAAGATTTTCTTCTGTCCGTAATATCTTTTATTTTTTGCGTCTGTCCATCCTTACTTATAGGCATTTCCGTGAGTATTTAAATAACTGGAATGAATACTATTTTATTTTAGAATTTTTGTAGCAACTTATTGTGTTCTTTCAAATAGGAAACAATAAAATATAAAATTGACCTAATTACCCAGACCATGGGATATTTTACCTTGCAATAGACGATGTAATTGAGTTTCTTATAGCGTTCATATGAGCATAAAAGAGAAAAATTAAATTTTCAATCTCACCAATCATAAGGAAATTTCACTTGAACCGAAAAACCCTTACATGTGTGTGTGGGTCATCAAATTAAGAACTAAAAATCTCGAATTTAATTAAAACAATTGCTTATCCTTATATATTTAACCTTTTGAGTAAGTTCGAGGCCCTGTGCAAAAAAAAAATCCCCTTTACACACATATAAGGAAGTACCACCGTGACATGTAGCTCTAGCGCAAACGACAACAAATACAACCCTAAACAACAGTGACTAAACGGTAAAAACTTAATTATATCGAGCAGTCCGCGTTTTATTATAAATCTGAAGCAACAGGTAAAAAGCAACAATTAATTATTCTGTTAGCGCATCCCTTCAAACGACGTCGAAAAACTGATTATCTTTTGGAATGTGGTCTTGATGAATAACAGCAAAACAAGAAAGGATTGCGGAGGGGGAAAAAGATTTTTCATTTTTAATAAAACTGTATCCGTGTCTGGATGATGAAATTATCCTTTATGAAATGAGTATTAGGGCGCCATCTGTTGGTGATTGAGGGAACTCTTTTGTGGCAATGGCGTTTGTTTTCAAGGTTGCTTTTTTGTATTTGATCGATGTTTTTAAAAATGGCTCAGGGATAATTGACGTTGTGGTTTAGGAAAGAACAAAGAAAATTAGGTGTTTTTCCGTTTTGCGGCCGCAGTGATAAAGTCGCCAAAAATGTACAACCGCCGCCAAAAAGAATATTTCCAATGGTCACCTTTTACATGCGCACACTGTGGTCCTTTCACTGTGCGTACTGTGTTTTTCGTTGGGAAATTCCGTTCGTCGCCATATATTCCGATTGGGTTGATTTTGGGATGATGATTTTGGATGAGTTATGTTTCTTTAGAAATATTGTTAGAACAACATGATAAACACGATGAGTATTTGGGGCTGGTGCGCGTTAAGTATGTTCGTGATTCAAAGTTCTGATCATTCGTATTCAGATTGCATAGCGTATCAGATATTGAACCATTCACTTGAACTGATTTTAATAGTACGAGGTGTTTATTGGATGTGTTCAACACACGATTTAGAACCAAACCTGTGACATTAATTTTAAAATGAGCTCGTCATTTCTAGAAAGAATTTCAAGTGCTTTATTACTTGATAGAAAAATATAACTTTTAATAAACCAATAAATGCTGCATGGAAATTGACCAAACCACAACGTTAACTACCATTAGTAAAAGTTTTTAAATATATCGTACTACTTGGGGTCTATTTTTTTCATCATAAATTAAACCATCTAATAAAAGGCAAATGAAAAGCAAACCCTTAAGAGAAATTAAATTAGAAAAGACAAAAAACAAAAAAAATCTTTTAAATTTCACTAAGAAAGCCAAAAATTATTACAACAATAGCTTGTCAAGCTCACTTGTAGATGGCAGCACCACAAATTGAATAATAGTAATATTATAGATCGATAGATGGCAGCACCAAAATCTTTAATAAGCGTCTCTTCGAATATCTTTTAAGAATTTTTCAAATAAATTTAGACTTTTTATAGTTAATTTTGAAAGTAAAAACAACAAAATTTAACCTGGTGATAAAAGTTTGCTACTACTATTGTAAGATAAAGATATAAAATTTAGTTTTTTTTTTGGAAATAAAGATTTTGACTTAAAAATTGTTTTTGTAATAAACTGTAGCATATATAGCATGGTACTGCTTTGTAAAATATAGTTATATTTTTTTATCTTCATTTGGTTGTTTATATAAACTCACAATTGTGTGAACACTCTACAGTTAGATAATAATCGGCGCAAGTGATCGGAAACATGGCATAATAAGAAATGACTTCAGGACTTACTTCTTATTAGGGTAAGAGTTTCACGTAGACTTTTATATAAGGGCCTGCTACTTTTGTAATCCAATTAAGTAAGAAATCTGCTCCCGTGCTCCCAACCAACGCAACCCCATACGTGGCATCAGTACATATTACCAAGATAGATTTAATGTGCATCAGATCCTATACACGGAGTATTTGTTTACTTTTTCTGCACATTGCAAAGAAAGTCGAAAATAGGACTCTATTTGACATTATAATTGAAAATAGAACTCAATTTGACATTATAATTGAATATAGAACTCGATTCGAACTTTATGCTTTGCGAATATTTTTATTTATCTCCAGCAACATTCAGGATTATTGCCCACGAGTAGATTTTAATTGCACCACTCCCATACACGCCATGTCTTATCATATGGGTTTTTTTTACCGTCAAAGAAGAGATACACGAAGAGTAAGATATCGTCCGGGGCTATTTTATCGGGAAACTCATCGTTGTGGTTATTGCAGTTTACCTGCCTAAGGCTGTGTCCTGACTACGACATCAAATGCCACAAATGCAACAAAACTTGGCGACCGCCAAGGTCGCCAAGCGATGCAATAGCATGTGGCTGACTCTGCCAAGTCGCCAAGTTTTGTTGCATTTGATATCGTAGTCAGGACACAGCCTAAGGTAGATATAGTTTTGCAGAGTGTATGTCGACAATGGAAAATTAGCCTTTATCAAATTAAACACCCTAAATCTTTGAATTCTCATTTATATTGACGAGCAAAAAAAAAAATGACGTTAATTTTTATTGCGAGTCTTTTCAAGTACTAAGAATGTGCAATTTTAATTCGATTATTTTTTTATTTACATGTAGCCATTTACATGTTTATTTACATAAGCCAAATTAAACTATTCATACGCCTTGAATGGTACATATACAATGTGAAAATAGATGTACACAATAATTCTCTCAGGGACTTAAAACATCCTTCCATAGATATAGAAACAGTAATCCCAACAACCAAAAGCAATTTTCCCTTTCAAAACTTTTCACTTTTAGCTTCCACACTACGTTTATAACGTAAAACGTGAAAGGTATTACAAATCGTTTAGTCCATCCATCTGTCACCCACTTTCACAGAACGAACCACAAGTCGCACAAACAAGTGAATTTTAAAGCAAAAAATCAGGCAAGGTTACATCCCAAATTTCATTAAAAAATTTAAATTTGAAGTATATTTAAAATTTAAATAACTAAAAATTTAATCTACATTGAAATAACATGCGAATTCCATTTTCATTCAATATTTTCACTGTTGCCATTTCGTCAAACGCAACGAGAAACTTTATTTAAAATAACAATAAAACACTTGAAAAATATTTATTTATGTGTTATGATTCAGTTTGGATTGTTGTAGTATCACAATAGAGTTCTTTTGATGGATCATTATATATGCATGAAAAAAGATGCATAGCGAATTCTAATTTTGAATAAAAAATCTGCAAAAGTTCGCTTTTATTTTTAAAGCATCAATTTGACTAATTATTTATTCTTCTCTTTTTCGAAAGAAATTTAATGAACATGAAAAATTGTGGCGACTAAAAGATATTTATTTAAAATAAAATATTGGATCATTGTTCTTCGAATTTCAAACAAATTTAGCAAACGATAATGAGTAATTATTAATTTGCAAAAGAAGATTAATGAAAATAAATAATTTTGGCGTTTAAAAGTTTGAATTAGAAATAAATTATTAGTTAAAGGCCCTGTTTGGCGAATTTCTTTCTAAAGTGTATAAATAGTGCGTTTTTTTTGTTGAGCACAAATATTGTGTGGAAGCTGTTTCAGTGACAGATTCTGTAACAAACCTACTTGTTTCTTTCTGGTGACCTACTAAGAGGTGTTCGCAGCGCCACCTCATGGGATCAGTGGGTCACACGATTTTTCTTCCGTCAAACGAAAAATGATCGCCGTTACCTGCGCAACTCTCCTTTTAATAGCCTGCGCCGTCTCAGGTGAGATCTTATTAAAATAAATTAGTAAAATTATTAACTATTCTATAAATTAAAACTTTTTAAAGGTATTTTTGTTTAAATGCCGAGTAGGTTATATTTTAAAAAAATACTTATTTTGAAATATTTAGTATCTTTTAAGTCTTTAACTCTAAAATTGAAAACTCAAATTCTGAATTTTTAACTGCTAAGTTTTAAGTCCTATGAAAGGTGCTTTAATCAGATTACCACTCACGGTTCAATTGCATGAAATTTTTTCAGAATCTTGGGTAAAACACATTCTTTCTTACACTCATATAATTCGACATTAAGAGTTGTATCTATGACCCACAGAATAATTTTCCGAACCTTTTCAACCTAGAAGTTTCATAAGTAAATTTGCCCATACGATCTTTTCCTTTGATGCATCGCTTTTTTTGAAGTACGAAAATAAGGACATCGGCCGCAATTTGGAAAGTTCGCCGGAACCGTAAGAGCACCCAAATTCTACCCAAATTTTTATTACCTGTGAAAATAGCATTTAATACCAACTTTTCAATACTGTTTTAACAGCAAAATTGATATTGTTATTGCGTTAAGTTTTTTGTAATAAGTTATGAACAGTACTTAAAAATAGAATTGCAGAAAAATCTTTTAAAACTTAACCTTGGAAGTACTATTATTTGTGATGTCAAACTTATCCAATGCAAACTGTCAAGTTCAAATGTCAATGTGTCGGCGAATTCATAAATGTGGCACATATTCTCTAAATGTGATACCAAAAATAGGCTTCACCAGCTTATCATGGGATGGTCCTTCCAGAGTTTCAGTTCAGTTCAGTGCGTCCGCCTGGTACTAGTAACTCGTGTACCAAATTTGCCGTTCTATGAGTTCGAGCTCTATAGTGCTTTCCGATACACAGACAGTCTGACAGAAGGACCAATGTTCAAAAACCATTTTTTAAGAGTTCGAACCCTCCAAAACATGTAGAAACCACAAATCTCCATTTCAGATTTTCGACTCCAACCCAATACTTTTTTTTTCATATTAGGTAATTAGAATAAAAAAGAAATGATTAAAAGGTTAAGATAATCAACTCAAATGGAGTATTAATTAAAAACTTTATCATAAAACGCGTTCTGGGAAGGGTTAATTGGCATTCATGTTCCATTGAACTTGATACGGTCGAACACTCTGTCACGAGAATTTGGGTCGAAAGTAAAGAAAAATAGTTTCGCACCTTTGAATCAAGAGCTTGGAAAACTATTCTACCTTTTATATTGAAATAACTTGTTTTTTTGTTGGTGAGATTCATTGAATAGGTTTTATTTATGTAATTGAAATATGTAGTGCAACGCTTAACCTGAAAAATATGTACGGGTTTTTGAGTAGAAATGCTGCACATATTTCATTTTTTTGGTATTCTTTTCGTAGGGAAAACAATGGAGGTTGTACTGTCGAATGGGGTAACTTTTGAACAAACATATAACCCTAGTACTGACTTTCTTCTAGAATATATGTAGTAGAAAAACATCTACTACACATGAGAGTATAATTCTTATTTAGTTAATCTAGAAATCGAAGAGTAGTTTATTGTAGAGAAAGTATAATTTAGAGTTTGTAAAGGACAGGGGCCGGAGCCGTAGCTCGGCAGCCAAAAAGCACACAACCTTACATCTTGAATTCTAATTAAAAAGTGACTACTTTTAATGGTCATGAGAAGAGTGGATCAGAAGTCAAAACAAATTCTGCTGCGTCTGCAATTTCTCTGGTGGGAAAGAATGTATTGACGCCTATTAAAACGTGGGAACTGTTCGATGGATCGGCAAGACATTAAATGAGAATTATTGAGAAAGAACTGAATATTAGAATATTAGAGAGAATTGTGTTGTTAATATTATAACTTTATAAAGATTTGTACGATATATCACATATATTTGTACTCATAGGTCAGACAGAGTTAGTACTTATTGTAAAAGGCAAGTATATTGTGGAATAGTGTATGTAATGAGAAGTTATTAGCTTGAAAAGCTTGGGCGAAAGTTACCTTCCAGGGCCAAAGTTAACCCGTTTGACGGTAGTGATAATTTCAAAATGCTAACCGAATTCGCCGTTCTGGGAGCTTAAGGGGGAATGGGCGCGCTGGACCGGGGGTCTCCAAAGCAAAGTGCATCAGCAGTGTTAATCCTATGGAGAAAAAATATTTTCTCTGCCACATTACTCCGGCTGTATTGAATATTTTTGCAAGCGGTTTTTTTTTTGTGTGATAAATGTAGCTGACTTACAGGTCCCGACCTTCCCACTTTTTGAAATGGGTTCGAATATTTTTTTTTAATTTTCAAAAAATAATTTTACACATAATATTCGAAGCAATTTCAAAAAGTGGGAAGATAGAGACCTGTAAGCTATCTACATTTATTATATTAAAAAAACCATTTGTAAAAATATTCAATACAGCCGGAGAAATGTGGCAGAGAAAATAGTTTTTTCCCCATTGGATTAACACTGAGGCACTTGAGTTTGGAGACCCGCGATCCAGCGCGCCCATCCCCCCTTAAGGATTAATCTGAATTTTAATCGAAGTAATCTCACAGTCTATGATCAAATTAAAGTGTCATTTATTTAATTTTTCGCACAATATAAATTACGGTATTTATCTATACTATTAGCCTGCCTTTGTGGTAATCTTTCTACGGTAACCCCTCGCTATATCGCGCCTCGTTACATCGCGCATTCGGATGTATCGCGCCTTGCTATCATGTCTCCCAATTTTCCCCTGTATTTTTTTCAATGTGTACTTTCCTCAAAATAATTAATAAACTAAAATTAATAAACGGCAAATATCAAAAACTTCCGTTCTTTGGTATTTACCGGAAAACATGTTTTACGAGAAAAATAAAAAAAAGCCTATTTTAGATGGATTTTTTTAATAGAAAATGAGTGAAATATGTCTGGTATGCCTGTGCAATGATGTGTATAGTAATTAATAATAATAAGTCATTTCTAAATTTTTGTTTCTTTTTTAGAGTACATAGTTATATATTATTTAAAATGATTTCGTTTTATCTTTCAAATACATACTGTGCTTTAGTTTAAAAACTATTTTTATACCATACATACATCAAAAGTATAATATTTATCAATCGCTCGTTATATCGCGCATTCGATTATATCGCGGTTTTATGCTTGTCTCCCGGGAAGCGCGATATAACGAGGGGTTGCTGTATTATTTTCTTTATTTTACTCCAATGGACATGTTTTACGTCTTCATTATTCTATTTATTCAATTATTACATTTTGCAACACCTCCAAAATCTGTTTGACCTTCTTATTACAGTCCCTGGACGAATTATTAGACGCACTGTATTTTTTTTTAGTAATGATGAAAATATACCAAAGTAACCAAAGAATGGCCAACCCGGCGGCGCAACGGTTAGGGAGCTAGCCTTTGGAGCCTCTGGGTTCGGGTTCGAATCCCGGTAAGGCATGGATGTTTGTGTTTGTCGAGTATTTGCGGAGTACGTGCTCGTTAAATCTGTTGTGTCCGAAAGTCCTCCAAGTTCCCATACCAAATCAATACCTCTGGAGGTGACAAGCCAATTCTGGGGATCCTCTAGTTGGCCTCTGTCTCTAAAAATTGGATGGATCCACTTATGTGTGTGTGTTGTCTTTTGTGTCTGTCTTGACGAAGGTTTATAAGCGGGTCTCTGACCAAGCACACAAAGCTGAATATATATGTCTACCAACCAACCAACCAACCAACCAACCAGGGCTTAAAGAAAACTCTCAGATTCGACTCCCAAAAAAATTAAAACGCATCAATTTGGTAAACATTCCAGCGCATGCATCTTTAGTACAACTTGATGGACATAGCAACCCTACCTTAATTTTTACGTCAGCCAAAAATAGGAATTGTAAGTGGCTTTTGCACTCATTTGCTTTGTCAATTTAACTGTAAACATGCTTGTTATCCTAGCCTTGGTAATAATTTTGGAATCAACTCCTATATAAGTTATAAGTAATATATACTGCCGTGGAAGATTGCAATTGATCATTTTTGTCCTGAGAAATATTAATCTGTAAGCATACTTCTAATTGATTCTTATTATTCGATGCTTACAACAATAGTCCAATTTGCAAGCCAATCTTAAGCATAAATGAATGCTTAATACTACATTTACTTATAAAGCTTCTCCATTGAGATGCTTTTTTAAAACAAAAGAGAGACTGTAGACTTCCCACTAAACAAATTTGTAAAACAATATATTTTAAGTAATCGATATTAAATTAAAAACTGGTATTTAATCTGTTTAAAAAATGTTTCGATATTTTAAATAAATAAACCTTTAAATGTTAAAAGTATCGATTATGTATTCTGAGACAATCTTCCTTTAAGCGCCAAACACAGCATTAATTCTATATTAAACATTTACATGCTAATTTTGGCCTGTTTCATTTATTTTATTTCGAAAATTCAATAATTATTACTTATCGTGTGAAAAAATTAATTTATATTTCAAAGAATAAATATGTAATATTCCTCGCTTTTAAATAGAATTAAAACATTTCATATCAACGTACAAAGAATCTCGTAGTGAAATATATGTGACGTCATTTCAAACTGATCGATGTCGACTGTGTAAAGAATGAAAGTTTCTCGAGCGATTGTTGCGATGGCAATGGTCATTTAATTCTAATAAAAATGGCTTCCTATATGCTTTTTAAATGAGCATTAAATTTTGCAGTTTTTTTTTTAAATAATTGAAGTACTTCGAATTCGAATTCTTTTCTGAAATTTTCAATGTATTCTAATTTCGATGCGCTGAATTTTTTGACGTATCGCACGTGTCCGTAGCATTTGTAGTTTGGACTATGAAAGTGGGTGACTGACTGACAGACTGAACGATTATAATACCTTCCACTTTTAACGTTATAAACGTAGTGTGGAAGCTAAAAAGTATTTAATGCTATTTCAAAAAGTGAGATTATAGAGCCCTGAAAGTCAGCTACATTTATCATACAAAGAACCGCTTGAAAAATATTAGTTGGCCTCTGTCTCTAAAAATTAGACGGATCCACTTATGTGTGTGTGTGTTGTCTGTTGTGTCTGTCCTACTTGACGAAGGTTTATAAGCGGGTCTCTGACCAAGCACACAAACCTGAATATATATGTCTACCAATCAACCAAAGAATGCCATATCATTAAAAAAAAGATGTCGATATAGTATGTATTCATCGATATAGTATGTATTCGTCGATATAGTATGTATTCATTCCTGTTGAACAGTGCCAACTGTTCAACAGGAACGAAATTAAGGTCTCGATTAGTTAATTAATGTAGTAATGTATAGGGCAGAGCTTTCCGTGTCATACCACCAATCACCGAAACCGCCAATGGAATGCAGAAATGAATCTACGTCATGCGAAAGATAACAATTCTTAAATAAAAATAAGAGCTATTCTTCAAATAAAAAAATAAAAAAACACAATTAATTCAATCACAAATAAAAACAAGAACTAGAATTTAAAAAAAAATCGAAGGTTATTTCAAACAATTCCACAATCGAAAGCGAGTTTTAATACCAGACGGAGGTCACGCCACGCCTATCGGTTTCACTTTATCCAGGATATTCGAATTAAATTCCACGCTTGAAATCAGACGATTTTTTCTTCATGGATGGATAAACGAGTTTAATGTCTTTTTGGAAAGAAAAATGAAAATATGACTTGGGTGTAATTGAATGTTTATAGATGGGGATTATGTATTTGTTTAGCATTTGAGGTGTTCTCTTAATCTTGTATTTTATTGAGTTATTTCTGTGCTTAATATATCTTGATCTGTGACTTTTCTAATCTCTTCGCTCGAAGGTACACTACGTTGACCTTTGTACAATTCACTTAACAACTGGAATTTGTTATTTCTGACTTTTTTTATTAAAAACTAGAATGTTCAAACTTGCTTAAAATACATCTACTCAAGAAGCTGATTTTGCTATAAAAATGACGTACAGTCCCTGGACGAATTATTAGACGCACTGCAAGATTTCATGTATCAATCAATGATGAACAAAATGAAAATACCTTTAGAAGGGCATTTGTGTTCCTAAAGTTAAGCTATTGAATAGAAAATACAATATGCTATAGTTAATACATATATCGACATCTTTTTTAATGATATGGCATTCTTTGGTATATTTTCATCATTACTAAAAAAAATACAGTGCGTCTAATTATTTTGTTAAGGGACTGTACAGGGTACATGTCTAACCTTCCCCCCCCCCCCTGTTTTACGATGTATAATGTTGCGTTGGCTACCTGCTTAGGGACTGGCCTCGTCATTTTACCGTTATTCTAAATTACAAGGCCCATCT
Organism: Oedothorax gibbosus; assembly: GCA_019343175.1. Classification (NCBI taxonomy): domain Eukaryota; kingdom Metazoa; phylum Arthropoda; class Arachnida; order Araneae; family Linyphiidae; genus Oedothorax; species Oedothorax gibbosus. The sequence goes on from CM033275.1 coordinate 21,225,085, forward strand.
CCAATAGCCCTCGTGCAGCTCTAAAGATGAGTTAAATTATCGTCACACTAGAGCTACACGAGGGCTATTGACGATGAACGTTATAATTTAGAACCACCGTCAAGTGACAAGATAACACTTGAGTTCAATTTTTAAGAACGATATCGTACGCAGCGTCGGGACTTTGAAGCGTACATAACGTGTACTCCCTTTACAAAGAGTATTATTCGTCGGACATTTTATCTGCAAAGACCGTTTATAGGTTGAAAGTTATTGTGACAATTCTCGGGCACCTGGGACCTATCGCATGTAAGGCAAGCGCCTTGCCGACTGGGCTCCCCAGCCCCTATGCAGCTTTATCCCTTTAAGACCGAGCTATCACGATCGTGCGGGTATAAAAGAGAATGTTCAAGCTTTTCAAAAGTATCGATACCGAAGCAGCTGACTTGTACCATTCGGTATTTGTATAAAAATGACTTTGTTTTTAAGGAGTTGCTGGCATTGATGCTGTTTAAGGCATTTTTTCGATAAAACACTAAAATTTAGTCTCATAAACTTAAATCAGCGCCATCTGATAGCCGGTCTTAAAAGGTTAAAGAGATGCTATTTCAAATAAACCAAACCTTTCTCTTTTTTAAATAAATGACCGGTCACTTGTCCTCGAGACAACTTGTGCTTTTCTTTGCCCGTAGCTCAAATGAAATTTATATTAGAGAAAGAGAAAAAAAAGAGTTTTGACCTACTTTCTCCGAACCTGTTCAACAGGCATTGTTCATATAAAATGACTCTACAACAGTTCTACTCCAAACGTGAGATGCATATATTGCATAAGATATTATACTTTAATGCGTAATATATTCATATATTCTTGAATATTATGATTAAAGTTTGTTGTATTTTTTTTTCTTTTTCGTTTTCGCTTTCAAGTTTCTAATATGAAATACAAAGTAGTGAAAGTATTGCGATGGGGTCGAAAATCCAAAATGGAGATTTTGTTGTTTTATACACGTTTTGGATGATGCTGAACCGAAAAAGATGGTTTTCGAACAATAGGTCCGTCCGTCTGTCTGAAACCACTCTACAACTCAAACTAAAAGAGCTGCAGATTTCAAATTTAGTTCACGAGTTTTCAGTACCCGTCGAACGTCATATTAGAGTTTTTGAAGAAACTGCGCATGTGCGCAAGGTATAGCCTTTGAACTTTCGGGTTTTAAAGTTGCTGAAATTAACTTTTAATGTATTTACCTTTAAATATGTGTATCGATTTATTGAGCGACAATTGAAATTCGTGTAGTGTCAAACACTTCTAGTTTATAATAGTACTACTATAGTCCATCAGTGTGCTTGTGCTACTATAAAGTTCATGATCGGTGCCTAAAATTTTAATTTTTAAAGTATATGATTACTGTCTCAAAATCAAAAACTTAAAGATAAAAAATATAACGGAAAACGTTTTAAAGGTATAATGAGAAAAATATTTGTAGCATTAAAATACAGAGTGGCCCAAAAGTAGGCTTACAGTTAATGCCGGCCCAAATGTACTATTGGTAAGAACTTTGGGTTATTTCGAACAGGTATTTGACATGGTCGTGTTTAGTTTTGTTGGTTGGCTGAAATTAAGCCGTACTACAGTGTATCGAATCCAAAGAGTGGCGATTTGTGGACTTAGTTTGGTTTAGTTTCGAGAAAGCTTCGGTTTATTTGTTTGATGCTCTAGAAATATGCAAATAATATCACCAGAGGACGTAACTTCGAATCCCGCCACCTGCCAAATATCCTATAAAAAGATTCGTTCTGGTGGAAATTTGTACTTTTGTTTATAAGTGTATGTTATGGCTGGAAATCTAAGCGAGGAGCCCCGACTATGGATCCTTAAGACCTACTGGAAGTATGAAAATGCGGAGACTGTGCTTACGATATAGGAAAATGAGTTTAATTTGCCTGCGCCGCGCCGCCAAGCGATTTACCGCATCAGAGACAAAGTTTGAGACCACGAGTTCCGTTCCGTTGCCAATGCACCGAAGTCTGGACGACCACGCACGACGTTGACACATGAAAATGAGATGAAGAAGTGTACGCGAACAAGCGTCTCGGGAGCTCATGATCCCGAGGGCATCATTACAACGCCTGATGCACATGCACAGCTGAACCTTAAGCCGTACCGCCCAAGACATGATCTTCGACATGGCCTTCTTGAGGACGATCCTGACTACAGATTACAGTTCTGTGAGATAATGCGCGATCAACTGACTGAACAACCAGACCTGCTTTCGAAAATAGTGTGGACAGATGAAGCCTGTTTTAAATTGACTGGTAACGTCAACTGACATAACTCTGTGTACTGGGCCGACGAAAACCCACATGTCATTTTGACTACGCATTTGAATCAGCCAGGCGTCACGGTGTGGGGTGGCATATCCTGCGATGGTGTCGTGGGTCCTGTCTTTTTCGATGGAACCGTTGATGGCCCCAGGTATCTGGATATGTTGATACAAGTTGTAGTACCACAACTGCAAGCAACGGCCGGACCTAAGCCCCCTGACCTAAGTCATTTTCTAAAGGATGAAATGTATCGGATTAGGTTCGGTTTTCATTTAGTTTTAGTATATGCATACCCGCTAGAGGGAACCGACGGCCAATTTACAGGTATCGGGTGCAAAAAGTAGGTAAATTATAAGTTAATTTAAGTCAAGGCTGATTTTTACGTATGTTTTAGAAAATAATGTTAAAAGTTAATAATAAATTTCCCAGACACTTTCCGTCGGCCGAAACTTTTCCCAGACACTTTAAACGTCTTTATCAAGTTCAGACTTTGTCTCACGCATCTGGCGGCGTGAGATGGTGCTACAATCGTCCTCGGACGACAAGAAGGGGAAGTTAAGCAAAAAAGAACTATGTGTGTATTGGAGATGTGGTTGGTTGGTTGGTCGATTGACATATATATTAATTAAATTTTTGTTTAATTAGAAAATAAATTATTAACAAGTAACCATAGCTGTCTTTAGCTTACAACATTTTCACTTCTCCAATGATCAAGCTCGTGTAGCTCTAGTGCGACGATGATTCAAACCTAACCTAGCCAATGATCAAGCACACAAACCGGAATATATATATCAATTGACCAACCAACCACATCTCCAATACACACATAGTTCTTTTTTGCTTAACTTCCCCTTATTGTCGTCCGAGGACGATTGTAGCGCCATCTCACGCCGCCAGATGCGTGGGACAAAGTCTGAACTTGATAAAGAAGTTTAAAGCGTCTGGAAAAAGTTTCGGCCGACGGAAAGTGTCTGGGAAATTTATTATTAACTTTTAACATTATTTTCTAAAACATACGTAAAAATCAGCCTTTAGAAAATGACTTAAGTTAACTTATAATTTACCTACTTTTTGCACCCGATACCTGTAAATTGGCCGTCGGTTCACTCTAGCGGGTATGCGTATACTAAAAGTAAATGAAAACCGAACCTAATCCAAAACATTTCATCCTTTAGAAAATGACTTAGGTCTGGGGGCCCTGGGCTCTCGCTCTATTAAGGTTAGAGTTATTGAGTCTTGCAACAATGGTTCTCCAAGGCATTAGGCTAGTTACCGGAGTTTACCTGCACACTGCCTAGGGCAGGTAAACTGCAGTAACCTAACAACGACTTGATTCATTGTTAAATAAGCACTCAATAACTCTAGCATATAAGAAAACATACAGAAGCAAACTGATTATTTCAGAGCAAAAATAGTTCAATTCATGGTTGTGGTTACTGCGGTTGTTATTATAAGGTATATTTTGGGGCGGTATTGTTTTCTGTATAATATAAGAAGATTTGGAAGTTTGTATAATTTTTTTTTTATTTGACTGTAGGGTAACGTTACAAGTCCCAGCGTTTTTGTTGAACTATATTTGGTAAAGAATGCATTAATATGTTGTATAACGTTGTAAAGTAACCTGAATAAAAAAACAGTTTAAAATGAGGAATTATATTTTGAGCTATTTTTTTAAAAAACTATTAAAACATTTCTAAACAAAAATTTTAATTTTATCATTGCAAAAAAAAAATTACACCAATATTTAAAAGTGATACTAAAACAAAGCTTATAAGCCACCACTTTTCTAAAAGCAGGAGAAGATACAGGGTGTCCAGAAAAGGACTCCCTGTTTTCAAAAATTAATAAAAAAAAGAAATGGATAGAGATATTAACACAATTCTTTCAGAAAACGAATGAGTCATGTCTGGAATTTGATATGGAACACTTTATATTATATTATGTTTATTACGTTATTATGTTATTACATTTTATTATGTTCAATTTAACCGACAGATGGCGCGGCAATACCATGTGTTAGCTGTATGAAAGAACTAGGCATGCGTATATACCGAAAAGAAGAACACGTGCTCAGAAATGTTCAGTAGCTTTCAGTTCAGGGAAAGCATCAATAGTTATTGCGTGGAATCCAACACTTGGTATTGCAGCGCTATCTGTCGGTTAAATTGAACATAATAAAGTTTAATAACATATAATAACGTAATAAACATAACTAACATAATAAAGTGTTCTATATCAAATTCCAGACATGACCCATTTCTGCAAGAATTGTGTTAATATCTCTATCCATTTGTTTTTCATTAATTTTTGAAAACAGGGAGTACTTTTCTGGACACCATGTATCAAGAAACAATGAAATCATTCATAATATTTTATTATAATTTAAATACCACTAAGTTATTTCTATTACATTTTATTTAAAGTTTTAAACGCATATAAAATTATTCGTTTATTTGCTTCCTTAAATTTTTTTTTAAATGGAAATTGGATTGCGATTTCCATGATTCTAGAATCTAGACATCGTAATGTGTACCTTTATAGCTACATGATGAAATGATAGCTTATTAATAATTGTCATTGGCCACAGTAGAACAAATCACAATTTTACAGTCAATTTTAAAGCAAAATATTCTTTAGTTCCAATAAAAAAAAATTCTTAAAGCTTTTTTTCACACTCTTCAAGTTACATAAACTTATTTTGATTAGCGATTTATTACGTCGTACATTAGTGTTTTTATAGAACTAAATAAAATACTTAATAAGTTTTCTGTGAAACTTTTTTATGTTTCATATATTCATTCTCGAAATTGAAAAGTGCTCGTATTTAAAAATTTGAAAAAAAAAGCTCGTATTCATTTTTCAAACGGGAAATTTTTGAAGTTGCAGCATGGGACTTGGTAAACTGTCTGCAGGACGACCCCCTCAAAAGTGTATGTAATGATTAAAGATTGTGATGAATTAAATGGTTTTATATTGTAGAAAATATTTTTCATGCATATCGTGCAAAAAAACTGAATATAAATTTTCCTTATTTTCATTCTACTCCAAAACCCATCAATACACGGTTTAAATTTTGGTTACTATAAAATGAAAAATAAAAAGGACAATAACTTACTAAAAAATTGCTTCTCAATATCAAAAACCAAAATCTTCACTAAATATTCGAGCGAAACAAACTTTTCCGGCTCTCTTCTATTACACCGTTATATGCAAATTGTTTTACGTCCATAAGGTAACAACGCAATTTAAATTTCAAAAGTGAATAGGCCGCGGTACCGCAAAAACCCATACATACATAAAACATGCTATAAACGCAACAAAAAGCCATTTTCAAGTACAGTCCATTCTATCAAGTTCAAAAACACCACGTAACTTAACCTGGTGCGTTAATACAAGGTATCTTTAACGTTCTTCTTATATATAAGGGTAGATTGGTTAATGTGGATATTGTTTTGGGGCGAACTGTTAAGGCTTTTCATTCCACGGTTCTTTTTTTCGCGGACATCTTTTAAGACGCACTCTAAAATTACAGCACTTTTTGCGTGTTTTTTTCATTACAGTGTTGAAAAATTAGTTTTACAGAAAATTGAATCATCCAAGCAGATTGGGGAAACACAGATAAAAGTTCCATGCTACAAGTACAAATATTAGCCGGTGGCAACTTGACAACACGAGAAATAAATATAAAAAAAAGTGGTTGCAATGTAAGGCAACAAATTTACCTCCGTAATTATAATGTACTTTACTTATCTTAATGCTATTATTGATAAAGCTACATTGTCACTGTAGAATAGATCAAGCGGTACTTTAAGTATTCTAAAAATTAATTAAACTGTTTTGTGTGCGACGTCCCAACTTATTATTATTAGTTTTATTATTATTGTTATCATTATTATTGTTATAACTAGTATTGAAGTTATCGTTGTTTTCATTCTTACAATTATTATTGTTATTATAATTACTATTTTGTTTGTTCTTGTTGTTGTAAAACACACCTGGGTTTGTGGATATAATTATTTTTGCTCAAAAATATAAAATTAAGTTATTATAGAAAATAAAATGATTTCAGAACCACTCCTACATTATCATCGCCACAAACAGGTTAACGCGGTCCCTGTTTTTATTTCCACAACAGCCCCCTAGTAAAAAGGGGGCACTTTAAAACAGATCACTACCTGCTGTTAAGCCTAAGACCGAATACCGCCATTGCGATCTTTTGTTCCAGAATAATTTGCGAAAGGGGAGAAATTTCGAGAATGGAACAACGGAATATGGAAAGTTTGCATTTTTGTTCGTCTAGCCCTTTAAGACCGGCTAGTTTATGAGACTAAATTTTAGAGTTTTATCGAAAAAATGCCTTAAACAGCATCAATGCCAGCAACTCCTTAAAAACAAAGTCATTTTTTATACAAATAACGAATGGTACAAGTCAGCTGCTTCGGTATCGATATCTTTGAAAAGCTTGAACATTATATCTGTTTGATACCCGCACGATCGTGATATCTCGGTCGGAAAGGGATAGGCAGGGATTTTAAAGAAATAAGGCGACGTTTGTTTTGACTTGTTGTTTAAATTTGGCGTTCTGGAGTATTAAAAGAGGTTAAATAATTTGGTAGCGAATATTCATTCTTTATTATTTTTTAAAGTTTATTTTTCGTGAATTTGTAGTCTCATCTCAACATGGGGGTCAAGGAACAGATTTTTTACCCCCCCCCCCCCCCGTCTCCTCTAAAAAAAAATTTAATAATAAATTCTTTTTTGTTCTATTAGGCCAGGACTGTCCGGAAGAGGGCGTGTTTGGTTGGGCGCACGAGACAGCGTGCGACGAGTATTACAAATGCGAGAACGGCACATTTTCACAAGAGCGATGCCCGAACGGACTCGTCTTTGACGAGAAAGAAGCTGCCGTACATGATCTTTGCACGTGGAACTGGAAAGTCGACTGCGGTAAAAAGACCCAAGGTGAGCCATGAATTATCAATATCTATAAATTAAGATGTCCAACTGACTGTTCATCCAAATCACGTATTGACGCTCAGCCTCTTAGGTGGTACAGATTCATACTTTTATGAGCGTATTCCTTTTGTACTGAAGGCGTCATTTCAAAAGCGATTTTTCGAAATTCGAACCCAAATGATTATAGGAGGGCAAAACGTTATCCGATTTCTCCATATGAATAGCTTTGAGCATTGTTGTAAATTAGGATTGATGGCAATTTTTAATTTGAAAGAAATTTCAACGATTACTTTCAACGTCAAATTAAGCATCAGAAGGACGAAAAAGCAAGTTAACTTAATCCATAAGATTGCATTTTTAATAAAAGTTTTTTTTTTAATTATTTTAGATCTGTACTAGAATTTTAATGTTTTGGTCAAATTTACTCTCCTAGATTCTAATAATAATTCCGAATTTGATTTATTCTATTGAGATCGTTGTTTACAAATGGAAAGAAAAGGAAATATCGAGGAATAATTATGTACTGTGAATTAGCAGTTTCCAGAAAATATTACGTCATATTTATTTTAGAACCCCCGATATCAAGCCCCGGCTGCCCGTACCAATTTGGAATATTTCCCTCTGAAAGCTGTACCCAGTACATAAGATGTGCATGGGGAGAGGCTAACGTCACCGACTGCGAAGAAGGATTAGCATATCAAGAGGAGACACACACATGCGTGTGGCCTGATGAAGTAGCTGGATGTGATAGTGAAGGTAACGAAAACTGAATACTTTTTTTATGCATTATGTCTTTACACCAAAAGAGGTGTTTTCGTTATTTACTGAAACGATTCATTATTACGTTCGTGAAACATCGACATCGAAATAAGAACATAACTGAATGCTACTGAAAACAAAAGTGAGTAGGGGGAACTAGGGACATTTGACCATAAGGATACATGACCCAATGCCTTTTTCTCAGCAATGGAAAAGTTTTGTGAGTTGAAAGTGGCATCACTTTTTTTTCCTTTCAGCCAGCTGATCACATGGTGAAAAAAACGAGCTGAATCACTGCGTATGTGTTAAGTTATGCGAAGAAATACGTTTTCATGCACTGAAAGTAAATTTTTGAGGCCGTAAGGTTTTTGGTCTAAATTTTTTGGTTTAAAGGAAAGATTTTTTCAATTAGTTACTTGTTTAGTTCATGCTATTAGCTACAATTACGTGCTTAATAGTGCTAATGTAATTATTCGCAAATGATTTTGTTTTGGGGTTAAATAAAAAAGTGCAACTAGGGATAATTGACCTAAGCCAATTGGGGATATGTGACCCAAGTAAACAACATAAAAGTAGACAATGTAAAGTAATCAATGGAAAATGTTTTAAATGTCTTGAAATGGATCTTGATCAATATCATCCCAAAATGATATTGATAAAATAGTACCGATTCTTCAACCACCTGTGTTTTCTCTGCAAAATAAAAGAAGCCCCAGTTTTGTATTTCGAATAGAATTTACTTTTAAATGTTATTATTTCGTTAATATAAGCATAATTAATGATAAAAATAAAAAGTAATAATTTTGTCTGAAAATACTATAAAATCTATATAAACTTATAATATGATATTAGTTTTGTTATTAGGTAAAAGTTTTTTTTTATAATTTTAAGTCTTACTACCAAATTTTTGGTTTGGGTCACGTATCCCTAATGGGTGGGTCATGTATCCTTATGCATTGGGATACATGACCCAAAACTAAAGTTTTAAATAATTTATATTTTACTACTATTGCAGGTAATACTACAGAAAAATACTAATATATATTGTGTACTACTTTATGAAGTATAAATTATCTGCATTTACATATTCATAAATAGTGTTTTTTAAAAGTTACAAGCAAAAAACTTCGAGTTGGGTCATATGTCCCTAGTTCCCTTACCGATGATGTGCCTGAATGTGACAGTGAAAGCAACGAAAACTAAATATTTTGCCATACATTACGTATTTAAACCGAAAGAAGGTTTTCGTTATCTAGTGTAATCGAAAGCGGGTATTACGTTACGTTCGTGAAATATCGAAATTGAAATAAGAATAAAACTGAATGCTAATCCAAAGGGAAGTGAGTACCGATGAAGTAACTGGAGGTGATATAGTGTATTTACTGATTACAGATTTGTTTACTTTGTTTTGTATCCGAAGAAGCCTTTCTTTATGTACTGAAATTAAAAGCTGGTTTTAGTACTTGAATCTTCGAAATCGAAAGTAAAACTGCAGGGTGTACCAAAAAAGACTAACTGTTTTTAAAAATTAATAAAAAAGAAATGGATAGAGATATTAACACAATTCTTGCAGAAAATGAATGAGTCAGGTCCGGAATTTGATATAGAACACTTTATTATGTTAGTTATATTTATTACGTTATTATATGTTATTAAACCTTATTAGGTTCAATTTAACACACAGATAGCGCTGCAATACCATGTGTTCGATTCCACGCAATAACTATTGCTGCTTTCCCTGAACTGAAAGCTACTGAACATTTATGACCACGTGTCCTTCTTTTCGGTATATACGCATGCCTAGTTTTTTCATAAAGCCAACAGACGGTATTGCCGCGCCATCTGTCGGTTAAATTGAACATAATAAAGTGTAATAACATAATATCGTAATAAACATAACTAACATAATAAAGTGTTCCATATCAAATTCCAGACCTGACTCATTCGTTTTCTGCAAGAATTGTGTTAATATCTCTATCCATTTCTTTTTTATTAATTTTTAAAAACAGGTAGTCTTTTTTGGGACACCCTGTAAATGTTAACGAAAACAAAACAGGGAACAAAAAAGTAATATAATTGAAAACGGAACTGCAAAGTTAAAAATAAAAAATGGTATTGAATAGTAAAAATTCCGTTTATTCTTTGTCAACTGAAATGAAATATTAGTTTATCGGTATTGAAATGGTTGGTTGGTGTCGTGTCCGTGAGGAGAACTATAGATATCCATGAGTGTGCAAAACACAGCCGGTAATATCCTCGGTATTGAAATCGGAAATTTATTAATTAAAGTTTGTTTAACGATATTTAAATCGAGAGTTCAAATTTTCGTTTTTGAGTATTAAATAGCGACATTAGAAGCGCATTTACGTTTATTGCAATCGAAATTAAGACAATTTTTTGCTGAGGATATGGTTATTGAACAGTAATTCTTTTTGCTTAAAAAAAGTCCGCCCACATTCTTAAAAAAAATCATGACACTCTCAGACGAGTTTCTCTGAATAGAAACTTTATTAAATGAGTTTATGGGTTTAGCAATATATATATATATATATATATTAATATAGTTATATTAAATATATTATGATTATATATATATATTTATATATATATTATATATATTAATTATATTATATATATATTATATATATTATAATAATAATATATATTATATATAAAATTATATTATTATATACTTAAATATGCACTTGTTGAAGTCAATTTGCTTTCTTGAATATCCTTAAACTAATATTTTTTCTTTCTTTCTCACAGCTATCGTCGGTTTCCGCTGCCCAACCCACGCCACCGGCCTGTCTGCAAAGTTCTACCCCTTCCCCCGCTATCCCCATCCCCATGACTGCCAGAAGCTGATCGTCTGCGTAGGAGAGAAGCCACGTCTGCTTAACTGCGGTTATGGCTCTGCCTTTAACCCACACACCTACACATGTGATTCTATCGACAATGTGCCAGAATGGTGAGTTGCGTCAATCTGGGGCGAAACTAGAAAAAAATTCTGGGGGGGGGTTTCAATTTTTCAATATTATTTTTCAGTTAAATTTTTTAATTAAAATTAAATATTTAATTAAATAATTTAATTAAATTAAATATTTATTAAATAATTTAATTAAATAATTTTAACTAATAATTTTAATTAAATTAAATATTTAATTAAATAATTTAATTAAATTAATATTTAATTAAATAATTTTAATTAATCAATTTTAATTATATATTTAATTAAAATTAAATATTTAATTAAATAATTTTAATTAATCAATTTGAATTAAATATTTAATTAAAATTGATTAATTAAAATTATTTCTAATTACAGTGTAATAGGAACAAATCAATGGGGTCGTTTCACGTCGGACCTGGCAACAGCTCCGCTGTTTTGTTTTCATTTTTCTCGAATTACTTTTGTTTTGGTATTCGAACGTGAGTTTTCTAAGAATATTTTAGTTGTTATTTTTTTAAATGTCATTTTCTTGCTTTGCTGTTGGACGTGTTAATCATTTATTAAAGAAAACTTGCATAGAAATAAACGTTTCTTTTTCAGCATTCTGATCGTGAATTTAAACCGAAACAACCAATGAAATCGTAGTACGGAAAGAAAACGAAGCAATCAATGAACTCGTTGTACGGAGAGCGTGACATCATAAGAAACATTCCCATCAATTATAGAATATAATTATTGAAAATTTAATTGCTTGGATAATTTAAATCTCCTGATTTGTTGTACAGAAATTAAATGATAAGTTCCAAATATTGTTGTTGTTGTTGTCGTGTCCATGTTGTGTGCAAAAAACTAGATGGAATAGAACTAGAATAGAACATCAAAACCCGATCAGCATTCATCTCTTCTTTTGTAAAATCAAACGTGGCGCCATGAACTTGAACAAATCGAAATCCGCAATCAAAGTAACAAAAGTTCTGAGACTCACTTTGTAGCGGCCTCAGTAACCCACATTCTACCAAAAGGTTCCTCTAGGTGAAGATGAGTTACCTCGGCTTATATACTACTATTAACTTTGTAATTAAGAATAGCCACCTAAATGTTGATGGCATATTGAGGTTGCGTATGTGGTGAACCGCCACACCACTCCCCTCCTAGAAACGAGGTAAGGAACCGTGCGCACTGCGCAGGTTGCTTCGCTGCGCGTTGTGCTGCGGTTGAGTTGTGTGCCAGCCTTGGCCGTTGAGTTGCGGGGAGCGTTGAGTGCATTAACAGCGAGTAGCTAACCGTTGTTGAGCGCATCGTAGCAGGAGCGTCGTTGGAGTGGGTGACGATCACGTCCTCGGGTCACCACTGTAGCGGCCTCAGTAACCCACATTCTACCAAAAGGATCCTCTAGGTGGAGATGAGTTACCTCGGCTTATATACTACTATTAACGTTATAATTAAGAATAGCGGTAGGAACGAGAAGGTAAATCAGCGCCACCTAGTTGTTGATGGCATATTGAGGTTGCGTGTGTGGTGAACCGCCACAACTTCACGAAGACGCATCGAAAAATTAAACTGCCCACATTAAACGTTCTTTCTCCGACACACTGGAAAGTAAGTATTTTAGCAGTTAGCAGAAATATCTAATACTAGCCTAAGTGTTGCTTTTCTAGACGGTTCAGTATTAGGCTAGCATGCAAGAGGTGCCGGGTTCAAAATCGGGTCAGCCCATCACTTCACACCTGTGAAGCCATCGACATTTCACCCGATATATCTTGGTTGAATAAAAGCGTCATTTATTTAACTTTAAATGTTAACTTTACCTTAACTTGAAATTTGTTGTCTGAACAAAAAAAAAAGACGTTTCAACATAAATGCTTTTGGGAAAAAAATTTAATAACACATATGATGTTATACTAAAAATTATCTTTTCTTTTCAGTCATGGACGATTCTGAAGGTCTTGAAAGGAGATAACATCAAATGGATTCCGCAGCGAACGTTTGAAATGTATTAAATTTGTATTAATAAATATTTTTTTACTTACACTTGTATATTAATTATGTTTAATGAGAGGAATTTCTTAAGAATAAAATGATGGGAAAAAAGGTTTAACTTTATTGCTGTTTAAATTATATAATAAGTGCTATGCCGAACAATAAAGTATGCCGTACAAAAAGAGTAATGATTACATTTTTTTTAAAAGACTAATTGAAAATTTGAAAAAAGAAAAAAAACGCATCGAGGTATAAGGGAGAGACACATCCCAGAAAAATTTTGGACTTGAAACATCAATATTTCATCCTGTTATGGCTCCGTACGCTTTGAAAGCCTATCTTTAACATAGAGACTAATTTTTATTTTTAATTAAAAAACTAATTGGAAATTTGAAAAAAGAAAAAAACGCATCAAGGTATAGGGGAGAGACACATTCCAGAAAAATTTTGGACTTGTAACATCAATATTTCATCCTGTTATGGCTCCGTACGCTTTAAAAGAGCTTACTTTTTTTAATATAGAGAGAAATAGTGAAAATTACAAAAAAAATCTGCCAAAAAAGCTTAGAAAATGCACATAACCTAATGCACGTTTATTTCCTTTTGATATGGTAACTTAAAACACACGATTTTTAATTTGAAGTTATTTATTGAAGTGCTTATTTTTTAGCCTTGTTATTGATTTATTACGTATTTTGTGCCACGTTTTTCTTTAATTAGGTATTGTTAATTTTAGTTTTTATTTGTTTAGCTTTATGGGTTCAAATCCGTGTACTTTTACTTCTGTGTTTATTGTGTCTGCTTTATTGTTTGTTAAGTAATTAAGTATTTTGTATCATGTGGATGACAAAGTGTTAAAAGGTTATGAAGAAATCTGGGCAAGGGCGTATGTATATTGTTTGTAATACCTGTGAAAATCTATGTGATGCATATGTACCGGGTGGTTATAAAATAACACTCGCTATTCGGAGAGGTCTGTAGCTCGAATGAATAATCCGAATGCAACAAACTTCGAGACAGTTACTAATCAAGAAGGAGGGAAAAGAATGGAATCATAAAAAAAACACCCTTTCTTGACCAGGGTTCTAAATTACGAAAACGTAATTGGCTGTGTTAAAGCTCCTAAAGGAGGCTAGAAATAGGCAGCCGGAATCTATTACATTACATTAATTAATGCAAGAAATAACCGCTTCTGGGCTGGGTTTTGCCATTGCTTACAATATTGTGTTTGCATTGGCAGCGGCATCTGTCGGTGATTATTGTAACTATTTCTTTTTTAATGATGTAATCGATTCCGGCTGCCTATTTCTAGACTCCTTTAGGAGCTTTAACACAGCCAATTACGCCTCGTAATTTAGAACCCTGGTTAAGAGACGAGGGTGTTTTTTTATGATTCCATTCTTTTTCCCCCTTCTTGATTAGTAACTGTCTCGAAGTTTGTTGCATTCGGATTATTCATTCAAGCTACAGACCTCTCCGAATAGGGAGCGTTATTTTATAACCACCCTGTATATGGTTATAAAGATGTTGTTAGGAATCAGGTGATTGAGTTTACGTGTAAAGCTTGTACTACTGTTAGGGAATTGGAGGAGGAGTTATTAGCTTTAAATGTGGTGAGAGAGCGAACAATTAATGAGGGTGATAAAGTAGTTTTGTGGGTTGGCACCAACGAGGTTGGTAAAGCGAAGCCACAAATGTGGAGTTTAAAAGGAAGACGAGGACACTCCTTAGGGAGGTAGGGTAGGACGAAGGACATTACTGTCCTTGGGTTGTTACCGAGGTTTCCTGTGTGGTGGAGCAGGTTGAGTGTGGAGGAGCAGAGGTCTAATGCTTGGATGAATGCTAGGGCATTGGCAATGAACAAGGTTTTAAAAGAGTATGTGAGATGGAGGTGTCAGTTCTAGATCTTTTTCTAGGGAAGGTAAGCCTGTCCTCTTCTTCATGACATCAGAATTGTTCAGCGAGTTGACCAAGTGTTTAGGGAAACCCGAAGGTTTACCATAAGTGAATTATTGATATGCATAGTGGCGCTTCCAAGGTGACGTGGAGCTCAAAGAAACCGTCACAACTCCCTTCAAATCATTGGCGGCTACATTTTTTGAAGAGGGCATTTCAAAGCTTGTTTACAGATATGACAAATGCTTTAATCGCCAAGGTGATTATATGGATAAATAAGCAGTATTGTACTTTACTTTTGCTAAAAAAAATCTTTTTTGTATCTTGACCTGTCTTTTTTTTACAGCCCATCGGAGGTTGAAAAAAAAAACAGCCCTCATGGAAGGCATATTTATGCAATCCATTAGCCTTAAACCTTGTGATGACGTCAGTTATGAACTTATTTTTTAAAAAAATAACAAAGTGCATAGGCTTATTTTATTGTCTATAGTGTACATTTTGTTTTGGCTGATTTATTTGCATTAAACGTCTTACATTCGAGTGCTAACTAGCGGTAGTTTAACTTTTATTCACAGGAAAAAAAAAGCTTGAAAGTTCTTTTTACTCTATTCCCGCAAACCCCAATAATCCTTTCCGAGAAATAGTTTAAACAAAAGTAAATGGAAAGGATAAGTAGCCAACTAGCCACCAGCTATAGAATTCCCAAAAGGGTTAAAAGTTTGGTAGTAAGGGGAAAGACATTGCAATATAAATATTTTTTTAAAACTTTATATCATGTCAAATAGTTATATATCATATAAACTATATTCAAGTTATGCACACTATAATTTGTAAGAAATTGAACTTTTCCTGCTGAAAAGTAGCCTGTTACAATATCTTTATTGGAGAAACAACTTTCAAATGAGTACAGACAAGTAACTTTGTTAAAATGTTCTTTTATTACGTTCCAGTATGATCGAATACAAACACTTGACAATGATTCACAATTTTACCTAAAAAATAATGCCATAATAGTAATAAAAAGACAACAGAAGAAGTCTTGTACAAAAAGGATGCAAAATATGGAAAAAGGTGAGATGAGTTTGTTACAAAGGACGAGAAACGCTGAGACATGTGGATTATAGAGAGAGGATTTGATCTTCAGTTCATTCCTGCCTTGGTGTTGCCACTAGAGAATGTTTAAGATGAAATTTTGTACTATTACATTGGAAAATTGCAGAAAGGAGTGTGGGGATGATACAAACGTAAATCATGCAACATTTATGTTTTCCGTGTATTTAAAAATCTTTGGTTGATATGAAAAGTGGTTGAATTTTATGAAAGTAATGGAGGCGAGATGGTAAAATCAATCGCTAATTTTAAAGGCCGTAATGTAACCCCAAATAAACGCAAGTGTGGTTATTTTACATGACACTAGAGCTAATGATGACAGATCCCACTAATGCCAGAAGTGCAATTTGAACACATGAATGTGTTATTTATATTTCTTACGATGTCACACTCTCCATAATGCGTTTTTATTGGTTTTATTTTCTTTGACAAAGTGTTGAAACAAGCCCATTTTGGTTTCATTAAAATCAGTCAATATTTACACATTAAATAATGTAATGTTAATTTTAAATTCATAACTAAAAAAAAAATGTTAAACCACACCCCTTTCATCAATCCACCAATCCTCTCCCAGCAAATCTCTCACAAGTCCTCCCATTTCACCTTCGCCCGCCTCCGTAGCCTCCTCTAGATCCGCCCCTTCCATATGGTGCACTTCTATTGGAGTAGCCACCTCCGCCCCCTCGCATGGGTCCGCCTCCATATCCGCCACCTCCGTATCCACCATCACTGTAGCCGCCGCCATAGCCTCCACCGTATCCATCGTTGTAGCCTCCATAGCCACCTGCAAAAGAATGTGAACTTAATAGTGAATGGAACTTATAAACACACAGCAGACGTTTAATTCAATTTGGTTCTGTCCTACTCAGAAAATTAAATAACACCGGTCAACAGTGAAAATGCGATTGAGATGAAAGTTCTGAATGATTTCAACGAACTAAATAGAATATCACCTTAAAAAAATTTAAGTTAGCTTTTGTATTTGAGTTACGGTCGTTTTTTCAGTACATAGAACACAGCGAAATGCGGGGGCGCACCAAACACAAAATTTAAGTCAATTTTGTTTTCAGAAATCCACTGAATTTTTTTTCTCTTACAGGTTTTATTTTATATTATCAACACGGGGGGGGGGGGAGGGGAGCAAAATGACTCAGTAAGAACAAAAATTTGGAGGGTTTCTATAAACAAAATTGACTTAATTTTGGTTTGGTGCGCCCATGCATTTCGCCGTATCCTATGTAATGAAAAAAAAAAACGACCATAACTAAAAATTTTTTTGAAATTTTCAGGCATGAAAGTGCAAACTAATCAAAAAGGCTGAACACTGAATTAAATTTTTTTGCACTATCGGCGTAACGACATAAAAACAATTAGAAATTTAGTTATATTAGTTCCTATAAAATACACACATAGAAAATAATGTAATTTAGTTTTACTTTAAAACTGTATATCGATGCCATATTAAATCATATTTAATAAAAAAAATCTGATAACTAATGAATTACTCTTACTAGATAAATGTAAAATCATAACACAATTACCATTTAAGAGTTTAGATCATCCCATTACGTTGCAAGCAGGGTTCTATTTATAAAAAAAATTCAAAACTTTCAAAAAAATTCTTGACTAGCTCTTTGGGATTGAAATCCCCAACTTTTGGTCTTTCAATACATATCCTTATTAACATGGTTCATACAAAGTTAGAAAAAAAAATTCAAACACTTTTCCAAAAAAAATTCAAGGACTCGAAATTCACTTACAACCTGAATATATAAAGCTTGTATAAGTGGACACTCCATTTCTTTTAAAAATAAAAATTGTCTAAAATCAGAAACCACAGTATAGGCCGAAGTAGAAAAAAGTTCAAACGTAAACAAAAAGTATTTTTTAATTAGAGCCGTTCCTGTGATCACGACTCACGGACACCGAGTCAGACACTTGATCGGAAGAAAATATTCTGGTTGCTCGACTTGGCCTAAACTGGAGCTACAAAAGTAACGAGTCCGATCAAACAGAGCCAGAGAACTGTCAATCATTCTGATGCAATGTGACGCCATCGGTAGGCATAGGCAGCAAAATAAGTAAATCCGGAAGCTTTATCTGACTTCTCTTTTAATGGGAGATTGCAATGGCTGGCCGAGATTTAAAGAAAACTTAGTGTAATCTAATCTTAATTCATCTTCACATTTTAATTAAAATTTGTATCTTCATTATAAGAATCTGTTATTTGAACTTATTGTTTATTAAAATTTAAGTTTAGTTTCACCTAATTACGGTGCAAAGAAAAAGTAAACAATCGCTATAAAAAAATGCATCGCAATTCTAGCGAATCGGTGGACTATTTGTATCGCTGTTTCAGTGAATACCGCTTTAATCGGACCCTGGTTTCAAAAATGCACCACTTGTTCAAAAAATTAGCCATCGGACTCCGAAGTTAAAATAACTTAGTGAGAAATCGGTTTATCGGCTTTTAAAATATCGGTATACCGATGGAAGCCGATGTTTTTTTATAAGAAAAAATAATATTTCGAACTCAAATTAAATGAGATCGTAACTGAGTTTATTCAGAGACGTGTTACGATGATCGCATTTGAAATATTTTCCAATTCTTAGCATAATTGCAGTTACGTCTAGTTATTTTTACAATATAGTTTTGGTTCAAGACGGATCATTGAACCAAAAAAACTTATACGAATCGTAATATTTACTAGTTCGCAGCGAAATCGCACTAGTAGTGACTCTTTATTATTTTTATAGTTTTAGTTCAAACAGACCTACCAATCAAACTTCAACACCTCGTAATTTGTGCTTATTTTGAGGTAAAATCGGAGTCTTATTTTTATAGTTCAAGGATCAGATTCAACCATACCAGACCTCGATGCCTCGTAATTTTTGCTCGATTATTTGCGGCGAAATGGCAATAGATATAGATTCCGTTACTTTTATAGTTCAAGACGGATCGGTCAACCAAACATTGACGTCTCGTAGTGTTTTGTTTTGTCTCGCCTTGTTTGATCTAAAGGCTATATCACACGAGAGATTTTTCCCCAACCCAACTTCTGTTCGAACCATGATTGGAGGAAATTGCCACGTGCTATGACGTAGGCGTTGGAGAAATTTTCTACAACTCTGTCGTTTCATCGCGCGATATTTTGATTTTCAATCTGAAGTATAATAAGCTATTTGACACAAAGAGGAAATAAAACTCTTTGATTTGACATATCTTCTTATTTTTTCGATAAAAAATGTTGAAAAGTTGAGGGGTTTTTTTTAAACGGAAATTGTTACTTAGGGCCAATTCCACACAAGATTTATTTATATATCTTAGAAAAAAAATCCTTAGCACAGCTTTTAGTTCAACTTTAATTGTAAGAAAAAAGCTACTTTTTAAGGACTTTCTTACGTTAATTCAATAATTTTATATATCATTTGCTATAATATGTAAAGTAGATGGGTAAAATTGCCCCTTTTGTTATAAATGTGAAAGCTATACTGTATATCAGCTTTAATTTAAAATTTGTAAAAAAAATATTTGAAATTTTAAGCAAAAATCCAACAATTTTATAGCCTTCAAAATATCTCTCAACGCAATTTAACAATCTATAGTTGGGAATATAAAACTTTTTAACTTATATCTCTCAGTGTTTATTTGTTTTATTACAAAATAAGGTGAAAGAAAAATTAATAATTATAAGAGAAATCCTAAGCATGCGATAAAATAAAACTCAAATCAATCCAAAGGTCCGATTTTTAATAAATTGTCGCCTACTGTAGAGATATCGTTTTAGTTATGACAGTCGGAAAAGAGAAATCTTCTCATACTCTCTACTTCTCATTAATTAAGTAAATTAATGAAACCAAAATATCATCTCCATTTTTATATCTAGTTATTGTTTGTTCTATTTAAATTAATTCAGTCGTGTGAGAAATAAAACTAATTTACACAGTGAAAAAGATTCATACTCTAAAAGTAAAATAGCGAATTAAAATTTTTAATATTTAAAAATTCTTGAAAAAAAAACCAATTGATTTCAGTAGTAACAACCCCGAAACAAACTTAAAAAATCACTCAAAATCAGTGACATCATTTTGGTCACCTAATTTTAACTTTATTTGATTTATTACCTCCATAGCCTCCTCCGCCATAGCCACCACGGTCAAATTCATCAGCCGTCCTCCATTCACCACCGCCCCCACGACCGCTGCGCTGGTCTTTCTTGGCTCTGAGGTTGCCCATCTCTTCCCTAAAGAAGGGGAAAAATGACATTAAGTGTATGCAAAAGTCGTAATTGTTATATGTATAGGTTGATATGTATATCTATAGGTTGTAATTTTGACCGATCAAAACTGATTTTGATTACCTGGATGGTGGTTAAAAGTGGATTTAACCGGCCAATTGCAGTAAAAATTATGTTTTGAACTGCAACTGTTGGTTTTATGTTTTTAATTAAAAAAATAGTTAAAATAAATTCAATTATGAAAATGCTACGGAAACATGTCTCAAACTTAAATAAATATTATAGTAAATTATAGTTGTTAAAACAACTGGGACTGTAAAGCCATGGTTTCAACCCCCATGGTTGACAAAAAAAAAAAGGCCAAGAGTAGAATGAAATTTATTTTACTACATTTCAACAGGTACGAGTCCAAAAAGGGGTTTGTACAATTTTGCTTTACATCCAAAAAGAACTAATTACATAATTATATTATTGATTGTAACAAAATCTTAAAGAGACAAAGTACTCTTATTATACAAGCAAATCCCCCCCTTTCCATAGGTCCATGTAACTGATATAACTGGTCTATTGAACTTCACATAATCCAGCTAAAATAATCCACGTTAACATGAAAATGAATAAAGTAAACTCTGCAGCGCTGATCTCCAAAACCACAGTTTGGCTCTTCACAAACTATGTGAAAGGAAATTGAAGGTTGACTGGGCTGTTTATCACTGGTTACCATTCATTCCCCCTCCTTACACTCCTATTCACAACACTGGTTGATTCTATATACTAGACGCTAGTCAAGATTTTAGTTTAATGTACCTAAAAGAGCAGCCTTTGAGACAAAATGCTTCTAAAAAACTTCAATTACAAATAAAAATGAGAAGTTTCAAGACTAAAAAACAAATTAACTGACTATTTTTTTTTGTAAAATTGTAAATTATATATTTTATTTCTTAACTGTTATGCTTATAAAGTACACCAGACTCTTATATAATTAGTTTACTTAAAAGCTCCAATCAATGGCAATTTTGTGAATATTTTCTTAACTTCTGTGGATTATCCACGAATTGATTAGCACAAATTGAATTAGCTTATGCCCTGCCACCTAGTTCCGCAGATAATCGGGAGTCTACCGTAGTTGAGAAAACTCATGCAAAGTAACGAAAGAATTACCTGGAGAGGGCTTTCTTCACTTCAAGCCTTCGTCCCTTAACATTGTGCTTTTGCAGGCATGCTTTGTCAACTGGGTCATAGTCATCAAACTCAACAAACGCAAATCCTCGCCTCTGGCCGGTGGTCTGAAATAAAACAGGCTTGGTCTTAGATACAAAGGCATCTGAAAACATTTAACGTTAGGTAAATTTAAAATAATCAAAAGCTGGGCCTATATATATTTAGTTAGGGGGCGTCCATAAATTATGTGATATGATTTTGAAGATTTTTCGACCCCCTCCCCTCGGTGATATTTCTTGACTTTGGCTCGACCCCTCCCCCGTTATCTCACGTGATATTTTTCATAATTAATTTTTCTATTTTTATTTATTTTTCAAAGAAATGGCAACTTGCTAAATGTGTTAAGTTGTCAAATATGACACTCTTCTTAGAGTACATTTGTTTCTACTTTCTCGCCAGCTGGATTTTGCGGATTCCAGTAAATCACCCCATGCTCTACTCGTAAAGGAAAACAAACATTCTGAAGTCTTTCCGCCTTTACACCACACCCAGAAAGGGGGGGAAGTAAATGTAGTCACCAAAGAAGAAGACACTGACCAAACCGCCTTTCTCCCCCGCAACCGATACTCTTTATTTGGACGTTTGATACCCGGGAATCTTTTAAAACACATAATAAATCGAGGTCCAACCCCAAATTTGGATAATCCAAACAGCAGCTGCATCGACCAATGAAAGATGAAAGAGTACTTCAATATTGCAAACGATGTATATTTTTTACTTTTTCTTTGTGAAGTGTGAAAATACTTTGAACACGTGTCCTTTGGTCTGATTTGAAACAAATGAAGAGAACAGGGAGAAGAGAACGCCAATCGAATCCATATAGCAAAAGAATTCGTATTTTTCCCCCTAAAACTTTTTCTACATTTTGGAGATTCATAGTCAAGTATTTTCATGCAAGATTTTGCCAATCTTAAGTCAAGAAAAAAAATTATTGGAATTTTACAATGATTTTTTTATGGGAAATATATTTGACGATACCCCCTCCCCCTAAATAAGTCATGCAATTTATGAACACCCCCTTATCAATAAAATCAATTGGTAACCGTCGACAACAGCTTGGTTTTGGGGAAAATTGGGCCCTTAGTTTTGCAGAATTATTCAGTTTATATTACCATCGGATTACTTTAAAAATATTAGTGTAAAATGATTCCAAAATGTTTGCTGCTTCCAAATGAAAGTACACACCATTTTATTTAAAAAACTGATAACTTCAATGCAAACAGCACAACTAGTCGTAGGCTCCAATGGACAAGTAGTATGGCCATAATCAGACAACTAAATCTAGATTCCTAATTAGAAAGCAAGTCAACTCATTTGTGCCAAATATAGTGAGACTGAAATTACTTTTATTATTAACAGAGTTTGTACTCTATTTTTAATAGCAAAATTCAGGAGTTTTAAGGAGTACAATATCATAAATTAAAAGTAAAAGCACAAAAATCCAAGATCAACAATTGAAACCTTGAAAATCAGGAAACTAACTTTAAGACATGCAAAATCTCAAGTTTCTTAAAATTTGGATTCTACAAATCCACCAAAAACTAGTTTCTATTATAAATAGATAATTTTTCAGGACACTATACATTAAATAAGGATTTCTAATATAAATTTCAGGAGTTATATGGGCTCTAAGACAACAAATATGAAATCCAGGAGTTTTTCAGGAGAAGAACGAACTCTGTATTAAACTAATAATAACTTATTACCTAGCTTAACATAACTTCTTTTACTTTCCACATTAAATTTATGTGAGTTTATTTTCCCTTTTGAATCAAAAGTTAAGGCTGGTGATCTTAGTATACGGCTATATGCGATATTATTTTATTTTCTCAGATGTATTAATTAAAATGCTTTATTATGGATACTTTGAAAGTAGAAATGAAAAAGTTGGAAATTATTGGTACTCCTACAAATAATATAAATGAAATAGTCAGCAAAACTTATCTTTACCTTCAATGCAGCAATAATTTTAAAACTTTACTTGAAACCTTTGGATTGTTACCAGGATTTTCCCGTAATTTATGCAGATTTTTCCGGCAACAAAACATTTTTTAAAAATAATAATTTTTTTTTTGTTATTCTAATTTTAAGATCATATCTTCAAGAATAAACTAAATTCTGAATTTTAAAACTAATGTTATTTTTAAAAAAAACTTTGTACAGAGAAAACAACCATGGCAACCATCTCCAGGCTGCTTAGGAGGTTAAACTTTACCTTGTCAACTACCACATTGACGCTGACAATATTGCCATATTCCCCAAAATGCTCTCTCAGGTCTTCCTCTCCTAGATCTTCTTTAAGGCCAGCTACGTAGAGCTTATTTACGGTGACTTGGGCTTCGGGTTTGCCAGAATCTTCCCTGGGAACAGCTCGCTTGGGTTCCACTTCACGACCGTCGATTTTGTGGGGTCGAGCAGCCTGGGCGTCATCAACCTAGAAATACAAGTGTAGGTTAGATATATTGGTTAATTTTAATCTTACGGTACTTCTGTCACCAAGGGATTTGGCGCTTTTATAGAGGGCGATAAACAACTTTTTTTGGTGATAGGGTATTTCCTGGCGAAATTTTGGGTAGATGGCGGTGGTAATACTTGCATGGGATTGTGGGTAGGTGGTGTTGGTTTTTGTGCATTGGATTGGTTTTGTAATGTTTTTTCTTATAACTTCCGTTTTGACGAGTAGGTTTGAGTTTTGAACGTCCGCTATTTTTTCTAGATTTGAAGGCAGCTGGTAAGTTATTTTTGTAAAGTTTTTTCGTCATTTTATAGAGTTTTACGTGTAGGTTTGATTTTTGAACATTGACATGCTTTTGCAACATTGACATGCATCCTCCTTTCATCACACCTTTTCCGCTTTTGTGAGAATAAACTACATTTTGCATCCATGATTAGCATGTAACATTGGACCATTTAATCATGAAGTTGTGCAGATTGTGAATGAGTTCTCTCTGTCAATATATTGATTACCTAGATTTACCCGAAATACACTCAAAATCAAAACTGAATTCGTGTAGGCGCATGCACACTAAAAAGCAAACACTAACAGGGGATGGCGTCAAGACCCTGTCTCGGCCCGGTCCATGTGTTGCCCTGTTATGGTCCCGCACTCCCACGTGGATGATGTTTTTTTAAACTAATTATATTAATTAAAAATTCATAATCGAATATGAAAAAACTAAGCCTCAGGTGCACACGTAGGTATAAAAAGGAATTTTTATTAAAAATTTTGAATTTTTTTAGAGCAGTCTAAGTAGGTCTTTCACGATCCACAGACAAACAGACTTTCTTTTATTATTATAGATAGGCTACACACTACACAGCCTACACTCTTCCATGCGCACCTTCTCAGTATGCTATATAGATGGTGCCCCTAAATGGTGGTGCATATATTTTAATGTATATCGGCCATTGAGCTAGAAGGGAAACTGGAGTGAGGTGTCATCAAGCCGAAAACCCACTCACACCCTTTTGAGCGAACAGGGCAGAAAAGGACTATTTTCCCTACACTTGTATGAGACCCCTCTATCATATTGACTTGGGCTCCTAAATGTATTTTAACATTTCTAGTTCGAAAGAAATTAACGTTCTTTAACTTTAAATACCAACTTTAGGCAAGTTTCTAGGTTTTCTGCCCGGTTCGTTTCTGCTGCAGTGCCGTGTATTCCTCCCTATTCGTTATTGAACCGGATCGTTTGCTGCCCTGTTCAGTGAATCACAAACCTCACTGCATGTTTCTTCTAGTTCAATGATATCGGCACCTTGTCTATCACTTACATTTTAATGTGGCTCGGCTTACCCTCAGAGAGCGGTAACAGTTTGCCTTCAATTATTGCAACCAATTTACAATGGAGCAATAAATTATTTTCCCTTAGTATTTAACACCTTAATATAAAGTTACTATGTGATTATCATAATTTATATAAAAAAAGACATCGAGATTTTACTATATATATTGGTTTTACAACGCATGCTTGGATGTCATACTTTGTTTGCTTTCTAAGGACTCGGAGGAAATCTTTGGAAATGCAAATTGCGGATCAGATTTACTGTACGGTCCCCCTTGGAGCGATGTTTTTTGATTTGGCAATAAATAATTTTTTCTGCTAACCTGTCTGACTTCTACTGAAGATTCGAATTCGATGACTTCGCACCGATACGTTTTCCGGCAACCCTATCGGACCGTTGGTTGAGTTTTCATAAGAAATATTCCCATACGATCTTTTCTTTGAATCATGGTTTTTTTTAAAAAGTCGCCAAAATACGGACTTTTGGCGCGATTTTGGAAAGTTCGCCAAGGGGGACCGTACAGTAAATCTCTACCGCAAATTGCAACAAAATGCATTTAACACGATAATTTTGTA
Source organism: Oedothorax gibbosus (assembly GCA_019343175.1). Lineage (NCBI taxonomy): Eukaryota > Metazoa > Arthropoda > Arachnida > Araneae > Linyphiidae > Oedothorax > Oedothorax gibbosus. Next base: position 21,250,860 of record CM033275.1, read on the forward strand.
GCTATACCACCACTGGATAACACGGAAAGCTACTTTTAATTTTAATGTAGTGATCTTTTTGAGGCAACTATTCCAGACTCGTGATGTTATAATACGTTCGGAACATAGGAACAAATAGGAATGACTAGAAATCCACCATGTGAAATGCACTTTAACCAAACATCTTAAAAGGGTAAAAAAAAATAACAGCAGCAAGAGATAATGACCTTGATAAAACTTGTCAAACTAGCTTTAATCAAACGTTCAGGGATAATGATGGGCATGACTGGGTAAATGCTTCATTTCAATTATGTTCTTTTATAAGATTGTAGAGGACGTATTTGCAATAAGATACTTTTGTTACAAAAAAAACTTTACAATTATTTTTTCAAGGTCCTAATTTGAGTGTTTTGGAACTTTTTTTTTTAACCATGAACTCAAAATTCAGTTAGCTTAAATCGTATATCAGTAATCTAATAATAAACGCGAAATATGTGGTGTATTTACGACAAATATTTTTAAAGCGGCATACATTTAAGGTGTTTATCACTCGAGAGGCCACACATGTTTGACAAGTAAACAAACAGTTCTTATAAACAATTTCCATCAATTCTTTTTTATCAGGCATGATATTAATTTTGTAGTTTCAAATTATAGTTGCTACATTAAAGCATTTAGTCGTGATATAGCCCTTAAACACAGGCAACATACCTACATACCAAATGAAGCAATCGGTCATTAAAATACTCAAAATAAATGATTTTAACCAACCTGCGAAGCTCTTCCAAAGGTTATGAATCCGAATCCCCTGCTTTTTCGGGTGTGGGGATCTCTCATAACAACACAGTCAACGATTTCACCGTATTGCTCGAAGTGGGCTTTGAGCGACTCTTCAGTCGACTTGTAGTTGAGGCCGCCGATAAACAGCTTCCGAAACTGTTCGGGCTCGCTTTTTTCCGACATTTTGGTTTTATTTTTTAGAGTTTTTGGATGATTTTAATTGTTATAAAATATGTTAATTAAGGATTTCGGTTGCAAGCCGCACAACAGTGGAAAATGGCGTTGCCGGTTTTAATTTGTGTTGCCAAACTTTGATTATTAAAGTTTTATCAATTGAAGACCGATTGCAGCGCCATTTCATTATTTATCGAAATTTGAGTGAAATAAAAATTATTTTTTTGTATTTGAAATGACGATTTAAAATACATTTATGAAAAAATTTTATTTGATAATTTGCAACTGTATTAGGTCGTCCCTGCCTCATATATTTTTATTTAAATTTTGCTTTTTCTCAAAACTGCTACTGTAACTTCGACAACGCTTACGCGACATAGCGAAAGCAAACGTCAACAAACACATCAAAAACTAGTCATTTTTCATAATTTGCCGGTTGATTTGTTATTTAAATCGAATATGAACACCGTTCTCTCACGGGCGAACGCTATTTTCGCGTTCTCTCTAAGCATCTTAGCTGGGCTTACATTCCTTTGCTTCCTTTCAACTGCCTTCAATCCATACAGCGGCACTGTAGTTCTAGACACTCCGAAAGCCGTAGTAAAGAATGTAGCAGATTTCAGCGCTTCCAGGCTAAAAAATGATCTTGGATTCGTGACCTTTGACTTGCAAGCTGATCTTTCACATCTCTTTAATTGGAATGTCAAGCAGCTGTTTCTTTACCTAACTGCAGAGTATGCCACTGAAAGCAACCAAGTAACTATGCCATTTCATACTTTTTTTTCTAAACATATTCGTGGTGTTAGGTCTAGTTTGACAAATATGCATAACGTTTCAAGGTAAAAGTTAAAATAACAAAATTTGGCCAAGTATTAGGATACAATATATTTCTACAACCCAGATGTAGCGTTTAATTTCTTTGTTAGTAGGACCTAGAACTAATGTTTCTCTAGTTTAAGGAGGGCTGGAGAGCCCTATTTGGATCAGATTTACTGTACGGTCCCCCTTGGCGCGATTTTTCGGATTTGGCGATAAATAATTTTTTCTGGCAACCTGTCCTGTCTGACTTCGACTGAAGATTCAAATTCTATGACTTCGCACCGATGACGTTTTCCGGCAACCCTATCGGACCGTTGGTTGAGTTTTCATGAGAAATATTCCCATACGATCTTTTCTTTGAATCGTGGTTTTTTAAAAAAAGTCGCCAAATATAGACTTTTGGCGGGATTTGTGAAAGTTCGCCAAGGGGGACCGTACAGTAAATCTCTACCGCCCTATTTATTTTCTTAGCATGCAAAAGATCCCATTTTCGGGCCAGGGCATCGCCAAAATAACTGTCGACCTATAAACAGATGTGCAGCCAAAAAATCCTATGAATAGTAAAACATGAAGAGGGAGTGCACAATAAATCTTCTCCAAAGTTTCGGCTATGTGTCTGATGTTGCATCTGAAAGTTCTGTTGCATGCCTACTAAGGTGTTGACTTGGTACTTGATTGTCGTCCTTAATTACGCTGCCAATAGCCCTCTTGTAGCCCTAGTGAGACGATAATTCAACTAAACTCTCTTATTTTAAGATAAAAATCAATTCACATCCAGGTTAAGATACATGCTTTAATGAATTTTTAAGAAATTATGATCATGCAGAACAAAACTAGCCATTTTATAATAGGAATCTATAGTCACTACGGAGATAAATTGTGTTATTGAAACGCTATGATAGTCAGAACTATATTACTATCTATATCTATCAGTAGGTTACATTTTTATTGTAAGTTCCTGAATCGTAAAAAAAACCTAGAAAATTTAAGGTGTAAAATCTCCTGGTCTATAAAAATTAAATTCACAAAAATTTATACTTGTAAATATAATGAAAATTTGATTTAACTAATTTTTCCCCCTAATTCCAGATAAACCAAGTAGTGCTGTGGGACAAGATAATCCGCCGCGGCGAGAATACAACCCTGGACTACAAACGCATGAATAGCAAGTATTACTTCTGGGATGATGGCAACGGTCTCCGAGGAAACAAGAATGTCAGCCTTCGTCTTTCTTGGAACATTATCCCCAATGCTGGGTCCTTACCTAATATCCATGGAGGAGGAGTTCATGTATTCAAGTTCCCAGATGAATATTTCACATCTAGGTTACAGTGAGCAAACATGGGATATTAAAATTGTGAACAGTTTTTTCTAAATTAAATTTGAGGGACCTTTCTGGCAACAATACTGGAATATTAATATATTCTGATATTGTAACAAAACCACACTGGAACAAGTGTGGAATATTAAATTATTTTTATTCCAGTTATGAACAGTTTTTTTAAATTAAATTTAGGGGAACTATCTGGCAACAATATTTAAATTGTAAGAGGTAAATTTGTGTAAGCAATTTTATCTCTGAGTGAGACTATTTTGACCAATATTTCTTAACTTGGAGTTCTCTCTTGGAGTTCCTGAGGAATTTTTACCTCCAGACTGGATATATTAATTTGGAACAACTTGTATGAGGAACATTATTAAAATACTTATTTTCCAATTATTTACAATTTGAGAAAAATTAAACTTCGAATTATCTGGTAATAAATCTCACCTTTTGTAAAAAAAAATACTGTCAATTTTAGAGTCCAAGTTAAGAGTTCCCGAAGGAATGTTTTAACATTAAAGAAGTAATTATAAATTTGATAGTTTGTGTATTGACAGTATTAAAATATTAATTTAAATTATTGATTATCTTGCACAATATTTTAACTCTCGGAGAACAATACAGCTAAATTGGAGCGAAAAGGTTTCTAAGCAATCTTTTACCTCCGTATTTCTTTTATGCATTTGAAACCGAATTTCTTCCAGTTCTCTTCCAGTTACTTCACATTCATGTCATACTTTACAAATATTTAAAACAATCACTGTTCTTGAAAGTAGGAAATTTTTACTGGCCTAAGAAGTAATTAAACTTTGAACTGAATGTTTTTTTTTTAAATGTATTAAATTAACTTACTTTAAACACATTAGAGTAAATCAGGTTCTGGTTTTAGCAATATAAAACTTTTTTCAGTACAGGTTAAAGGTGACTTGATTGAAATTAAATTTCAAGGTCTGTATTAGTTTTATAAAGTAAAAATGAATGAAACATTCCTGTGTATATATAATATTGAAAGAACTAAAAGTAATGACTTATATAGTAATATAGATTCCATTATATTGAAACAAAACTGGCTTAACTTGGGCTCTCTCTGTCCCAAGTGGAATTTAAAAATATTTATTTTCTTTAAATATTAAAATACAACAATTAAAATAAATGAAGTAAATAGGAGATAAAAGAACTTAGTGAATTATTACTATAAAGTGTGTACTCCATATAATTCTGCAAAAAAAAGTAACTTATTATTCAAATACATTTTAATTTGCAATATCTTACTTCATACTCTCATTGTACTTCATGTTGACAAACTTTGAAATAATAAAAAATATTTGACTGTGTTATAGGGATTCTTATTAGTATCAGTTTTTTACCATTGTTTTAAGTGAATAGGGTGACCCAGGGTAATTATTGGACCAAAATAAAACTTTTGCCATAGCTCCACCATTTATAAAATTTTCTAGCCAGTATTTTTTATTTGTAATGACTATTTAATGTATCTGTCGGGTACCATTGTAGAAATTTACTATTTCCTCTGCAGGAGTTGAAAAAAATGAACAACTTGTGTCCAAAAATTACCCGGGCCTTTGAGGTAATTATTAAAGTTTAAACACTTTTTTTCAAGTGCTTTGGGTTATATTTTTTTTTAGAGAAAGTACTGATTTTATCTCAATAAGTAATCAGAGCTTTGCTGGATATGCAATTAAAAAATTTTTGTTTGTCATGTGTAATTATGATGTTAAAAAATTAGCATGTTAGTATTTTTTTAACTTGAAAATGTGATAAATTTTTAGTTGAGAATTTGAATAAAAAAATTTTGTGTTGTAATAGTATAGAAAATAGTTTTGGAACCTCAGCAACTCTAGTAGATTCATTCTTGTATTTTTAATTTTGTTACCTTGCTATTACACAAGTCACTAATTTAAAAATAGCAATTCACCTTATTCTAGTACACAGATAACAGTAACAACATATTTAAAATATATTTAATTGCAGACACTTTTGGGTCACTGGATAATGGCAATATACCGCAACAAACTTTCGCTTGTTACATCTGTCTGTAAGAAGGGGTATTGCTATGGGTTGAATTCAGGCCTGAGCGGTAACGGGTTACTTGTGATACTTTTTACACTAATCTTACAGGTAATTCCTTACATAATTTTCGAAAAAGTAATCTTTGTAACAGTAACGGGTTACTTTCATTAATTTTATCATTAACACTCTAATAAATGTCCAAAACAAAAAAAGTTCATTTCTCCAAAGAGAAAAATGTCAGGCGGATCGTAGAGGAGAAATATTGTTCTGACAAAAAGGAAGAGTTCCCTACTTATTGCAGTGATTGTGAAAAACACTCATCTAGCAGTGATGATTTTTTTGAGAATGTAGTAACGACCATAATATGCCTGTATTCTATACCATACCTACAGTAAAAAGCATGTTCATATAATACGCCCTTACCAGCCAGTGCGCTGTTGAAAGGTTATTTAGTTCTGGTGGTTTGTGTCTCCGACCCAATTGTAGCTGTGTAAGCAACAAAAATTTTGAGATGCAGCTTTTGTTGTACCACAACTAGTAGATTGTCTGATAACTGTATATATAACAAAGTTGTTTAAAAAAATCTTTCATTTATTCATTTCGACTTTATTTTAAAAAAACATTTGTAACTATGGAATTTTGTTGTAATAAGTAATCTTAAAAGTAATTGTAATTTGTTACTTTTGGAAATTAGTTACTTTTTATGAATTGTAATGAGTTACGTTTAAACAAGTAATGTCCCAGCCCTGGTTGAATTAAAGTTGCACAATGGCATTTTGAACTTCAGTCAAGTGATGGCCGGTATCTTTACTGGGGAAGTAAATCCTATATAGTAGTTAGGAGGTTATTAACAAAACAAGTTAATTACAAATAGGTTATTAACAAAGTTTTTATATTGCCATGAAGAAAATTATGAACACGTCAATTAAAATAGTTATTTACTTATTTGGATTCACAGAGATGAGATTTTTTTTGTTTTTTATAGATATAAACAAAACTGTTGAGGTAATGTCTGTTGTTTTAGAATTAATACAGAGAAAACAGTATGTAATCTGCCTAAAAAGATGGATGTTTTTTAGATGAGATATATTAGAAATGCTTTTTGATGTCACAGGAATTTTATGCTTACATATTTTTAGTTTGATAGATGCTGATAACTCGAGTAATGAGGTGGTTTTAAAAATAATCACCAGAACACTTCCCTTTGCTATTTTCTTTTTAAATTACTCAATATATTTGGTCTATATTTTATTTAATACTAGCTTTATAAAACCGGCGTTGCATGCTTAATAACGGTGATTGCTTCTTTTTATGTAAACATTTATTTCATACCAATTGATCCCTTCTCTACTGGTCAGCACTCCATCGGTATATTATAATTTCCTCCCATTCTAATATCAGCATTAATTTAAAAAAAGAAATCCGAATGTATCCAGGCCCTTCTAGAAGTTAGAGAGCTTTCTCATAGGCCCTGTTTAAATTGCCAGAATAGCTGTGATATAATGGCCAGTTTCTATTTGCCCTTATACCTCCGAAAATGCCCAAAATGTGGTAAACATTTCACTCCATATTCGACCTCTCGACAGTTCTGGGGAGCCCAGTCGGTAAAGGCGTTCGCCTCGCATGCGATAGATCCCAGATTGGGGTCCGGGCATCATTAAAATAACTGCTGACCTATAAACGGCAAATGCAGCCCAAAATCTCCGATGAATAATATCCCATGTGGTAGGGTGCACGTTAAATATTTTCAAAAGTCCTGACGATGCGCACAAAGTCGCCCTTAAAAGCTGCATTGGGTGCCTACTCAGATGTCGGCTCGTCACTTGACTGTGGTTCTAAATTAAGACGCCTGTGGCCAATAGCCTTCGTGTATAGCTCTGGTGCGATGATAATTCAAATTTACCCTAATCCATACAACTGGATGGGAAAAGCTATCCTACGTTAAATTTTTTACTTCGCCAAAAGCTGCCAATGCCAAATTCAATCGGCCATTATATCATAACTGTACCAAATTGACATAAGGATCGCCTTTAAAGTCATGAGACATTGTAGCAATATCTTCACTTCTTACCATTTGTAAACATCAATTAAATTCAGAAACCCAAAAAAATCAAGATTTAAATTTAATAAATAAAATGATATTCAAATAACAATCCTACAAATTAAACTCACATGCTCTTACGTGTTTTTACTTAATTTTCGTTCACGCTGAACGTGCTGATTTCTTTTAAATTGAAATAAAATACATAAATTCTAATCTTACAATGATGCTATTCCTATGGAGAAATCGGCTCACATTTTGCACTCCTACACCCGTTCGGGTTCAAATAAAAAGTATCTTATGTCCTTCTCTTGGTTCTAAGCTACCTCCCCACCAATTTTCAGCCAAATCAGTTCAGCCGTTCTTGAGTTATAAATAGTGTAACTAACACGACTTTCTTTTATATATATAATATATATATAGTTTTGGTTGTATGATAATTTTTTTTTTGTGATTGATGATTGGCTATGCGATATCCTGACTCATTTCAGCTCGTCACTTGACTGCATTATGACGCCGGTCACCAATAGTTGTTGTGTAGATCTAGTTTTACAATAATTCAACCCAACTCTGACCGATTTCAACAAAAAATTAGTTACTTTGCTAATTTTCATTAGCAACTTTGAGCAAAGACTATAGTATTAAAACTCTACCAAGTGCTAAAAGTGTGAGACGATTGTCGACGTAAGGTGATGTGTCCCCCCACTTTAAAAAAAAAATGGTCATGTGTCCCCTCACTCCTAATGCCACTGAAATTCATCTCTCTCCCCACTTATTTTCTTTGCTCTGCTGCTTTCCACTTTAAACAAGAGAAAGCAAAAACAATTTAAAACTTTTTATAATTTTAGTTAATCTCATTTAACCAATATATTAGTTATAGCACATTACGCAACAGCTCAAATGCAACAATCTAAACTTCAATTAAGAAAAATTATCACATTTATGGTAAACTATTATATTTATTGGGGGGAGGCAATTGCAGCAAAATAGAGAGCATCCCTTGGTTTTTTTTCTTTGCTGACTCTACCAACATCTATTCTGTTTTGGAATGGCATAGCATATGTTTCTTAAGCTGTGTCTTAATCGCAAATGCTTCGTGACACACGTCACAGGAGTGGGGCTTTTCCCCGGTATGCTCTAAAAGATGTGTCCGAAGATGACACTTGCGATAGAAAGCCCTTCCACAAACCTCACAACTGTGAGGTTTCACACCGGTGTGCCATTGCAAGTGTCTCTGGAGCTCAAAATTGTGAATAAATGCCTTGTCGCACAGGTTGCAGCTATACGGTCTTTCACCCTTGTGTATCAAAATATGCTTATTGAGGTCACTACCCCTTTTGAATGTCTTTTTGCACAGTTGGCACACATGTTTTTTCTCTTCCGTGTGCAATAACATATGACCATAGAGGTTTCTCTCCGTCTTAAATGCAGTGTTACATAATTCACACACATAAGGTTTGTCTGCAAAATGCGTCAGGCGGTGGTTTTGTAGGTTTGCTTTTCGCTTGAAAGCTGCTGGGCACAGATCACAGCTGTGGGGTTTTTCATCTGTGTGTGTTCGTAAATGATTGCGAAGTGCGGATTGTAAAGTAAAAGTTTTGTTACACAGTTCACAACTGTATGGTCTTTTTCCGCTGTGTATTATCAAATGCTTTTTGAGAGTTGCTTTTTCATTGAAAGATTTCTTGCAAATTTCGCAGGTGTGCCATACTTTTTCGTTGGGTTCAAGATGTATTAACATATGCTTGTTTAGTTGACTTTTAACATAAAATGCACGTTCACATTTAGGGTAGGCGTGAGACTTTATGCCAGTGTGTATCAATAAATGAGCATTTAGATGGGACAATTGCTTGAATGCCTTTTGACAAAATTGGCATTTATGGGGCTTCTCATAATCAGTGGGCTTTGAGTTATGTAACCCCTCAGTTGACATTTCTTCATGACAAAATTCTTGTGTTTTTTCATCAATGTGTGTTGAGTTAAGTGATTTTGTGCAAGACTCAGTTAGAAGATCTTCTTTGCTGCTTGAGGGTATCTCTGCACTTGGCATCAAATCCTTTTGAGGAGCAGATTTTTCACCAAATTCTTGGTTGCCAAGTTCAAGTTCTTTTATGTGTGATTCCAAATGTTTTTCCAGAGTGGACTTATCACTAAAAGATTGATTACAATCTTCACATGTATGAGATTCTTTTTTAGTTTCAAGATGCATCAGTATATGATATTGGAGACTAGATTCCGTTTTAAAACCTACCTTGCACTTAGGACAGACATATAATTTTTTTTCAGCATGGGTCAGCAAATGACCTTGGAGAGTGGTTTTCAGTCTAAATGCCTTATTGCAAATGTCACAACTGTATGGTTTTTCACCGGTATGTGTCAGATAATGGTTTTGAAGATCGATATTTTGTCTAAATTCACGGTTACAAATTTCACAAATATGTGGTTTTTCGTCCGAGTGCAACTTTAAATGCTTGAGTAAGGCGGACTTATAGTGAAATGTTTTGCTGCAATGTTCACAACTGTATAGTTGATGTGATTTTTCTTTTCCTTCAAGATGCATTAACACATGCAATCGGAGACCAGTTTTCGTTTTAAACTCTTTTTTGCACTCAGGACAAGAATGTAATTTTCTAACAGTATGGGTCAATAAGTGATCTCGAAGGTGGTGGGTTTGTCTAAATGCCTTGTCGCAAATGTCACAATTAAATGGTTTTTCCCCAGTATGTGTCAGATAATGTGTTTGAAGACCAGCCTTTTGTCTAAATACACGGTTACAAAGCTCACAAATATGTGGCATTTTGCCCGAGTGCAACTTTAAATGCTTGATTAGGGCGGACTTATAGTGAAATGATTTGCTGCAATGTTCGCAACTGTGTGGTCGATGTGATTTTTCTTCTGAGTCAAGGTGCGTTAACACATGAGATTGAAGACTAGTTTTTGTTTTATACTCTTTTTTGCACTCAGGACAGGAAAATAATTTTCTAACAGAGTGAGTCAATAAGTGATCTCGAAGGTGGTTGGTTTGTCGAAATGCTTTGTTGCAAATGTCACAATTAAATGGTTTTTCCCCAGTATGAGTCAGATAATGTGTTTGAAGATGAACTTTTTGTCTAAATACACGCTTACAAATTTCACAACTAAATGGTTTCTCCTTAGTATGTATAGATAAATGATGTTTTAGGCCGGTCTCTGTTTTAAATGATTTGCTACAAGTGTCACAAGCATAGGCCTTTTCATCTGTAACCAAATCCATATTGTCGCTATTTCTTTTATGCTTTCTTTTGAATTATTCGAGTACACATTGTAGTATATGCCAATCTGTAAAGTAGAAAAAAAAAACTTACACACAAGACAGGAAAAATATACAAAAATAAAATTATAGGTAAAGATTATTATTATTATAGATATAATTACAACAACCTTGATATAGCAATCCATCTCAACGTGCTTCAGTTTTGCCCATTTAATTAATTGTGTAACAAATTTGTAATTTGAATTAGTTTTACAGTTTTTTAATAATTTTTAAACTTCAAGTTATTTTAAAATTTAATTTGTTTTATATTTAGCTATTTTAAAAGCCTTTCTTGCAGAACATTCATAGAACTGTTTTAAAGGCATAAACTTGGATCTTAGGGTTCCATGTGCTGTGCAACTGTATTATTTAAGGCTGGTTTTCCACTGCAACGATTTAAAATATTTAAAAAAAAAATTGTGAATATTAGAGTATTGTGTTTTGACAAATAAACAATGATTTTCTCCCTTTTCAAGACTTTAATTAGGTTTTAGTTTATTTCTTTTGATAGGAACAGCACTTCAAAAAGTTAACTGAAAATATAAATATTTTAGGTTTCTAAAAATGGCATTTTTTTTGTAAAATTATCATTATTGACTATTGAACAAAGAAAAATTTAATTGTCCAACTAACCATGCCAACTATGGAAAGCATTAAGTGTTGGTGAATTGGCAATAAATTCTATTACCCCTTTGAGGGATATAGACGTCACCCGACTGTCAGGATTTCCAGCAACACGCATAATTTTTTTTAAATATAAATATTTTAAAATTTAAGTTATGGAAGAGTTATTAGTAATCACCTGCTACAGAAATACAATTAAAAATATTTAAGCATGTCTCTAAAACAGTTTTAAGGCACCTTCTATTTTAATTTTATTAACTAGCATATGTTTGCATAAGAAATGCTAAGGTGTTTTCTAGGGATTTAGCATGCACTTTTCATTTTATCATTCAAAATAATCCTTAAAAACAATCCATAGAAAATTACCAGGACTTCCTTTTGCAAAAAAAATGCTAGTTAATAAACTTAGGTAGCTATAAAAACTTCCCTGTGAAGTAAAATATTGAAAAAAAAGGGCAGAGTTTTACCTCCCCTTCAGATACAAATATGGTGACACACACACACAAATATTTGAAGTAACTGTAAGAACTACAATGCAATAGGATTAGAAATAAACTAATTTATGTATAATGATAATATAAATGCTTTTTTTTTAATCAGAAACCATAAACACCTTCATCTACGAATAAAAACGTTAATTTTAAGTTTTAAAAATAACTTGTAAATAAGTTTTTCGTGTCATAACTTAAATTGTTCTACGTAAATTGTTCAGGAGCATGGTCTTTAATTGCCGTTTACTTTGTTTATTTATTGATAAACTACAGCAGAAATCTCAGTTTCGCGCGGCCACAATTTTCTTTTTAATCGTCGTTAATTGGTTAAAACAACAATCTGTAGCACAATGTTAAATTATCTAGAAATATTTGAACAGCTATGATGTAATGGACGGTTTCGATTTGGCGATTTGAGTTACGTTGCCAAGCAACGAAAATTCCTAAATAAGGTAAACATTCTATTTCAGATTTTCACGATTCAATTCGATACGCATAGCAAACTTACGTTAAATTTTCAACATCGCTAAAATTCGCCAATGAACAGACCAGCCATTATCATAGCTGTACCGAAATATTGACCAGTTTTAGTTTTGTTTCCAAATATATAAATAATTCATACACTATTGCTTCAAATGGTGGTTAAAAGACCAGTAGACCAGTTCTTTGTAAAACAATAAAAATACAGTTTACAATAAGTTTAAACCAAGTAGGCAGTAAAAAATTGTTTGGTTTGGTAATGCGCTTGACTGCCAACACCAAATTCAAACCTCCCTGTGACTTCAGCACATCCATAAACGTTTGGTAATTGATATTGCGATTATTTGTACTCGAATTTCGGTGAGTAGGTAATGATATTTCAAATTTTTTTTATTTAAATAAACACTGTCGATCTGTTAATCAATATTCACCATTAAACCAAAAATAATAAAAGTCATATCTAAATAGCCAAATCAATAAAAAGATTTCTTGATTGAGTAGTTAATTGATTCAAAATTAATCAAAATGGCTAAATCAGCCACGTCTGGCAACCCTGCATTCGTTCGAAATAAGAAAAAGGGATTGCGGTTCAACAACTATTGTTCTCTTAAAAAGGTTCCTCGAAACATAGAGATAAAACAGGTTATTTTTATCCCTTAAATATCTATCCATCCCTTAAAAATGACTGCTTAATGCACAATCTGTTATAAGGGAAAGTAAGGCTATTAACAGCAACTGTGCTTATGCGAGTACGTGCTGTTTGATCATGTGGTGCACAAGATTGAACCATGGATGCTCGTTCATAAACAGTTGTATTTGCCTTCGCGATTGTGGACAACAGTATAGAATACTAACGACTTTCTTAATCAGCGCCCTCTCACGGGTGTATGGTTTTTATTATCACAAAAGATACATTTCTACCTAAATCTAGACGACCTTAAACTTCTAACTGTAGCTTATTATTTAAGTCAGGTTTAAATTTGAGCAATTCCACTTCATAGCAGTCGATAATATTTACGATAGCTTAATCACTGCAAGTGAGAAAATAGGTCTGCGTTGCCCATCGAGAATTTGCATTTTACCCTCAATTTCGTATAAAAACATCACTCAAATACCCTCAGATTGTGATGCACCATTTTGCTACAACTTAATAACCCTAAATTTATTGCAATAATTACTTTAAATTAAAAAAAAATCATCTTAATGACATGAAATAAACTATAATCCTTTTATAATTATAGTAAAAATCCCGTTTACCTTTTGGAAAATCATTAACAAAATTAAATATTTTAAATTACTTTTCTATAAGCAATTCTCATCTAATTCTCATCTAGTTTACGTAACTCATAGAGTTAGTAAACTAGAGGGCGAAAAACAAGAACGAACCGATGCGCCACACTGGGAGTCACGTGATCGGGGGGTTTCGAAGAGAAAACCGAAAGTTTTTTTCTATAGCTCACAGCAGGAAAACGTCGTCTGCTCACGCGGAATGTACTAAAAATGGTACACTATTGTTCTGCATATGGCTGCAAAGGAAAATTTACTAAAGGAGGACCTTTTACATTTCATGGGGAAGATTTTTATAAACTTTCCTTATTGAATAGAAATAACTTAATAATAAAATCAAAAAGTATATTGCTAATCATGGTTTTTAAAACATTCTTGCTTCAACGTTTATTTGGAAACGATTGGAGATTGACGATTTGAATCTACAACTAATAATAATTTTGGGAATAAGTGTGTTTTATACTCACTTTAAATTGCAGTTTTTACAATGTTTCATTATATTTCGTGCATTTATTTTTTTATGAAATTAAATTTTTGAGATAAGAATTTATGGACTAATTATATATTAGCTTCCACACTACGTTTATAACGAAAAAAGTGGAAGGTTTTATAATCGTTCAGTTCGTCTGTCCGTCACTCACTTTCACAAAACGAACCGCGAACGAGTGCGACGATAATTCAAACTAAACTTAAATTTTTTAAAACTATGGTAAAAACTTATTAATATGGTCATGCATCCACCCACTACAACAGTTTTGTACATATTCTATATATTTTTAAATTGGAATTATATTCTCTAACAAGAAAAAGTTATTTCGCAATAAAGTTTTGAAAACTTTTAAACAAAACTAAAATTACTGGGAACTCGTTTTGTCATTTAAATGGAATATTTTGCTTTAGATATTTTTTTATTCCTTTTGTTTCTATCAAAAAATATAAAAGCTGGGTATCTCATGTTATACTTATTAAACAAAAAATTTAAAAATAGGATGGCTCGATCCAAATTTGAATTTAATATAAATGTAGAAGAAAAAAGGAAAACAACTGTTACAAACAAGTGATTGCAATTTGAAAAAAAAATAATAACGTCACAGACCGCGTAAAAGAACTACGATTTTTACCAGGAGCGCCGAAAAGGGAGAAATTTAACAAGAGCGGCAATCCCATCTGGCGGTTGACCTTGGATCAACGCCAAATATCACAGCCCTAAAGCACGTGACGAAGGTGAAACGGTTTTAATGTGAGTATCAGGCAGTGAATGGGAGATTTGCATTATCGCGCTCTCTCCTTATTATAACTATATGACGTAACTAAACCCATTCAAAAAAGGACAAATATTATCCAGCCTCTTTTTTATTTCGGTACCCTAAACATCAATTGCTAAAGCAGTTAAAGTGTGCATGCTACCATTTAATTTTAAGCCCACTAAGTGGGCTTCCAAAAATTGGTTATAGGCTCATTAAGTTGTTCCTCTCCACGGTAATCTTTAGTAAAAGGCGAAAGATTAGCACGAAGCTTGAAGAGAAACCAGAGCATACTTATGGCACAAAATAAAAATATTATAAATTTTCTATTGAAATAGTAAAAATGGTAGCAATAAATTTTTACAATTATTTTTACCAATATGCCAATATAAGTTGACAGAAACTAACCATTTTTTTGTTGTATACCAGTTGGATATCATATGAAAATAAATAAAAACTTTTCATACAATAAATCATATATAAATTACTATAACTTTTAATAAACCGATAGAAAAACAAAAAATAATTCCCAAAAATGAATACATTTAAGAACTCCCAACAGATGTCGCGGTTTTCCTTTCAACAAATCTATTGAGTTGTCAGTTCATCCCCAATGATTCCATTTGGAATAAAATCAAACTTTAAATTTTTTTCTCGCTAAGTTGTACTCGCATTTAATTTAAATAAATTTTATTAAATTCTCCATTCATTTTTCTAAGTCATATTTTCTTTTTTTGCCATTAGATGGAAGAATCATGTATAATATATTTTGAAGAATTAAATAATGTTTGTTTTAGTAAACGAAAAGATAAAAAAACATGATAAATAAAATTAATTTTGAGACAAAAAAAATGAATTAGTCCTAAATTCTTCGTTCTTGCATTATTAAATGTTTAAAAATTGAATTTTAACTATTTTTAACAAATATAGTTTCGAAAAAATTATTGTTATAATATATTCAAAAGTTATGATTTTTGTGCAAACGCAATTCCAACTGATTAAGTTATTCAATTTAGATTCTCATTTTTTAAAGATTTTTATTGATTGCGAAGTCAAGATATTACCCATGTTATTTCTGAGTGGTATGACTTTGGACTGGAATGCAAACGTAACGTACAAGAAATGCAATTAACTATTTCACCTCAATAACAATTGCTCAATTTGTCACAAAAGATAGCAATACATATTAAAATTTAATTACCTGAACAGCCATATAATTATTTGAAATACTTTCAGGTAGGGTAATTATTAAATCATGACTGGCAGTAGCACTATGTCATTTTAAAGCATAGCTCATAATATTGTTTTTAGAATTTCATTAAATAACTAAGATTTGCAGTAACTCCTAAAGACGCCTTTAGACCGTCATCTTGACTATAAAAAAGATACTTTTTCGTGCTTGCAGCAAAATCTGCATGCATAAAGTCGATCCCTGAAATTTGGGAAGTCAAAATTAAGCCGAGACTTAAATGTTCAAAAAGGATTCTTCGACAGGACTCAAGACGTGATCTGTTTCTTCTACTTTGTTATTTGAAACCACTCAGATCGAGTTTCTACCATCCTCCCTTTGCAATAAAGAGAGGTGCGATCATCAATGGCACGAAACTGACAAGCAGTTTCAATACCGGCTTCACGCTCAGGTACAAACCCCATCTCACATCATCGTGGTTGGGATTGGTGCGAAGTTCGGTGAGTGAACTCGCTAATCATACTATAGAAATGATCCTATGAAGTATGATCTTAAACATCCAAGGAGAAATTAAATTTATATTTAAAATAACATAACTTTCTTAGTGGTAGTGGACAATTAAAAAAATTCTTTTAATGAGCTTATAAATGTCCTGATATTTTTTTTAAAGAATTTTTTTTAAAAAACTCATATTTGTAAAGAGCAAACTGATTTATCCAATATTTCTTGGAATTTTTTTTTTATTATAATAAAATGGGATATTACTTGATCTAGAGTGGAGACAATCCTCCGCTCATACATTTTTACTCTTATACAAATACAACAATTGTCGACCAACAACAGGCCAGAGGCCCAGCAAGGTTGGTCCAAAATAAATCTAATACATTACCAGTTTCCAATGTCCGTCAAGTTTCTTCTTAAATCTTCTACTCTCTTCGAATGCACAACATAATCTGGTAAAGCATTCCACTCATTGACAACTCTATTGTAAAAATAATGTTTTCTTACCTCCCTTCTAAAGCTCGATTTATTCAATTTCTGATCATGACCTCTGGTCCGGCTATTTAAAGTAAAATCTAAGCCCTCCATGTCTCCCTGTTTTATGAACTTGAATAACTGTATTAAATCACCCCTAGCTCTCCTGTTTTCCAGGGAATACATGTTTAAAGATCTTAATCTGTTATCATAATCAATACCTAATACTATCTATTAGTGTAACAAAGTAACCATGAAATTGGAAATAACTAAGTCGTAAAGAAAAGTCTTCAAAATTTAATATTAATTATTTGAACTCTTCTACTATTCTGAACTCTCTCTTCTCTCTACTATTTTGAACTCTTAATTTACAAATTATCTATGTATATGAAATTGTCCGTTTTAAAGTTTTTGAGAAGATGGCGCTGTTTTATTGAGGTTCGAATCAATCTATACTGTTTATTAACCACACCCTGAATTTACCTTTCAGCTAATTAATTTAAATATATTTTAGCCATCGTTTAGATGTAATGGACGTTACTTTAACCCACAAAATTGCTCAGCAACAAGGTGGTTGCTACAAGTTCGCACCAATTTAGCTGTGTTAAAGGAATTAAAAAGTGTTGAAACAGGCAAAAAGAGCTACCAAAAAATCTAAATAAAAAATATATGTATTAATCAAGTTTATCTAAAAACTTTTATATTATTATAATAAAATTATAAAACTACAGAAAGTGCCTGAAAAAAGATAGATGCTTTGGTTTGGGTTGTTTAATAATCTGTTGTGTACCGGTCTTTCTTGTTATTATATACTAGTTGAACACACGGTTTCTGAAAACCTTCTCAAAGTAAGCACTTTATTTAGTACAGTATCGCGATAGCTTCTTCATATTATTTATCGACACATCTTTTAAGAAAAATAATTTCTAAAAACTGTATGTATACCTCCTGTAGGAATATCAGAAGTCCAGTATTGATTCTGATAGATATGCATTTTTAATCACTTACCGTGATTACCTTTAGAAGTTCCCCATTTAAGATCTATCTGATTCGCCTCTTATAATATGCCCATTGCTTTTTTCCATTCTAAAAAAAACTAAGTTATTAAGGTCAAGCTTGTAGCAATACCAGCTTTTACCTAAAGCTTTCAATCTAACAATCTTAAAGCTTACTTTTTCAACTAAATTAGTCATTAATTAAGGAATTTAAAAACTATTTTTTTTTACAAACCCAATTTTCTTACAATGCAATTTAGCATCAACCGTTTGGATCGATACTGTTGTTGACAGTTTTATACTTTTGAGCTTGTTAATACTCTCATTTGGGGGTGGAATTAATATTTAATTATATTTAAAATAATTTGGAAACTTTTAACGACCTAAAAACTGAATGTTTATTGAAAAGGTTGAATTCAAACTGATCTGCACAATATGTGTCTACATTAACCTGTGTATTAATAAAAACAAAACTACTAGCTGTAACTGCTATCAATATAATTCTTTTTCAGGTCAAAGGTAGACATAAAAAAACAGGTTTTATACTTACAGTCTAACTTTGTTAACGCGAACTCGCTTAACACGAAATTTCGCTTAAGATGAACTGAAAGCATTTCCCCGGCCTATAAAGCTTTGAGTTAATGCTAAAAAATCTCTTAACGCGAAATCGCTTTCGTCGAAATCCCGCTTAACCCGAACCAAAAAAAGTTAGATAGTTTTAAACAGCACCTTCTCTCTTTTATTATGAATCTTGCTTTTATTATAACTACATTCAAATCATAATTTTTAAATATTTGTTTTATATATTTCAGTGTATCAAATATGCCTTCAGCTAGAAAAAGGAGTTAATACTTTAAAGAGTAACCACAGCTTTCTACTCTCCACTACACTTCACCAGAATCTTATTATAAAAAACAATTTCCACTCTTAGAACTTAAATATCAATAAAGTTAAACCCAAGTACAAGGGGACTCCACAAACACCCGTAATTATGAAGCTATAAAAGTTTTGTTTTTACGAACTGATTATCGAAAAAATCTCTCACAAATTATTTTTAACTGAAGGATAACTTTTTTTTGTAATTAAATTAAACCAAGCCTTAAAATGGAAACTTGTTAACAATATCCCAAAAAGTTTTAACAATTAAAAGATTTCAAAAGAGAATCATAGTTTTTTTTTCCCGTAAGTACATTTATTTTGTAAATGTGCAAAGTTTAACCAGATTTTTATAAACAGGAGCATAAAATTATGGTGCAATAGTAATTCACAAAAACACAGTTTTAAGATGCTATAAATGATTTGTCCAAAATATGATAGCTATAACTTGGTTCTAATCGTAAATATAACACCAAACCTAACAAGATGGATCCTGTTGGTGACACTCTTTATCAGTGTATTAGTTGCTCCAAAGCATTCAAAACTGAGTCCGATCTTCAAGAACATAAAGTCACGCATACACAAAAGAAATTGCTATGCAATGTTTGTAATAAGGCATTCACGTCGAATTTCAGACTCCAAATTCACATAAGAATACACACGGGTGAAAAACCTCATGTGTGTGAACTCTGTAACAAAGCATTCGTTAGCAAGAATTACCTTGTGAAACATCTCGTTACTCATGCTGAAGAGAGGAAATTTGTCTGTGATGTGTGTCAAAAGTCTTTTAAACGGCTGTTAAGCCTTAAAGGACATCGTTTGACGCACACCTTAAATGAGCCCCATGTATGTAAGGTTTGTAACAAGGCGTACAGTAGAAAAAGTTACCTGCAGAAGCATTTCTTAACGCATACCGGAAAAAAACCATACATCTGTACAATTTGTGACAAAGCATTTCTTCACACGCATCACCTGAAAGATCATTTACTGACTCACAATAAAGAAAAGTCACTTGTCTGTGAAGTCTGTAATAAAGTGTTTAAACTGAAGTGCAACCTTCGAGCCCATCTCTTGAAACACAGTTTAGAGGAGAAACCTAAAATATGTGAAGTTTGTCCCGAGGCATGTGATAATAAATGTCAACATCAACAAACACTGTCCTTGTCACAACCTGTAGACAAGCCTCAGGTTGATGAAACTTGTTCTGAGGCAATTGAGGGCAAAAGGGAACATAATACACAGTTCTTGTCACAATCTGTAGAAAAGAATGAAATCTGTGAAGTTTGTCCTGAGCCATGTGATACTAAGAGTGCACATCAGTGTATTAGTTTACAGTTTTTGTCACTACCTGTAGGCATCCCTCAAGTGGAAGAAGTTGGTTCTCATGCAATGGATAGCAAAGATGGACATCAAGCACAATCTGTAGAAAACCCTAAAATGTGTGAAGTTTGTAAAGAGACATGTGACGGCAAGTGTAATTTTAAAAAACAAACCACAGAAAAGCCACATATATGCGAGGTGTGTAACAAGTCATATAAAAATAAGAGAGATCTTCTAGAACATATCCAAATTAAACACACTGAAGAAAAGCCTTATTCCTGCGAAATTTGTAACAAGACATTTGGAGGAAAGCGTCATCTCAAATCTCATCTTTTGACACATACCAACGAAAAGCCATTCTTCTGTGAAGTGTGTGCCACTGCATTTAAGTCCAGCTCGCGTCTCACATCTCATTTGAAGACCCACTCGGGAGAAACACCTTACGGTTGCCAACTCTGCGACCGTAAATTCAAAACTTCTAACAGGCTGAAGGACCACATCCTTATACACACTGGTGAGAAGCCCCATTCATGTGAAGTGTGCAACGCTGCATTCCGCCGTAAATGCGACCTGAACCAACATTTGTTGACGCACACAGACGATAAACCATACGCCTGCAAAACATGCAACAAAGGCTTTAGGAGCATTTCGGCTCGAAATGAACATTCTGTTACCCACACTGCAGAGAGGCCCTACGCGTGTGAGCTGTGTGATAAATCGTTCAAGGTCAAGCGTCATCTTCATACTCATCTAAAGATTACCCATTCGGATAACAAACCCTACAGCTGTGAACTTTGCAACCAGACATTCAAAAGAAAGTATGACGTCCAATTACATTGCAGGTCACACACCAATGAGAAGCCTTACAGTTGTGACGTGTGCAACAGGGCTTTCAGGACAACTTCGCACCTCAAAGATCATCAGTTGATTCACAGTGGAGTGAAGTCTCATGCATGTGAAATTTGTAACAAAGCTTTTAGACGTCGATGTGATCTTTTGCAACATGTAAGGTTGCATAGTGGAGAGAAGAAACACTTCTGTCAAGTTTGCAGCCAAGCTTTTACGGCGAAGAGTAGTCTCAGTCGACATCTTTTGAAACACTCTGAAACCAAACTTAACAATATGCATCTGGATTCCAACTCGTATGAAAATATAGATTTTTTAGAAAAAATATGTTAATCAAGATTTAAAACTCCTGAAATTAACTGATTTTTTTAAACTTCTCTTTTTTGCAAATTGTTTGATTTTTTGCGTGCATATGAAGTAATGGTAATTTATTTAACAATTTCCTATTTAAAAATCATTTGTTTCACAATTTCACTTTTTAGCTTACGTTACCATTTTTTAAGTGGACTTAAAAAAGAAAAATTGAAAAGTAGGTATCGCCATGTTGTAGATGTCCGTCTGTAACAATCTTCCAAATTCGGTTTTATCCATTGGATGCTAATATATATTTTTTGGTTAGAAAGTTATCTTATTGGAGGACCTATCTTTTACACTTTTATTCTGACTGTTCGTCAAGTTGGATATCTATTGATGGTCTACCTTTTTCAAAAGCATTGAAATTTAATTTTTAATTATTTAAATCACTGTTGACGCATCAACAATCACATTAGAAAAATTATTTCAAATCAATATTTGAAGGAAGTTTTTATTTTGTCCAATAAATCAGTTTATAATGACATTATGTATAATAATGACACACTGTGATTCTTTTATTGCACTTTATTAGTTTACTAAG
This sequence comes from Oedothorax gibbosus, assembly GCA_019343175.1. Classification (NCBI taxonomy): domain Eukaryota; kingdom Metazoa; phylum Arthropoda; class Arachnida; order Araneae; family Linyphiidae; genus Oedothorax; species Oedothorax gibbosus. The sequence goes on from CM033275.1 coordinate 21,272,519, forward strand.
AAAAGCAGCACACAGCATATTTTTTTTTGTATAAGAAGCTGGTTAGTTTTATATTTTCATTTGTTTATTTATTCATGCGATTTGGAGTCGTATTATATTTTGTTATTGCTAAATTCTCAGTCATAATAATAACAGGTTTGAACACATTTTATATGTTGATACTTATTTAAGAAGCCCTCGTCTTGGGCTTGGCTACATTTTCAAAACCCTCCAAATGTCACTGGAACGGATACTACTATTTGACCGAAGCAATTGTACATACTTAATTTCAAACTGCAAATAAATTTAGCAAACAATGACGAATATTAATTTAATTTGTGAGAGAAAAAAATAACTAATTGTACCTTTTAAATGTTTAAATAACTAAATATGCTGGGTTTTTTTTGGTGATTTTTCTTTTCTGAGGCGTATGAATCTTTTGTGGGAGCGGTTTTAGGTGACAGTTTCTGTTACATTCCTAATTATTTTAATAAGAATCACACAGTGAATACTAAAATAACAGGAAAATGGATTGTTTAAGTGTTTTTAAGAACTGTAGTTCATCTGTATTATTATTAATGTACTGTATTTCTGTACTTTTATATATGATCATTATTTTGAAAATCAATGTCAAAATATAAAATGTTATATTTTATACTTGAAAATCTTATTTATTGTCTTGAAATATTGCACATAATTTTAATTTTTGAGATCCATGATGTGTTTAAATAAAAATATTTCCATTTTTGCTTATTCATTTTTTTGTTAATCGTTTCCGGATGGCTAGATATAAAGATGATTCATGGGTTAATTTTCTAGGACAAGTTAATGATTCAAATAAATCAATTTAATCATTTTCATCCTTCTATAAAAAAACATCCTTGAAATAAGCTCAATTAGCTTGGTAGCTTAATGTGTATGATAAAGAAATTTAACTAAACCAAACAACAACTTTTATAATGAGATTCTAAACTAGTAAGTAAAACCGTTAGATATCCGAATCCGAAAACTACTGAAATAGAAAACGTTGTTTGTATTTTATAGTTTCAAAATGAAAGTAATGAACTACCAAAAATTTAATTTAAAAAATACTGAGGTAATAACAGTTCGTATTAATTGTGCGTAAATGAACATTATGTCCATGTAGAGGTTCCCAAAGGGTGCGACGCGGCTCCCTAGGGCGCCATCATTTCCATATAGCGGCCATATTGTATAATTATATCCTTTCACATTAAAATATTTTGCAATTATTACTGTATAATCCTTGTTGTTAAAGTTACATTTGGGAATATAGGTGAGTAATTTGTTACCAGAAAATATGAAAAGCGAAACTACTAGCTTATCCACATAAATGTTATTTTCGTATTTCTAATGAAACTATCCTATTTAAAGTCGCATGTTTTACATTTTTAAAAGTTTTCTTTCCAAACGTTAGTTAACTGTAAATGCTTATAATATCAGTTGTGATAATTATGACCACTAGGAAATTGGGATCAAATGTTTTTTTTAATTAACTATTCTTTTACAGATATATTAAAAAAGGTTTTTTTTATATTCAAAATATGTACACACAACTTTATAGGTAAAACACTATTCGCTGGCAAAAAGAAAGGTGATGTTAAACTAACGTTGCATGCATCGAGAAACTGTTTTGTGACCCTTTTAGGGTTGCTGAAATAAATCACAAGCAAAAACAGCATTTGAAAAACATGATTTTTGAGATGTTTCCAAGCTCGAAAAGGCTTTGTGCCAGCAAGTAGTATTAACTCAACTTTATAAAACATATTTTTTTTTTATCCTAGAAAATTTTACCCCCTAAAAATTGCTTTGACAACTAATCCCATGGTCAAATTTACCTAAATCCATCATATCTGCTATTTTTAGGTAAGATGCAGTATCTGTAACAAACTATTATTGTAGGCCCTTAATCAGTGTTCGATATTGAATAAAGAAATTTAAAAGCAAAATCTGTGCCACTAACTTAAAAAAACTAGACGCCAATGCACATTACCTCGGAGCATTTTTGAAAAGAATATATTAAAAAAGATACTTTAAACAAATTCTCCAAACTGGACGATTTTAAAGTTGGAGTTGCATGTTTATAGGATCATCGAAGTTTTGTGATTATAGAATCACCTAAGTTTCCCAATTTTAATATAACTAGAATTCTAAAATTTAAAAAATCATAATTTAATGATAGCCGGAAATTTTGGACATTGCCGTCGTCTCAGTTTTTAAAGTTTTCAGATCGTCAGACTTTAGCAATTTGCAGATAGCCAGAGTTGAGTGATTCATGGACTGCCGAATTTTCAAGATTTTATGATTACAGTTCAAGTTTTACACATTTTGGATAGGTAAAGATTTGTGTTTTGAAGATTATTTTGGCGAGATTGTTGGGAACCATGATAAAAAAAAATAATAGTGTTGATTTTTAAAAACTAGTTGATTTTTAATAACTGCAACTAATCTATATTGTTGTTGCAAAATTAGAAGATTGATAATTTCAGGATATAAATTATTCAATTCATTGGTGTGGATACTACAGTTTACCAGAGCAGATAGGACAGTTACTTTTCTAGTAGGTAATGAGCTAGTCATTCAGAAAAACTGTTTGAAGTTCATTTTATCCATTGCATTTCATTATAGAACATAAAGAAATCCAACTATTTTACCAATCAATTTAAAATGTGCTTTAATTGCTAGATATTAACATTTCAATTATTATTACATTTTTAACTTTAAAAGTTATATGTGTCCAATACGTGACGATTTTGTGCACAGTGCAATATGAATAGTAGTAATTATTTGGACTTCAGAAGACATTATCCCAGTATTTTAGTAGAGTGCTTTATCAATATTTTTGTGTTTTTTATTTATTTCTTCATTAGCAAATAAATTCACCCACTTAAATTAATTTTAATTTTTCTATTGTATGGTAATGGCATTCTGATTATGGGAGCTTATTTTAAAATATTCTTTATAAACTTTTGCATTATAATATTTTGTTTTATAATACAACAATTTGCAAATATTTTTTTATTTATTAATAAATGCTATTTTTTACATTTTAGATCAGCAAATCCATACCAAAATGCAATTCAACAACCAGAAACACTGCTTTATTCTACAACTTTGTACCACCAAATGTGACTTTTTATCCAGTTTGTTGTAACGAAACCTTACACAAGGTTTCTCAAACAACTTAAACAAGAACAAGTAGTTTTACAATTTTGGTAGAATTCTAATAAGAATAATAAGCTAATGGAGTCTGATGTGGAGAGGTCCTACCTTTGTACAGCTTGCCAAAAAGAATTCAAGCTAGAGTCTCAACTCCAGGAACATTTTGTAACGCACATTCAAGACAAGACCCACCATTGTGATACCTGTAACCAGACCTTCCCCTTGCAATCCGATCTCAAAGAGCATCACATCCTAGCTCACACCGCAGAAACAGATACTACAGAAAGGAAGCACCTCTGCACACTGTGCAACAAAGCCTTCAGTAAAAAGTCATACCTCACAAAACATCTGTTTGTGCACACAGGGGAAAAGCCATTTGTATGCAGTGTTTGCAACCGTGGGTTTCGACGCAAGTCCCACCTTCAAGTCCACCAATTGTTGCATTCTGATGAAAAAACTGAAGTGTGTGAAGTGTGCAGTAAGGCATTCAGGCACAAGTTCACACTTCAGCAGCATCTACTGACACATACCATAAGGAGACCTCACTACTGCAAAGCTTGCAACTTCACTTATAAAAATAAGGTTGAGTTTCAAGCACACCGGGAAACTTGCCTTGGTGACTTTAAAATGCAACAAAAGTCAGATAGTCTATTGCATAATGTGAATAAAACTGAAAACAGTGATAGTTCTATTCAGATATCTGAAAAAACGCTTGATGTTCAAGGACGGAGGTCAAGTATTAGAGACAGACTTAATAATATGGCAGATTGTGACCTTGCATTTCTATCTAAATCTGAAAGTGACTCTGGAGGAAAACGTCAGATTAGTTGTATTAGTGATGATGCATTACAGCAAACAACAGATCAAGAAGATGTAACAGACAGTGAAAACAAACCTCAGTGCCTTCAGAATTTAAAGAAGACTTCACAACAAAAATGTTTGACAAGTATTGTAGACGAACTTCAGAACGGTAAAGGCAGTGACCTTACATCACAGCAAGATTCTGATTATCAAGATCACATTGATGAAAAGCCCTTCAGTGAAGTTTCAAAATGGACGTGTATCCAGAAAATCAATTTTCATGGACACCATTTGCGCAGCGAAAGAAATGTTCATGCATGTGACGTGTGCAAACGCACTTTCAAACGCAAATCGGACCTGAGCGGCCATTTTCTGACACATACCGGTGAGAAAAAGTACAGCTGTGAATTATGTGATAAGGCATTCATAAAGAAATCCGGCCTCAAAAGACACTTATCAGTACACACCAACGAAAAACCATTCAGCTGCAATATGTGTAAGCAGACTTTCAAGCGTAAAGCACACCTACAAGTTCATCTATTAACCCATTTTGGTAAGAAGACACATACCTGTGACGTGTGTGGTAGAGCCTTCAAACACAAATCATCCCTATTCCAGCATTTCTTAACACACACCGGTGAAAAACCACATAAATGTAAACTTTGTAACCAGGCATTCAACCACAAGTCACATCTACAACAGCACAAGTTCATGCACACTGGCGAGAAACCGCATGTATGTGAAATTTGTCACCAGGCATTTAATAGGAAATCGCATCTTAAGGGACATTTGTTGACTCACAGTGACATTAAGCCTCATATATGCGAGGTCTGTAGCAAGGGTTTCAAAAGGAAATCTGATCTTCAAGGGCATATCTTGACCCATTTTGGGGAGAAGTCCCATATTTGCGAATTGTGCCGCAAGGCTTTTATTAAAAAGTCGGACCTTAAGAGGCATATGTCTATACACAGTGAAGATAAGTTGTACAGGTGTGAGATTTGTTGTGAGATATTTAATGGCATGGCCCAACTTCAGGACCATCTTTCATTGACTAAATGTGAAAAACCAAAAACGGCTCTTACTGAGTAAATCATTCATACAAGTATTCATTACAGCAGCATATCTAGATTTCGCTAGAAGCAATTGACATTTAAATGTGCACCATATACAGTCGCTGGACAAATTGTTAGACGCACTGCAAGATTTCATGTATCAATCAATGATGAACAAAATTCCTTTAGAAGGACATTTGTGTTCCTAAACTTAAGCTATTGAATAGAAAATACTATCTGTTATACTTAATACATATATCGACATCTTTTTTAATGATATGGCATTCTTTGGTATGTTTTCATCATTACTAAAAAAAATACAGTGTGTCTAATTATTTGTCCAGGGACTGTAGGTTAAACAAAGTAACCAAACATTTAATTATGTGATAGTTACCTATCGTTAGTCAATGCCAAATGACAAAACCATGAATGTGTAAAACACTGGTATTGGTAAGAACACCATTTTTAAAAACCAACAATCCCTAGAATACCATTCAACTGACTGTCAGGTTTCCCAGATAAATTTTTAAAATTTTTGAGAAATTTATTAAATTTTAAAATTAAAATACCAAGGACTCTTTTAAATGCATGTACTAAAAAAATATTAATTAAAAAAACATATTTTACTAAATTTGACTTTTCCCTATTGGCTTATCTCATATTAGATGAATGATGTAATGAACTAGTTCTGCTTTCAAATTCTTTTTTATTACACTAAATGAATAAAAGCAACGTTTATTGGAAATGTACTAGAGAATATATTTTCTTTATGATAAATTTCTTTTCCTCAGTCAATTCGTAAAAATTTAACTGTTATCATATAAGTATACTGATTTGTAATCCTCAAAGAAAACCAAACAGTTTCAGAGGTTTTTGAATTGCAGCTTGTTCCTGTTATGCTTAAGCATTTTAACCTGATATATTTGGTTTTCCCATTGCATATTTCCCCATTATCAAGTTAGTAACTTGTTCCTTAGTTCAGTAATAATTATTTGATTTTCTCAACTACATATGCATGGTCCATACAATGAATCTGCTATGATAGGTCAATGCTGGTCAGTAATAGTCCTCATCATACATAGCTCTATTGCGACGTTAATTCATCCAAACCAATGCTGATAAAGTAGATTTAAGAAATCACTAGAACCTTTTTTCGTCTTAATGCACTTCTTATTTAATACATGTTAAAAGAAAAAAGATTTGAGACATTATTCTAAATACTCGCATTAATCTGCTGAGGCAGAAATAATTAACCTTTGGACCTTTCCTGTCTGGTTTTGAACGCTGAGTTAAAAAGAATATAAAATAAAATTCCACCATGTCTCAATAGCAAATTTTTTAATAAACCGAACTCAATCTAATGGAAAATGCAATATTTGGCACTTTTTCGGCTTTTCTTGTATTTATAGGGTTTACTAGGGTGCCAATATTATTAACATGTCCGGATCTCCTAACTTTCAGCTGCTAATTGCCAGAAAAAGTGATAATATTGGTGTATTGGTTTTCAAACCAAAATAGTATAAAATACATATTAAGCTAAAGAAAAAAAAATACCAATTTATGTAGTATTAAGATTGAAACTGACATCAAAAATTCGTGATTATTAACGTGGCAGAGAAACAACCCCAAGTTCATTGTTTTCTGGAATTTTTATTGATACTGTTTCCTTTTAGATATTGTTATTTGGATAAAAGAAAAATTATATGTGTTACAGATAATATGTTTAATGGGAATATTTCTTATAATGTCACGCTCTCCATACTGCGATTTCATTGGTTGTTTTGTTTTCTTTGACAAAGTGTTGAAACAAGCTCATTATTTATTGCTATTAGATTAAGTATTTGAAAATAAAATATTAATAAAAAGTTATTTATTGTCGAGTACATTTATTATTTGTATGGGCTTGATCTATAATTTAAGCAATGATTTTTAGTTTATCCATTTGGAATGTTATATCTGATTTCGGTAATTTGCTAAAAATTCATATTTCTGTTAAGTTGAAGGTTCTAAGCTTCGTTTTAACCATATTTTGAGTGAAGTTCGGTAATAAAAAATTACTACAGTAATGTATATTTTAAGCTTATGCACCTACACTACCCAATTTACTGTAATTTATTTAACGTCGTTTAGAAATGGACAGATTCTGCTATTGATGTTTTTTTTTTTTGTAAATTTAAAATACATACACTTCTCTATTTATTCTCATATTCTTTATTTATAAATAATCAACCAAATTCTAAATATAATAGAAACTAGTGAAATCACGTAAAGCATATTGGAATATATATAAAATTAATCAATTACGTATAACATTTTTGTTTTCAGCAGCAATTTTTTTTAATTTAATTATCTTGCTTCCCTTGATAGCTCCTGTGAAAAGAACTTAGACGCTTCGATCCTATAAATGGAATGCGAAGTATAAAAAAAAAATACCATAAATTCATAGTTGTCCAATATCTTGTCGGGGTTAGATATCCCAGTCGATAAGGCGCTTGTTTAGCATGCAAAAGAGTCAAGTTCGAGCCTGGCCAAAATAACTGCCTACCTTTAAAACGGTATGTGCAGCTAAAAAAAAATACGTTCCATTTTACCTTCTGATAGACCGTTTTATAAAGGACAGGTGGACACAAAGCTTAAAAGATAGGTCTCTGATGTCACACAAAAATAAAGAAATTTTTTAAATTGGACTGTCAACCTTACATTAAGACAGTCCGGCAGATGTCGGGTCGTCACTTGACTATAGTTATAAGTAACGATATTCTCTTATGATCGTCAAACAAGATACAGAAAAAAAGTACTACGGGGAATTGTCCCAATGAAACTAGCAGTGGAAAGTTATCTCTAACATTTTTTTAAATTAGGGACTGCGCGAACGCTGTCCCCACTACCAAAAATTGTGCACCCCAAGCAACCGCAATTTGCGGATGTGGCGAACGTCAACCGACCGTTTGTGCAATGGAAGGTCTCTGTTCGGGGGATCCTCCTTCTTGATCAAGGATTTCCCCAGTGCCAGGTAAGTATGATCTTGAAAAGATATGAAATTTTGATAAAAGAACTTCAACTTTTAAAATACTGGTAACTTATTAAAAAAAAACTTACGTTTTTGTGAACGTGTGTGTTTTATGTTCAAAGTTGCAAATAGCGAATTTTTTAATATTAATTTGCAAATAATGTTGTAAAAATGGCAGAGCCGGAAATAAGAGTATGCCGTCCACAAGCATTAGGACATTCCCCCCCCCCCTTCTCCTCTACAATTGCTTTATACAACAAAAATATTGAGTTTATTACTATTTTCATTGTTTTTTAAAGCATGTATAAGTTCATTTAGATTGCATAAAATTAATATTTTAATAATTTACACAACTAATTGCATATAGTAAATTGCAGAGAACATATTTTTGAGTAACATTTATTCTCAAATTCGTAATGAAAATACTTTAACGTTTTGAAATGCAAATACTAAAATAATTTCAAGTTACAAATTTGATTTTACATAATTTTTTTATTTAAACAACGAAAGCTAAATGTGCGGATCAGGAAATATAATTTTTTCAAACTATAGAATAAGTAAATTTAAATAATTTTGAATAATTTGACTTTTTAATTTCAATAAAAGATGGTATATCATGTTTTTTTAGAACAGATTCAAACAAAGAGAGGATTTTTTTAAAATTATATTCTATTTGGCCCAGTGAATAATTATATTGTCTTTTTTAAATATTATTTTATGCTAGTCTCTTCGGTTAAATATTAAACATACATCAATGCAGTTGCTGTTAATATCAATTGACCATTCATTAAAAAGCTGCCGAAAGATGGCAGTGTATTTCAGCATAGGGTTTCTTTTTCCAACTGCCTCTCTCTTTTTTTTGTGACACAAATGATGCAAAAGTTAAGTTTAAGAAAAGAATGGAAAGCAAATAAGATTTCGAGGTCCGTTACATTTAACAAAAAGATAGTCTAGTGCATAGATTTGTCTTCTGCATGAAATAATTACCCTTTAGTATCCAAACTAAGTAATTAGTTTTTATAAAACGTTATATATTAGAGATATATAACCTTAAAATATTTTAAATCGCATTGTTCTAGATCTCTGAAATTTGTTTTATTTTATTATATTGAACTCTTTAAAGCTAATCAATGATATTTTAATCTTTTTGTTTTTTGAGGGAAAGGCAAATGATTTTGTGGCAATATCATTGTAATTTATATGGTATAGTTTGGAATCTGGCTGCCTATTTTATTTTCGGTGTTCTCGTGGTGTATTTGTTTACTTTGAAAAAAATCGTCGTCAAGTTTCATGATTATTTGATACAATTATAAAGCGAAGTTTCAGTTTTTAAAAAACTCTTCAATTGAAGAATTTTCAGTTTTTACAGTCAAAGATATGAATGAGTCGGATGAAGTTGTGTTTGAGGTATATTTGTATTTTATATGTAATTGTTTTCAATCAAAAAAGCATGATGAAATAATGTAGAATTGTTTGAATCGCAAACATCATAACTATGTTAAAGAATCATATTTTTTAAATCATTTTTTTATAACTGATATCTAAACATACCTACCATCCCTCTCGATATCACGTGAGTTTATGAAATATTTATGTAAAGACTAAATCTAAATCTTAACTTTAGTTGAAACGTGGCTTAATTTTGTTTTTTTTTATTTTACCCGATATCACGCTCATGTTAATGACGACATATTTCAATGATGCAGATTTTTTTAAGGGCATCTCTGCTGTTGATAAATTTAAGATACAAGTTTATTAATTGATCTTTTCAAATCTAAAGGTTTGACACACTTTGAAAATACTAGATTCTAGGATTGGAATTCTTTGGATACTAGTTCTGAAAAAAAAAAAATTTAGGTGTAAAGCACCCCATGTGTCTTCTGCTGGTTTAAAGACAAAATATCTTAGTTGAATAAGTTTTACCTGTTTATTTTGCATTGCCGAATATATTTCTTTTATGTTGCATGCAATTTTATGTTACTATTATAAGTGCTAATCAATGTTAATAAATTAGAGTATATAATATAGCATTTTTAACTGTTTTCAGTCATCTTTAATATTTTACTAAGGTTTCAAATGAGCAAAACATTTCTATATATTTTGTTCAAAAATGTTTCAATAAATAAAAAACAGCGTACAAAATACGTGTAAATTTAATATAAAAAAGACACAAATACAAAAGCCCAAAAAATGAACAATGCACTAAAAAATTTTATGGGTTGAATAAAAAATGTTCCAAGTTCAAGATTGCAAGCCAAAATATGCTTGCCTAATTATTTAAGTTTTTATTAGTCAAGCGGATCCAAAATAAGCAGAAATGGCAAATATTTGCGAAGTCTGGTGACCCTTGAAGCTCTAATGCCAGCTTAATTAAATTATCATATTGACAGTTGTGGCGGTCCGACCTAAACACAGAAAAAAATCGCTCTGAAACAGCCGTCAAGATTTATGTAAATTAATTGAGCTGTGTTCGGGCTCTTAGATAAAAGGCTCCCAGTTCAAGATGACTTCCCCTTATTGTAGTTTTAGTGTTGTTTTACCATAGTCCTGCAGGCAGGCTACCGTCCGTCATATGTAAATGTTTTAAAGTTTACCGCCTTTCACTGTCAAATTGAGGATATCCAAGTGACCATACCAAGAGCCTCCCGGAGTAGACGTCAATGGTCCCCGTTGGTTGAAGACTGCCCACTCGGTCTAAACGCCATGTTCGTCCGCCTCCGCCCATTCTGATGGTCAGCAGCTAAGTGTCATAAGTTACTATTGTGGATCTAAACATTTTGTAATATTAAGACTGATTGATTGGTCATAATTGTTAATTGTTTTTTAACATTGTGAAGCATGCCGTATTCCGTAACATGATGTGATCTTTAATTAAATAAACTACAATCGACACTTGACTTTTGTGTATTTTCCTCATTTACCTAAGTCATTCCCAAGGGGTGTCACACCACGAGTTATACTTTTTTACAAATGAAATACATTTATTTCACTGTTTCAGGCGGATGTGTTCCTGTCCCAAGCTTTGGCGGATTCTCTGTACTTGTTCCACTATCCCACCACCAACAAATGCTTCGCTACGGAAGAAGATGTGGAATACCTGTCCGCTAGAATAAAACCAAAGCAGAAGAAGGTAAATAATGACAGAGTATGGGGCTGGGGAGCCCAGACGGAAAGGTGCTTGCCTAGCATGTGAAAGGTCCTAGGTTCGGGTACAAGTATCGTCAAAATAACTGCCGACCTATAAAACGGTACCCCGTTTAGAAGGGAGTGTATGTTAAATATTCTTTAAAGTCCTGACACCGCATACGATGTTGCCCTGAAAAGTTGCCTATTCTAACATTGACTGTGGTTATAAATTATGACACCCATCGTCAATAACCCTCTTGTAGCTCTATTGTTAGGATAATTCAACCTAACATAAACAAGGAGCCAAAAACAAAAATTACTACTTTCAATGTACTAATAAGTGTATAACTTATGAAGTGTATAAATATGCTCCAAAGTCCGATGTCGGTCTCAAAAGTTGCGATGGGAGCCTACTCGTGTGTCAGCACGTCACTTGACTGTGGTCCTAAATTCTGACTCTAGTCGCCAATGGCCCTTGTGTACATCTAGTGAAATGATAATTCACCCTAACCTAACGTAGGAAAAAGTATACAGGTTTGGTGCATTAGCTTGATTCTGGGTGATTTGTTGGCCTTTGTCGACTTTATACCTTTAGGGTTACCAAAAATTGCTAATACAGACACCGTCTTAACTAGACTATCGGATATCTGCTTTAACCTGCCGATTTTTTTTTATCCTTAAAGTGTAAAAATGAGCTAAAAATGACTCGTTTGGTTATCGACCAACCTTTATGATGTTGATTGTTAGGTTATAGAAACCCCCTTTATGATGCTGATTGAAAAAAATTGCCTAACTATGTCTCAAGTTTCCAATTTTATGGGCTTTAACAAGAAAAAGTTATGAATTGTTTTTAATAATTGGTAACTTCTAATGCTTAAATACATTAGTTGTTTATTTCTAAGGCAAATATCATCAATGTATAAACATGCAATAATTGTCTGTCAAATTCTTAATAAATTTCACTTCTCCGGTTTTACCTGATTTCCACTTAAAACCAGCTTGCCCTAGGTCCCAATTAAGAAGACGTCTACTGTAGATGTAAGCGCAAGATGGAAAAAGAGTTGCCTTAACTACAAATTTTTGCTATTTGGCAACAAATATAAATTTCCCACCTTGCCAAACAGTGTATTTTAGAGCTTCCCCCCCCCCCCCAATTTCTTTTTTGCCTTGTGCCTTGGACCATTTTCTTTCACAACTCTCAATGAAAAATCTCAACAACAAAAGTGTTTCTAGTTGTTTCTGTAGGTTAGCTAATTTACCTGCATGAGGCAGTATAAAGTAAACTTTAGGGACTGGGGAGCCCAGTCGGTTTGGCACTCGCCTAGCATGCGAAAGGTCCCAGATTCGCCAAAATAAGGGCATCGCCAAAATAACTGCCGACCTATAAACGGCCCATGTAGCCAAAAATGTCTGACGAATAATACCCCGTGTAAGGGAGTGCACGTTAAATATTCTTCAAAGTCCTAACGCTGCGTACGATGTCGCCCTTAACGGTTGCGTTGGTTGCCTATTCAGGTGTCGGCTCGTCACTTGACTGTGGTTCTAAAATACGACGCCCGTCGCCAATAGCCCTCGTGTAGCTCTAGTGCGACGATAATTCAAACCTAACCTAACCTAATAAAGTAAACTTTACACAGTGGCTCTTCATTCTAACACCTTGATTTATAACAAAAATTTAAATGATAAATGTTAGGGAGGAGGGAAATTCTTATTTAATTTAAATATATAGCTAATCTAAACTTTTTGTGATTTATTCTTAAATTATATTTTGACTCTTGGTACAACCAAGTTTTATTTTCATTAAGGGGTTAGTAAAGAATTATGTATAGATTAGTTCAAGTGCAACCTCATTCCAGAAACGTTCTCCAATTTTCATTCTGGGGTGAATATTAGGGTGGTCCGAAAAAAAAAATTTCGAGTATCAACTTCAAACCGGTCTCAAAAGTTGTGTATCGTTGTGCTGATTAACGGAAAAATAATTAAAAAATTCTAAAGTTATAAACATAATAGGCCCCGTTGGTTTGAAGTTTTGAAAAAAAGGCAAAAAACGACTAACTTCGAAATTTCATCCAAAATTTACAGATAAATTATTTTGCTTCCAAACAGCATTTTTATGCGAGAAATAATTCAGTTCTTACGAAAAAAAATAGTTTCAAACGTATAGTTTTGTAATTTTAATTTTAAGTTGCACAAAAGGTTTAAAATGTACAAATTTGACGAAATTTCGGGATTTTCCTTTCTCCCAAAACCTAAGCTACATTGCAGTCAACACCGTAAAAAAACATTTTAATGCATTAAAATATAAAATTTATAAAATAAGAAGTCGATTTAAGCAGGAAAACGGCCGTATTTACCTGAAAAGTCAGGACCGCCGCGTGGTGCGGAGCTCTTTACCCCTTCATAATAAGGCTTTAAATAACAGATAACTTAATGAAAATAAGCATTGAATAAGGATAAAAACATTTAAATTAATGTATATTTATCTAAAAAAAAATAGTTAAAGCAATGGTTGGGGTACGTAACTTAAAACAGGTATAGGAAAGAAAATAAATTCGTAAAATTATATAATTTCATTGTAAAATATCTTTCAATGCACGATATTTGAGCAAAGGTTGGTATGGAAGCCGCCATACGCCAGCACCAATGACCTCAATAGAAAAATATCGGTTATCAACCTTTAATAAATATGAAAACTTTTAAGTTTTGCAAAGGAAGTACAATTTAAAAAGTTTGTTTTAACCAGTCATGACAGTTCTTGAACTAGAAATAAAAGTAAACTTAATTTTTACACGAAAAAGTCAATGATTTTTCTTTTTACTTGCTTTATTTTTAAAATCTGAAGTAATGAAGTTTAAAAAGAAAGATTTCGTTCCTGGTACCGATAGAAGAGGGAAAATGGGAGATCATAAACCATATAGCTCTCTTGTCTGTCAGTCGGCACTTGAAAACAGATATTAACGCATAAATCTGTCTGGCCACTTGAGAACGCATGCCGTTGGACTCCACCAAGGTATGTCTTGTTACATATAGAGAAAGAGACTAATTCGGTTCTTAGGTTTGATTTCGATTGAGTTTAGTGAGAATTGTTGTGAAATGTCTTCTCAGAAAGAAAAGTTTAGTACAAGGCAGAAAAATCGCTGTACGATTTTCGGTTTTCCTAAAAAGTTAGGAAACAGTATGTTACCGACATATGAAGATGTGATATTATGTTGCTTAGAAGAAATCTCATCGAATTTAAATGAAAAAGTAAAATTTTCGAAAATAGCAGACAATGTTGCGACTCAGGTTGAAGCAATTTATCGCAAGGCTTATGTTGTGAAGATGATAAAACAGTATAGCGATAAATATTTCAAATTGAAAAAGCAGTTCAAACGTTTCAATAAACATGAAAATTATCATGCGAAAGTGAACGCATTTGTAAATGAAGCTAAAGCAAAGCTTTTTGATATTGCAGCATGCAAGTGCAAAATATCTTTTTCTTGTGGATGTGGCAAAAGTGCCAATAATTGTACTTGCCTTGCAGTGGTAGATTGTATATGTGAGAAACAAAAAAAGATACCACCCATTGAGAGAAAATTTATTCTGGATCAGAGAACAAGTCGTGTGGCCTCTATTGGCCTCAACCAAAGTATGCGGACATGAATCTAGAGATCGCTTCATAAGATCGACACTTTTGTCTAGAAGCCATATGACAGAAATGTCACAAAAATCTGCCTTTAAACGAATTCACTTAGAAAAGGAAAAATAACGGAAAAATATGTTTACACATTTAATTACATATCTGTGCAATGTGCATTAAACTACACAACAAAAAATATGGATGGTTGGTTGGTTGGGTAGGGTGCGGGTGGAACTCGAATTGCAGAAACCTCCCCGTGGTGAGTTCTACGTCATTTCATAAAATAAAAATATAAATGAAATGGGCGAAGAGCTGCATTAACAGGAATTCTTTTAAGGTAAATATATATTAATTTAAAAGTTTTCATCCTTATTCTAAGCTGATTTTCATATTTTTTTCAATAAGTTATCTGTTATTTGGAGATATCATTTGGGGTAAAAAGCCCCGCACCAAGCAACGGTCCTGACTTTTTCAGGTAAATACGGCCGTTTTCCTGCTTAAATCGACTTCCTATTTTATAAATCTTATATTTTAATGCATTAAAATGTTTTTTTATGGTGTTGACTGCAATGTAGCTTAGGTTTTGGGAGTAAGGAAAATCCCAAAATTTCGTCAAATTTGTACATTTTAAACCTTTTGTGCAACTTAAAATTACAAAACTATACGTTTGAAACTATTTTTTTCGTAAGAACTGAATTATTTCTCGCATAAAAATGCTGTTTGGAAGCAAAATAATTTATCTGTAAATTTTGGATAAAATTTCGAAGTTAGTCGGTTTTTGCCTTTTTTTCAAAACTTCCAAACCAATGGGGCGTATTATGTTTATAACTTTAGAATTTTTTAATTATTTTTCCGTTATTCAGCACAACAATACACAACTTTTGAGACCGGTTTGAAGTTGATACTCGAAAATAATGTTTTTTCGGACCACCCTAGTGAATATGTACTCTGAAAACAAACCATTTGATGCGAAAAATCTCGAAAGAAAAATATTGATGAAAGTTTTTGAAACTTTGGATTTGAGTTACACTTACATACTACATTGAAAATATAGTCATCGATAGAGGTCATATAATTGATATTAATTATTCTGATAGTAAGTCTTAAATTTAATAATGTTTCATTTAGAAAAGTTTTAAACCCCCAAAATTAACATGAAAATATTTTATTAATGTGTTGCACTTTAATAAAAGTTCAGCTTTACTTTATCATATTAGTACACGGCAAAATATAGTGTTACTATAATGCACTTCACTTATATTTAATCATTATTCTTATATAATTAAAACGTCATGTCCGTGGACACAAAAATCATTGCCGTGGACCAAAAAACATGGACATGAGACATTTGATTTGCTTACCCAAGTTCTTTCTTAGCCACAGATGTGATGCACCCATCTTGACCTTTCACTAAATCTTAAGTTTATAGAACCAAAAAAATGACTTAAAGCTGAAAACAAACTGATTTTTTGATTTTGCTATATAATATGGCTGCAAATGAAGCTAAAATGATGTAGACACTGCGTTGTACTGCCACATATTGAATTCAATATAAGTTTTTGTTCATGTCCACGGATGTCACTGCAGTCATTGGGGACAAGCATTTAATACTCAGTAAAAAAAATACGAATTAAAAAATAAACATAAAAATTGCATTAATGTATTCCCAAAATGTTCTTTTATTCAATTCTCTAATTTAAAAAGTAAATTCATATCTTATAAGTTAGATATAAACTGCCAAATTCCACGGATGTGACGCTGGGACACACCAGAGACATGACATATTACGCTCTATGGATTAAAAAAAAAACTATAGTAAAATAGGAAATCCTGTATAATTCTTTCTGTCCTATACTCTATAAACTGTATTCTCATTTTCTCCAGTTACTTTGCTTTTAAAAGCCTATATTACTTTTAAAACTGGCCGGGACAAGAATGGTTCGTTTTCAGAGTAATCACCCTCTGGTACTTACGTATTAACGCCACTGCAGCTATAGAGATTCGGCAGTTATTTCATGCAGCCAATCTACACCTAAAGTTTCATCAATAAATCATAAAATAGAACACTTTATTTAAATTTTAAAAAACAACTTTATTTCAAACAGTAGTAAATCGGATTTGCAACAACAGGATTGCTCTTTATTTCCGTTTAAGCACAACTTCTGTTGCGGTTGTGTTAATACGCAAGTACCTCCATTCCATAAATGTGAAGTTGCATTCGTTTTTGACACAACTTCCATGGCTCATTAACCTTTTCAGTCCCAATGACAATTTGGCATCATCATTTAAGAAATTTTTTTCTGATCGTCTATAGCCATTTGTGATATCAAAAAGCACATCATTCGATTCTTCAAACATTTTTCTATTAGAAAATATTTCTTATTAATCCCAATAGATGTCAGCCCTATTATTTTTAAAAATTATGATCAGAAATATGACGATGCCAAATGGCGTCACTGGGACTGAAAGGGTTAATTGACTTTATAACAGTTTGAGTGTAATTTTTTTTTTTGCATTTTTATTTCAGCTTGAAATGGAGATTGGCATCAACACCCATTCGGGGAGTTACGATAAAAGTAGAGGGGAGCAAATGGCTTATAATGTCGATGGACAGAACCTAACTGGAGAACCATACTTTCAAAGGTAGTTAACCACTTTTTTTCACAACTGAATGTATAGGTTGGAAATTGTTATGTTTTTTTAAAAAATATATCGAGTTATCTTGTATTGATTTATCTAGCTTTTTAAAATAAATGCTGTATCTCTTTTAGCTATGCGTTTTGAAGAAAAAATATCTAAATAGATAATGAAACAAAAGTTATTCATCTTTTACTTTATTAATGAAATTGTGTTGAAAAAGTAATTAAAATTACTTATTTTGATATTTGGATTGTAGTTGCTGGGGAGCTCAGTCTGGTGAGGCACTTGCATTGCATATTAAAGATACTAGGTTCATGTCCATGCATTGCCAAAACAACCGCCTACTTATAGATGGTCTGTGCAACCAAAAATGTTCCCCTAATAATATCCAGTATAGAAGAAGTGCTTGTTAAATATGATCCAATGTCTGACGCTGTGTAAGATGTCCCCCTTAAGGGGGAATGGGCGTGCTGGACCGGGGGTCTCCAAAGCAAAGTGCATCAGTGTTAATCCTATGGAGAAAAAAAAATATTTTCTCTGCCACATTTCTCCAGCTGTATTGAATATTTTTGCAAGCAGAATTTTTTGTGTGATAAATGTAGCTGACTTACAGGTCCCGACCTTCCCACTTTTTGAAATTAGTTCGAATATTTAAAAAAAATTTCAATAAATAAATTTACACAAAATATTCGAAGCAATTTCAAAAAGTGGGAAGATAGTGACCTGCAAGTTATCTACATTTATTATATTACAAAAAAAAAAACGATTGTAAAAATATTCAATACAGCCGGAGAAATGTGGCAGAGAAAATAGTTTTTTTCCCATTGGATTAACACTGAGGCACTTGAGTTTGGAGACTCGCGATCCAGCGCTCCCATTCCCCCTTAAAAGTTGCATTGAGTGCCTATTAAGGTGTTGGTTTGTCGCTTTACTGTGGTTCTAAATTATGTCGTTTATTGCCCTCTTGCAGCTCTAGTGTGACATTAATTCTACTAAGCTATTTAGATTGTTGTATTTGCTTATGAAGCTTAATAATAAATGATAGTGCAAGGGATTGATTATTTTATTTCAACCAATATACTGTTTTACAGCTCCCGTATGGACAAGTATTCTTTGACTGGAATGAAAGCTGACAAGTCTAATGAAAGTTATGCTGTTGGGTTTGTAAGAGGAGGTGAGTCCACAAATATTAATACTTTTTTTATTATGAGAAATTGTTTTGTTATTTATATTTTGAATTAGTTCAACAATATTGTTAGCATGACTAGATTTGTTTCAGTGATTACCTTTTCGACTATGAAAAAAAAAATAAAGTTGACCATTTGCACAATTCTTATAGCTAGATAGTCGAATAATAAACTTAATTGTACTGTGAAATGCAGTACGCCTGGTCACACTAAATATCGTATGAATTTTTAGATTTTGTTTCAATAAGTTTAATTTATTATTCAGATCTGTGCTTGCTTTGTTTTGTTTTCATTTAAAACAACTATATTTGTGTATTTGATGTTTAAAAAAAATCTGGGTAACCTTAAATATCGAACCTTAAAATGTGAAATTGCATACTTTTATCTGCAGAATTCTAAAGAATTAACTTGAAATAAAATAATAAATTGTTAGAAAATAGTTTACAACATGGGTTTGGTTATTTGTTTACTTAATCCTCTTCAGTAAATTTTTTTTTAAATATATACTTTTACTACATGCCAATCTTATTTAAGGTTATAAAATATTTTACAATTGGTTATTTCACTAATGATCAGATGATTTAAATGTGGAGTGGTATTGAAAATAACTCCATAGTAAGACAGTTAAATTATTGCACTAATTTTTATTTGGTAACAATTTATGTATTTTGTAGGTGAGTTACATATTACTCCTTTACACACTGTAATGGAGCTAAAGCCAGCTTTTGTACACATGGACAAAATGGACAGTGCAACCAAAAAAGCTCAAAACCCAGGTAAAGTTAAAGCATATTTGAATAATGTTAAAAGTTGTATTGATAATCACTTTTTACACATATGTGACTTACACTACACACAAAATAATTTTGCATGGAATTAGCCCATGGTTAAATATTGGATGTAACCAAGTTTATTAAGTTATCTTGTTGGTTTGTGAATTGTTTTCGATTTCGCAACTTGAGTTATTTTACGCTTTTTGGCTTTGTCAAAACTTTAAGCATGTTTATCTCAAAACTATTTTTTTTAATTGGCGGACATGATAACTCAAAGTTCTCAATCTATAGTTAAAAAATTTAGTATATGTCTTCTCTATAGTATTATCTTCTAGTTGAACCTCAAAAATGCTAAAAAAAAAATTTAATTAGTTTTTTTTACCCATAAACCTTCGAAAAAAGGGTAAAAAAATCTAACTTTTTTATTCTGAGGCTTGCCCATTTACAATTTTTCAACTTTTTTGATTTTTTATTGGTTTAACTAGAAAATGTAAGTTTTATGAAAATTTTCAAATAAAATTTTTTGATTTCAGATCAATTTTAGATTGGCTAGAATTCCTGCTGATTGATACTTTTATCCACGAGGGTCTCAGGAGATGAGTTACTACGGCGGCCATTTTGAAAAAACTGAAACAAAAAAATCTAATTTTTGTATTTAAACGTATAATGTATAAAAATACTGAATTTTAAAACGATTCATGTATTTCTTCCCTTTTAATAACGTCTCTGAAAAACGATAAAAATTCAGATGGTTACATTTATCGCCCCCCTTAATTGACGATTGTAACCTAGTGAAATTTATTGGAAATTAAGGGTATTTCAGGTCCTCTGGTACAGCTGCAACCCCTATAGGATCGCTGGAGTTATATAGGATATTAGGTCCGATCACTGCGAGGCCTGAAAATAATGGTAATAATTTTTTTCCTAATAGAGGAAGAAGATACTGAAGAAGAGGCAGTTGCAGTTACAGTGAGATTCGAGGGTCCTAATGCTGAAAAAGATCGACAACAACGACAAAAGTCTTTCCAGTATGTCCAACAAAAGAATGCCAGTGAGCCTTGGGCGGATATCAACATTCACAAGCTAGGGGTAACTGTCTTCTTAGTGTGTATTTTTATGTGTTTAAACGAATTAAATTACCATTTTGTAAGGTGGTTTATTCTATTTTAATTATAGTTAAACTCATAGTTTCCTTGCACAGAAGCCACGACCATGGGCGGAGCTATAAAAAGCGCGGAGCAATCAGATGAAGAGGAAATTTCAGCCGTTTTATTTTGTCTTCATCTGATTGCTCCACGCGTTTTACAGCTCCGCCCGTGGTCGTGACTTATGTGCAAGGAAAGTATGATTTTAACTATAGATAAAATTTATTTGTGGGGATTTTGTTAATTATTAATAAGCAACATGGTTTTGGTACAAGATGGAGCTTTACTTCTGATATTTAAAAATTAAGGACTTTTGTCAAACAGTGTTTTATCAGAATAATTATACTTTGCACAAGTCATTTATTCAAAATTTTAAATTTGATATAAAGTATATAATTGCAATAAAGGTGTTGTTATAAAGATTAAAAATTTCTTTTAAGTATCATTGAAATGTAGTGTTACTCAAATATTTTGTAATTTTAAATTAATTTTTTTTCCTCATGAGCTAGTCCCCTTATTAATCTAAAAAAACACATATTTCTTATTGGCCGACTGGGTGTCTGCACAATGAAAAATTAATTACAGTTTAGTTTGAGCATAGTATTACACTTGATATCTTCTGAGAAAACTACAAATCGTCCCTGCATAGTTCTTCACATTTACTGATATAGAAATGTGATTAGCTTCACACTTTGAAATGAAATTTAAGTATCGTGGAACCATTTTATCCAACTACAATGCTAGGACAGGTGTTCAAATCAGATCGAATAAATACATTGAAAATTCGAAGATTCTTTCAGTACTCAAATTTTAAAACTGCAAATTAATGTCTTAAACATAGGAGCATTTATGATTAAATCACATTGCCATTTCACGATGCTCGCATAATTCTTTAGACAATAAATTCATAATTTATTTATAAATCGTGTTTGATATTTAAAATTGTACTACAAACTATAAAGAAAAATTCTTTAAAGCGAGGAATATAAAATCATTATTTTGCAAACAATAAGTAATAATTATTGAATTTTCGAAATATAAATTAATAGCCAATTTAGCATGAATGTTTAATATAGAATAATGCCGTGTTTGGCGCCTTTTTTGTGTGATAAAATTATCACTACCAGAATTGTATGGGTTGAACCTGTAACTGTTAATTATGCCTTTTCTTGTTGTAACTATCTTTCTCAATCAGAACATGAGAAACTAATCTGTTCTCAGAAGTATAAGGACATTCAGAATGAAAGTACCACACCTTTGGACTATGTAAAGGAACTCCTGCCTGAATGTTACCGTATGTAAGTTATTTTTATGTATCTGCTTTTTTATGCAATTTAATAATTTTGTATTGGTGTACGATCGTTTATCTCATTGTCCAATCATTATAAATAGTTTTATATATCTCTGGGCACTTTGATGAACTAACATGTATCAGTGTAACAATATGTATTTAAAGTACATACCTTATACGTTTCTTTTTTTTTTTGGTTAGTTTATTATTTAAAAATTGGTTTTGATATACTATAACCTTTTTTCTGCATGTAGAGAAATATGAACACAAATATTTTCAAAATGTCTACTCGACTTTCTGCTTTATTTATAATGCTGGGTAATGTGATATTTTCTTTATAACTTATCACTTTGTCACATCCCTTAGGGCATTTTTTAAATTGTCCGGACATTATGAATAATGCCCGGGCTTATGATATATGCCCAGCATCCATACTGCCCGTAATATATATAACATTCATAATTTTTTTTGTGCACACGAAAAATTGAAAGTAAAGTCACAGTTGTACGCACTATACTTTTAGTATAGAGATATATATTATAATTTTGACCCTAAGAAAATTTATTTAAAAATCTTTATTAAAACAATTTTATAAATGTAGTCAGACACTTACATTTATTTGGTGTTACTTGTTAACTCATAGTTTCTTGCACAGAACCACGCCATGGTGGAGCTATAAAACGCGCAAGAGCAAGCAGATAAAGACAAATAAACGGCTGAAATTGTACTCTTCATCTGAATTGCTCCGCAGTCGTTTTATAGCTCGCCCATGGTCGTGGCTTCTGTGCAAGGAAACTATGAGTTTAACTATAAATAGTTATTCTGACTGACAATGTAATAAAATTTAGAGATGGAGGGGGGGGGCGGGGGGTAATGGTAACTCATAATATTTAGACTTACTCTTATCTAGTCTTTCAAAGGTTAGAAGCCAGTTACATTCAAGTTTATATCCTGTCGAAATGTAGAAGCCAAACAAAAAAAAGTATTCTTTATTTTAAGAATTATGGGAAATATGCCGTTTGGTAGATATTGTTGTTAAGCAAATTGCATTAAATTTTAAAAAAGTCCTAGTTAATTTTTGTATCACTTAGAGACACTGGCTTTATTTGAATTGTGTGTGTGTTGATCTAAAAAATAGTTATTAGCTATTCTGTTTTTTTTTTTATGTCAAATTGTTTTCAAATCATACAAAACAAATTCTTAGCATATTATAAAACTCTAAACTTTATACTAAAATCCTATAGAATTATTAGAAATGTAAGTTTTAGCTTAAAATTGTATTTTGATAATAAAATAAATATTAAATAAAATTTCTTGAATAAGAGGAATTATAGCATTCATTTCTTATGTTTGAACAATTTCTAAAAACTTGAATTTTAATTTACAGGTGTGGTTATTCAAAGGACGAAATTGCTCAAGTACAAGATCCTAACCAAAACTTGACTTTGTCTGACCAAATCAAACAACTTTTAACCAATGGTATGTAGAATTTTACTTAAGTATCTTAGAAAGTTTTTAAACGTTAAAATTTATTTTAAATTTCATCCAAATTTAATTGTTAATTTAATCATAATCATAGTTAAAATTGTTAATTGACATTCCATTGTATATATTTTAAACTGCTGTTTTAGAGTATTAATATAATTATGCTAGCTTCATGTAAACTTTTTAATTGATTTTACTAGGATGTCTATTTTTGTTATTAAAGATACCTGAAAAATGTTTTTATTCAGACTCAAGTTGTACAAAATCAAGTAGTCATACTTGATTGTAAAACTTGAAATTGTTTTTATTGTAAAACTGTTTTAGAGGGATCTAAACAATCTATTAATTTTGAATTTCTTTAAAAAGAGTCAAGAAATGTTATTTTAATCACCTTTAAATATCTGAGAAAATGGGAAATATCCCTTCAGTTTTTATGGAGTCATTATGTACCTTAATTACTTCAAATTTTATTTTAGTAATATTGGGGTGAAATTTATCAATTGCCCTTTTAAAAAAAAGCAATCTTGTAAAATTATAGTCACTGGACAAATTATTAGACGCACTGTATTTTTTTAGTAATGATAAAAACGTACCAAAGAATGCCATATCATTAAAAAAGATGTCAATATATGTATTAAGTATAGCAGATAGTATTTTCTATTCAATAGCTTAAGTTTAGGAACACAAATGTCCTTCTAAAGGTATTTTGTTCATCATTGATTGATACATGAAATCTTGCAGTGCGTCTAATAATTTGTCCAGGGACTGTATGACTAAAATCGAAGAAATTGGTGTTTTTATTTATGCAGCCTAAATCAATAGTATCTTTTAATACCTTTATGTTAAAAAAAACATCCTAATTTGTTACTTTCAATTAACTAATATGAAACACAAAGCAATGAAAGTATTGAGATGTGGTCTAAAATCTGAAACGGAGATTTCATGTTTTCTGCAAGTTTCGGATGCTGCAGATTCTAAAGAAGTGGTTTTTGAACATTAGACCGTCTGTCTGAAACCACTCTACTGCTCAAACTAAAAGAGCTAAGGACTTTAAATTTGGTATAAAAGCTCCTAAAACCCGTTGAATATCACAATAAGGTTTTTGAGAAAATCGTGCATATGCAAAGGTTTGCTGAAATAGATCTTTTTAGGTTTTAAAGTTAAATTTGGTATAAAAGCTCCTAAAACGTGTTGAATATCACAATAAGGTTTTTGAGAAAATCGTGCATATGCAAAGGTTTGCTGAAATAGATCTTTTTAGGTTTTAAAGTTAAATTTGGTATAAAAGCTCCTAAAACCCGTTGAATATCACAATAAGGTTTTTGAGAAAATCGTGCATATGCAAAGGTTTGCTGAAATAGATCTTTTTAGGTTTTAAAGTTAAATTTGGTATAAAAGCTCCTAAAACCCGTTGAATATCACAATAAGGTTTTTGAGAAAATCGTGCATATGCAAAGGTTTGCTGAAATAGATCTTTTTAGGTTTTAAAGTTATTGTAATAAATTACCTTACAGGGTGTAAAATTGAGTGGTAATTGAAAGTTGTGTAGTGTTACACATCCTTTGTCTTACTTACAACACTGAAGGGTGTTAATCAGGATTTTAATTCCCTTAGCTCATGTTTTAACCATGTCAATGCTGATGGAAAAGCTCCCGTCTTCAGTTAGCAAATCGGATGTGGTGCAGCGTATCCCACAGTGTGCAGTTCTAGTCCAAGGATGCTGGGCAGCCAAAAGGTACTTATCTACAGTTTCCTACAAAAGTTATTATTAATACATTCTCTGCTAAAAAATCATTTGAATTAAACAATTATTTTGTAGTATTAACTCATTCTATCCACAATAATCTTTTTTTGTTTAGTTTTTAGAGCACCTCTTAAAATTCCTTGTAAAGTCTTTAATTGTTATTAAAATCAGTTAAATAAAAAATGTAGAAATTTTACTCTTTACTTCAGGCATGAAAGTTTTCCGCCTTTCGGCGGAAATCCGCCTTTTTTAATCTCATTTTGGCTGATCCCGAGATCGATGCAAAACCGTTGAGAAATTGTGACCCATATATATGGGGTGGGGGGGGTCTAAGATCAAACAAGGCGAGACAAAACAAAACACTACGAGACGTCAATGTTTGGTTGACCGATCCGTCTTGAACTATAAAAATAACGGAATCTATATCTATTGCCATTTCGCTGCAAATAATCGAGCATAGCAAAAATTACGAGGCATCGCGGTCTGGTTTGGTTCCCTGTCCTTGAACTATAAAAATAAGACTCCGATTTTACCTCAAAATAAGCACAAATTACGAGGTGTTGAAGTTTGATTGGTAGGTCTGTTTGAACTAAAACTATAAAAATAGAGTCACTACTATAATAGTGCGATTTCGCTGCGAACTAGTAAATATTACGATTCGTATAAGTTTTTTTGGTTCAATGATCCGTCTTGAACCAAAACTATATTGTAAAAATAACTAGACGTAACTGCAATTATGCTAAGAATTGGAAAATATTTCAAATGCGATCATCGTAAGTCGTAACACGTCTCTGAATAAACTCAGTTACGATCTCATTTAATTTGCGTTCGAAATATTATTTTTTCTTATAAAAAAACATCGGCTTCCATCGGTATACCGATATTTTTAAAAGCCGATAAACCGATTTCTCACTAAGTTAACTTCGGAGTCCGATGGCTAATTTTTTTTTAACAAGTGGTGCATTTTTGAAACCAGGGTCCGATTAAAGCGGTATTGCATCGCAATTTGCGACGCAAATTCACTGAAACAGCGATACAAATAGTCCACCAATTCGCTAGAATTGCGATGCATTTTTTTTATAGCGTTTATTTTTCTTTGCGCCGTATTTAGGTGAAACTAAACTTAAATTTTAATAAACAATAAGTTCAAATAACAGATTCTTATAATGAAGATACAAATTTTAATTAAAATGTGAAGATGAATTAAGATTAGATTACACTAAGTTTTCTTTAAATCTCGGCCAGCTATTGCAATCTCCCATTAGAAGAGGAGTCAGATAAAGCTTCCGGATTTACTTATTTTGCTGCCTAGTAATTTTCACCTACCGATGGCGTCACATTGCATCAGAATGATTGACAGTTCTCTGGCTCTGTTTGATCGGAAGAGTGTCTCGTTACTTTTGTAGCTCCAGTTTGGGCCAAGTCGAGCAACCAGAATATTTTCTTTTGATCAAGTGTCTGACTCAGTGTCCGTGAGTCCTGATCACAGGAACGGCTCTAATTAAAAAATACTTTTTGTTTACGTTTGAACTTTTTTCTACTTCGGCCTATACTGTGGTTTCTGATTTTAGACAATTTTTATTTTTAAAAGAAATGGAGTGTCCACTTATAGAAGCATTATATATTCAGGTTGTTAGTGAATTTCGAGTCCTTGAATTTTTTTTGGAAAAGTGTTTGAATTTTTTTTTTCTAACTTTGTATGAACCATGTTAATAAGGATATGTATTGAAAGACCAAAAGTTGGGGATTTCAATCCCAAAGAGGTAGTCAAGAATTTTTTTGAAAGTTTTGATTTTTTTTTTATAAATAGAACCCTGCTTGCAACGTAATGGGATGATCTAAACTCTTAAATGGTAATTGTGTTATGATTTTACATTTATCTAGTAAGAGTAATTCATTAGTTATCAGATTTTTTTTATTAAATATGATTTAATATGGCATCGATATACAGTTTTAAAGTAAAACTAAATTACATTATTTAAGCATTATTTTCTATGTGTGTATTTTATGGGAACTAATATAACTAAATTTCTAATTGGTTTTACGTCGTTACGCCGATAGTGCAAAAAAATTGAATTCAGTGTTCAGCCTTTTTGATTAGTTTGCACTTTCATGCCTGTTACTTGAAAAATGTGGTTTTTTTTTTGTTAATAAGTGTGCTGAGTGCTGTTTTTGCTGTAAAGTGGTAAATGATCAAAAATGTTTTGAAAAATTTGTTCAGTAAATTTCAAATTAACTTGTACTGTGAACAAATTGTCTGTCATATGACACAACCACAAATGTACAAATTCTTGGGATTGGTTTTTTTTGAAAACGTTAGGCTCAACAGTATCCATTTTCAATCCCTGGTTTTTTTTGCACAGTCATGGTTTTGCTATTGATTGACTATATTATAATTATACTAATTTTGGATAAAAACAACACCAGGCATTTTGTAAATTATGTCATGTCAATAAATATATTTTCAGCGAGCTGATATACAAAGAGGATTCTGTGAGTTCTCATTCAGGAATGTCTGCCAAACTTCTAATCAACGCCAGAGACTATGTGGTGAGTTTGTTGGGAAGAAAGCTTGAAAAAGTTTATCATATCGCATATTCTATTTTCTGGGACTTAAAAAAAATTCAATATTTTTGTTTAATAAAACTTAAAGAATTATTAAGGAGTATACCTTATGCAAATAAAAATGGTATTTTTATTATTAAATTTCTAGTGCCCAGGATATTGGACAACATGTTTGAAAGCTCTTGGTAGTCCAAAATATGTGGTTTTGGATCCCACCTTGGGAATGTATGCTTGTAGATGTGTTCAGAATAGTTATTTATGTAAGCTAGTGTGAAAAGTAAGGCTTTTTTTAAACGAGTTGAATAAATTATTTCCACGAGCGGTGAAAAGTTCATAGAGTTTAAAGAAGGCTATTTTCAACGTGTTTGTCATACACTATTTTTTAAATAAACATGCAAAAAAGTATTTATTAAATAGGCATTTTTGATGCTTATATATTATTTTATTATCACGTTCAAATGATTAAAGTGATTATTTATCTTAATGAATTATTTAAAAATGGCAAAAAGTATGTTTCCCATTGGCATCGGAAATAAGTCGCAATAAAGATCGCGTACAAAAAAGAATTTTACAACCAATTCGCAGAGCCACCAAATAAAATATCACGCTCAAAAAAGATTTAAACAATCAGATGCTTTATTTACTTTGTCAACAGTTAAAAGTAACTTTGAACGATTTCGTTAAAAGCATCACTTTGCCGATTTGATTTGAAAAGTTTTTTCTTTTTGCATGGATTTACAAACTAGTTTAAGTTGTAGATTCTTATTCTAATAGCCCTCTTGCAGAGAAAAACAGACTACATCCACTCCCAATTTAACCAAAACCAGGCTTAAATTTTGAATTCATATAAATCGTAAAATGTTTCTCATAATAATTTTTTAGCTTTTATTTAAAACATGTTATAACATGCACAACAAATAATATGAATGATTATAAATATCTGTTTAATTTCAGCTGTGGCTATTCACAAAATCTCCATATGTGACGTATAGGGAAGTCTTGAAAGTTATATATGTAAGTATATGGATTTCTTTTTAACTATTTTATAGTTCAAATTAAAGTTAGTAAAAGCTTAAAAAAATCTTAAATATTTATAAGGCACTCTAACATTTTCAATGTAATAAAATGTCTACTTCTAGTAGACCTATTTATTTACAAAAGTGTTAGGTGTATAAAAGACATGAAATTCAAATAACTGTTCCTTATTTAATACTCCACTATCTAAACTTAAAATTGAAGCGTATTAATAATTTATTATTACTTGTGATAGTATGGTTAGCAGATACAGTTAAAGGATTAAAAAGTTGTAATCTTGTTAATATTTTAGTAAATATTAAAAAAATCTAGTTGTTAAAAAAAATTAATGTTTGTATTTTCAGATACCTGATGCCGACTTCCAAAGTATGGTTTCACCCATGGCAATAAAGGCTAACAAACGTTGGAGGTTTAAATTTAGTTGTGACGAAGAATTTTTGAAAAGGTACAAAAATTATATTGAAAAAATCTATCACAGGTGATACAAAAGAGGATCAATGACTGATAATTTTCTTTAACTAAAACTTAAGGACAAAAATTTTGGAATCAAAACTTTTGAATGAATTATAACAATAAGTTTTGCAAAACTTGTTAAAAATATTTAAAATTCAACTATCAAACATTTAAAAATATAATCATAAAGAATTTAGGGCCTATTTATTTTATAAAATTGTTTCAGAATAAATTTTATTTTGCCATGTTTTTCATAGTTCAATTAAATAACACGAACATTATTAAATTCTTCAAAAGACATGGTTTTTACATATAATAATACAAAAAGAAAATATAACTTTATTATAGAAAAATGTATGGATAATTTAATAAAATTTATTTGAAATGAGGGAGACTTAAACTGAAAAAAAAAATCGTAAATTGATGATTCCAAATGGAATCATTAGGAGTGAAAGGGTTTAAATAGAAATGTAAATGCTTACATTAATATTTGTCTTATTACATATTTTTTGGTTTTTTTATGTGACTATTTTTAGCTTCCACACTACGTTTATAACGTAAAAATTGGAAGGTATTATAATTCTTCAGTCCGTCTGTCCGTCCGTCCGTTACCCACTTTCATAGCCCAAACTACAAATGCTGCGGACAAGTGTGATACGTCAAAAAATTCAGCGCATCAAAATTAGAATACATTGAAAATTTCAGAAAAGAATTTGAATTCGAAGTACTTCAATTATTTAAAAAACTGCAAAATGTAATGCTCATTTAAAAAGCATAGGAAGCCATTTTTATTAGAATTAAATCACCATTGCCATTCGCAACAATCGCTCGAGAAACTTTAATTCTTTTAGACAATAAATTAAAATTAATTTATTTTTGCGACATCGATCAGTTTTGAAATGACGTCAAATATATTTCACTACAAGATTCTTTGTTTATATGAAATATTTTCATTCTATTTAAAAGCGAGGAATATTACATATTTATTCTTTGAAATATAAATTATCTTTTGGCAAAGGATAAGTAATAATTATTGAATTTTCGAAATAAAATAAATGAAACTAGCCAAATTTAGCATGTAAATGTTTAATATAGAATTTATGCTGTGTTTGGAGCCTTTTTACCTGTTAAACACAACTGTTGTGTGGAAGCGGTTAAGTAACAGATTCTGTAACAAACCTACTTGTTTTTTCTAGTCATCCCTCTGTTGAGAAACAGCAAGAGTTGAAGTGGGAGTTTAGACATAAAAGCCTAGTCAACGATTTAAACATGAGGGATTCTGAAGGTAATCAGTTCTTAAATGTTTTTGCACTCTTTGCTTATAGTTAGCTATTTTCTTGCAATTGATTATTCTGTTCCTTTGTGAACAAAAGTCTTTTGTCAAATGTTGTAGCATAGAGTATTTGTCCTTTTCTCAGTATGGTACAGGGTTTGAGTAGACCAGTTAGTAAGATGGTGGCCTTCAGAATTTAAGATCCCAGAAATCCTGAGTTCGAATGTGGTGTCTTACACCGCCATTCTATGCATTGTAATTGTGCTTATTTTAGTCCTTTAATTTCAAATGTTATATATTTCATCACTCAAATTGGTATTATGTCTAGTTTCAACTTTTTGAAAAAAATTACAGCATTGACTTCATATGTTTGAAGACTGAATTTTTACTATACTGTAGGCTTTTTCTACCATGTACTCCATTTAATCAGATTTGGCTTTAAAACCTGCTCAATTTTTTTTTATCCTTAAAATGTAAAAATTAGCCAAAAATGACTTGTTTCATTATGGATAAACTATTTATGTGATGCTGTTAAAGAACATGGAGAAACTATGTAGGGAAGTTTTGGATTTTCTATACTTCAACAAGTAAAGTTATGAATTTTTAAATAGTATGTAACTTGTAATGCTGGAATACATTGAATAAAATGGTGCATTACTTTAATGGGGAATGGGCGCGCTGGACCGGGGGTCTCCAAAGCAAAGTGCATCAGTGTTAATCCTATGTAGAAAAAAATATTTTCTCTGTCACATTTCTCCGACTGTATTCAATATTTTTGAAAGCGGATTTTTTTATCTGATAAATATAGCTGACTTACAGGTCCCGACCTTCCCACTTTTTGAAATTGGTTCGAATATTTTTTAAAATTTTCAATAAATAATTTTACACAAAATATTTGAAGCAATTAAATTTCAAAAAGTGGGAAGATAGAGACCTGTAAGTTATCTACATTTATTATTAAAAAAACCGTTTGTAAAAATATTCAATACAGCCGGAGAAACGTGGCAGAGAAAAGTTTTTTTCCCATTGGATTAACACTGAGGCACTTGAGTTTGGAGACCCACGATCCAGCGCGCCCCTTCCCCCTTAATTGTGCATTTATTTATAAGGCAAATATCATCGATGTATACATTTTCAATCAAATTTATATCCAAAACAAAATTTCACTTCTCTGATTTAACCAACTTGCCCTTGGTCCCATTGAAGCTGGTTAAGAGGGTGTTTACCGTATTAACTTCATATATTTGTAGGTTGAATTTTTATATTGTATTAACTTCATATGTTTGTTTTAAATCCATTTTAATGCTTTTATACTAAAGAATAAACAACCTCAAATGCATATTTTTTCCAGTTGAATCGCCAAAATCTTCAACAACCCGCCCCCGACAAAAACGCCACTCCCGCAGCTCAATCAGTGAAGGCGATGAAAGTGGTACCGACACTTCTGCTGCCAAAGATGCCAAATCAAAGCGCCAACAAACTGCCAAAAAGCGCCTAGTTCTTTCACCCTCCAAAGTTCCTCCTAAGATTTCAGCCAGTTACCAAGGTTAGTATGTTTCTCTTAAATTTCTTCTTAAAACTTATCATTGGTTTATTTAGGCTATGGAAGTTCTAATTTTTGCAGTCAATGGGGAAAATTTAAAAGTTATAATTTCACTTTGCGTAAAATGTTTATTGTAACTAGGTGCTTATACTGCTCCAAACCTATTTAATGTATGCATATTGAAATATTAGGAAGTGTTTAAAACTATTTACTACTGAATTTATTATTATAAAAAATATTATTTTGAGAAATTAAAACCAAAGCAAGTTTTGAAATTTTACCAATTGTTTATCCTTCAGACTTTAAATAATTGGCCTAATTAAGTCAAATGATTTTTTTTTCTTTTTGAATTGTGACAAAATAGGTGAAACTTGTTTTTCTACTTTGACAACAGTACTTTTACGAAACAACAATCTTTTTGTTTTTAAGTCAATTAGTTTTATCCTTATTAGAAATATAGGTCCCGAAATTTTTATTTAGTAAAGCAGTTCAATTAGAAAATTAAAGAAATCGAAGAAAGGAGTGTGAATACTTCTAGGTTATGCAATATTTATTAATAGGTTATTACATTTCAAATCGTAATATGAAATGTAGGGTCACATAGTACCCAAACAATTCTTTGAAATGTGCAGTCCGTATATTTTTTTTAACATCAGGTAAAGAAATTGTTACATTATTTTAGATGTATGTTACACGTACAGTCCCTGGACAAATTAGTAGATGCACTGCAAGATTTCATGTATCAATCAATGATGAACAAAATACCTTTAGATGGACATTTGTGTTCCTAAACTTAAGCTATTGAATAGAAAATACTATCTGCTATACTTAATACATATATCTTTTTTAATGATATGGCATTCTTTGGTATGTTTTCATCATTACTAAAAAAAATACAGTGCGTCTAATAATTTGTCCAGGGACTGTATATCGGTGCATTTTACCCTTCATATAATTTCTAATCATATCTCTGCCGTGGCAAGAAAACTACAGTTACCACAACAATGAATTGAACCATTTTTGCTTTGAAATAATCAGTCTTTTAGTATACTTTCTTATAGGACAGTTATTGAGTGCTTGCAACAATTGAAGAGCTTAGTGGAAGAATATGCTAAGTTACAAAAAGTTGAAAACGAAAAAATGAGCTGTTAAGTTTTTCGTTTGCACTTAAAAACGGCACTTACAAAAGATAAAAAATGCACTTAACTTTGAGTTTTTTGGAAAGGGGAAGTTTGTTTTCTTTAAAGAAGGGGATAACATGTTCATTGACAAAAAAATCTCAATTTTTTCAAAAATGTCGCTTAGCACATTCTTCCACTAAGCTCTTCAATTGTCCTAGTCATTAGTCTAGATAGTACAGTTTATCTGCCCAGGACAGATCTATGAAGGGGTCAAGATTTTTTTTGGATTTAATTGTTTTGTATTCCCTTACCTCCTTCGTTAAGGTTACAATAATTTTTCTTCCTCGATTTAGAGGAACAGTTAATTCCTTCCTCCACAGTTTATTCAATTATACTCATTTTACAGGTTACCTTGAGTGCTCACCAGCTGTGAAGTTAGAACTCGGCGAGTTTGTCGGTGATGCTCTCAGATCTTCCTTTTGCATGACCTTCAGTGAGCTGAGAGCTCTTGTGCTAGAGAGCCACTTGGGATCCCTCGTTGGACGAGGAGATTTTGAGAAGGTTCTTGAAGAAGCGTTGGCTGAATATGGGGCACAGAAACTCAAGAATAAGGTAATTTGATTTATAAGTAGACTGTCTGTTGTAGTTTTCTTTGTTGGTTAAGTTTTGTGCAGAAACTGCTGACTGTATTTCTATCATAATTATAGTCTGTATTTACTATGCGAGCCTCGAAAAGACTTTCTTCCCCAATCCCTTCGCTTGGTTTTCTAGGAAACGGGGGAGCATCGCTTTTCTAAACCTAACGCATTTGAGGTTCTGTTGTGAGGTTAACAATCCGAACAGTTCAAACCCAAGTAGGGTAAGGAAAAAACATGCTCACGCGGTTTCGAAGAAAACCACATGCGGGGATGGGGGAGGAAAATGTTTTCAAGGCTCGCATTCTAGATAGACAAGGTATAAGTGCTGGAAAATTATAAATGTCAAAGTACAGAGGTTTATAGAGGAGATATATATATTCTGGGACCTGAACAATAAATGAATCTGATAAAAATTAATATATTTGAAAAATGTTATAGTTTGTTTCATGGAAGGCTTGTGACAACATGGCTTGTTTCCTATACTGTGCACAACAAGAAACCTATACTGTGTTTTTGCATTAAGTTGTTAATTTTCTGCTCCGAACTTTAAAAATGAGTTATGTCTGAGCATAGAACAAACAATGAACTCTTTTATTACATTTTTAAAGTGAATCGTCTATTGATGTTATTGGTATAAGGCATTGTTTATAATGTAATTTTGCTACTTAAACATATCAGGTGTTTTAAGTGAATTTTTTGGGAAAATTAAAAAAAAATTATTGGCTTTAGTTAAATGACAATTTAAAGTTTTGACATTTCTAATGTTTAAAGCTATGTAGACATGACAAGTTTTATTTTCAACACCTTAGTAAATCTTGTGGAAAATCTGAAAATCCTTAAACACTGATTTATTGTTTATCAGTATATAAAGGAACATTATGACTTAATGCATTTTAATAATAATTTTTTTTCAGTGGCCACAAAATACAGTTCCTGAATCACTTTATGCCTTTGCTAAATTTGGTAACAAATTGGATAGGGTAAGTTCTATTTCACTTAATTTTGTTTAATTAAGTTTTCTATGTGGTGATTTCTACCTTGAAACTGTACCTATTTTACTTAATAAATTTATTTAAAAAAATACTTGTTCACTTTCTCATTTACTTCTACATCCCTAAAAGTCTAAAAATTCACTTATGCAGAAGAATTTGGGGCTGGAAAGTGCAGCAGCATTGCGCTACTTGTATGTGCAGTGCTTCTTCGACAACATGTTCCAACCATGTTTATTACCTTTATGTGGCAACACCGGTACTGGACATATAAAAACTGACTGCTTGCTTACAAACTTTCTCTTCGGCAACACTGCCGCACCGGGATCGCTCGTTGATCGAGCGCCGCAACCGCTAATCAGTGTCCATTTTATGTTAACTTAATTGTTTAAATACACTCGTTAGTCGTTATATTTATTAATGTTAATTAAATAAATGTTGTTACTTCAAGCCAGCGTATTCTTTGAACACTCATCTACATGATTAATACAGAACAGTTGCAACCGAGCCTGGCGAGTGGTTAACTCGGCGACCCCTTCGCCATAGTGGTGACTAGGATGTGATCTGAACACGCAACTTTCTGATCTGGCGACCCCTTCACCATAAAAGCCTAGTCAGTAAGGTGCTTGCCTTGCATGCAAAAAGTGCCAAGTTTGTGCCTGGGCATTGCCAAAATACCTGCTGACATGGTATGTGCATCCAAAAAGTCCAACAAATAATACCCTATAGAGAGCATAGATATCATAGTTAAAGTATTAGATAGGCAGATCATGTGACCCCAAATGCTAATGACGGGGACGCGCATGGAGACCAGAATAGGAGGGCAAATGGCCAGTGTGGCCACCACGTTAAGGAGAAAAATACTGCGAAAAAATACCGTTTAATTCTAAAATTACAAAAAAAATACTATAAAAATACTAAAAAAGCGTTTCACGATTTTTTAAGTCACTAAAAAGATTCAAAATGCAGCTAGTATTTTTTGTAATTTTAGAATTAAACGGTATTTTTTCGCAGTATTTTTCTCCTTAATGTGGTGGCAACACTGGCCCATTTGCTCTCTTTTCTGGTCTCCATGCGCGTCCCGTTGTTAGCATTGGAGATCACGTGATCTGCCAATCTAATACTTTAACTATGATATCTATGGTAGAGAGGGAGTGTATATTATATATGATCCACAGTCTTGATACTGTGTAACCATTGATACTGTGTAAGTTTATCTTGTGTTTAACTGTTCCTTTTCCCTTACAGTATCGTGTTGCCCTGCTGGAAATGTTTTCTACCACTGCGAGGGCACGAACCAACCTCTTTGTGAAGAAAGTCGAAGACGAATTGAGAGAGATCATCTCTGAAGGAGACTGCAGGCAGATATTCGAAGTAGGTTTAATAATTTTTTGTTGGTGCTCCTACAGTGTATTGTTATAATCATATATTTCTTGTTAATACTCTACATATTGTTTAAACTTGGCCTTTTTGTAGTTATTGCTCTACATATTATTGTTATTGCCCTATTATTTTGTTATTGCCCTGTATATTGTTATTAATACTGCCCTATTTTTTTTAATGCCCTGCAAATTGTTTTAGATATGACACTTTTTTTTTATTGCTTTGCATATTGTTGTTAATATAGACATAATATTTTGTTATATAGCCCTATTTTTTTTGTTAATGCTCTAAATATTGTTGTAAACAGGATACATTTTTTTTGTTGTTGCTCTGCCTATAACTGGTGATATGTCCATATTTTGTTTTTGCCCTACATATTGTTATTAATACTGCCCTATTTTTTTGTTAATACAGCTCTAACTCATATTTAAGCCCTTAAAATTATTAAAAAATTAAGTGTAACACTCATAATTTAGTTAACTTAACTCCTTATCATTTAATTTTATCACTTGGTTATGCTTAATAAATATTAATATCTAGAAATTTGGAAATGCTTATTAAAAAAATTATAACCCTCCATGGGCTATGTAATATTCAAATCGTAGTTACATATTCTCTATTTGAAACATAATTTTATATTTAAAATCTTTTATTTTAGGAATATTGTGTCTACAAATCTGGCTTCTATTATCTCAAAGGCACTATTTCTCCCGATAATTTGCTTTGAAATAGGGAGAATACTAAGTTGTTGTACATACCCTAATGTTTTATTTATTGTAAATAAAATTGACTTTGTTATTACACAATGTGTTTTTTAATATCGATTGTAAATTCAAAGACCAAAGTTAGTTTAATTTAACCTAAAGTAAGATAATACCGGATGGCCCAGCGGGTAATGTTTGAAACAAAGTCCAAGAGATGGCGCATGTGAGTGAAGCCAAACTTGGTGTACATGCTCCGGTGAGTGGGCAATTGTAAATGTGATGTTCCTTCAGTCTGAAATGCGCTTTAGCATGTGATTCTCGTTAGTAAACATGAACAAATATTCGACGGATTTTCGCGTCTTTATTGTACTACAAATGGCCAGATGTGCTGAAAATGTGAAGGCAGTTCAACAAGCATGGCAGGAGAAGTTCCACAAAAAGAATGGGCCCAATAAAAGGAGTATGGAGGAAGGTATGGGTAAGGAGTATGGATGGATTCGAGAACCGCCTAACTGCTGTCCTTGTTAAATATGACGGGCACTTCGAACCTCTTTATTATTAATTGCCCAATATGTCCATTCAATAAACGTCATTAAATTCTTCTTGTGTCTCTTATTTGTTTTTACTTTTTCATTTGTTTCAAACATTACCCACTGGGCCACCCAGTATTTGGCTTACTTATTAACGTTAAGTCATATATAGCTTAAGTGTTATGTTTTCTTAATTCAAATAAACAGACTAGGCCCTATATCTTAATCATACAATGGAGAATGTGAGTTTTAAAACTAGATCCTTCAAATATATGTTGTTTTTACTTTTTATGTTTTTACCTTTCCTTTAGTTTATTTTTAAAGTTGAATATCATGTTTCTGGCAATGATCGGTTTTGTTCCCACAAAAGTTGTAGTAGGTATTTATATTTGCAACTGCTTAAAATTAATTTTTATTTAAATGGTTTTGTAAATTATCTAAGCCTGAAAGGTACCAATTATTTATAGCAAAACAAATCAGAAATAAGTTTTTTTATAATACAATTTGAATTTGAAGCAAAGTAAACCAAATTTGAAGGGAAAATGTTGTTTGGTTATTTAATACATTAATTGGCTTGTTTCGCATGACGTAGATCGTTCTTGCTTTCATTCCTGGATTTCATTGAGGGTTTCGGTGATTCGTGGTATGACTACGCTAAGCACAGTAATTCTTTTCATCAGCCCAATCAGAGTTGCTAGTTGAATTTTCCAAAAAATAGCTAAGGTGAGATTCAAAATAGCCAAATACATAACTTTTATTACGTCATTTCTGGCCCGAGAGTATTTCCGGTACCATTACTTCTGATATAATTAAACAAATATGCTTGTATTTTTAAATTTCGAATTTAAAAACACATGTAAACACACATTTAAAACAAGAAAGAACAAAATGCACAATGTTAAACCAAAAACAATCAATCCGGAAGGAATTAGTTCAGAATTAACCAAAGCAGTTTTGACTAATTATTTAATTTTTTATTAGTGAAGCTGACCCAAAATATTGGTAATATTAGCCAAGTCTTGGCAATTCTGAGTTCAGGTTCAGCCTAGTCCTGGCCAATGCTTTCTCAATTTGCTCCCTCCAGATAGGACAACTTGCTGCCAGATTTCTCCAACTTCTCATTAAAGACAATTCAGGTAATTTAAATATTTAATATCAACATTCTTAAAATATTATGAATTGAAATATATATTTTACTGGATTTGAGATTGGTGTTTGAAATTTGGTTCTCATCTTCCATAAGAAAAATTTAATTATATTTGGAGATTTGCATTCTTTTTATATACGCTCTTCCCTTAGTAAAAATGTCAACTATTAATATATAATAATTCAATTTCCCCTTAAGAAATATAAGTTAAAAGAAGAAAAAAATAGTTAATATGCTTTTCTTTAGATGGCAGCACCACAATTTATAAGGTGGCTTATTTTCTATTTTCAGCAATAGATGGCGACACGAAAATTTCGAGTTTTATTGTTCCTCCCTCAAAATAGAGCACAATGGTTTCGGTTTTTAATTTTACGAGACGCAAGAACTCATTTCACTCAACACACTCGAATGGATACGACGTTCTAGCACTGTCTAAAATCGTTTGGTTCTTTCTTATTG
Source organism: Oedothorax gibbosus (assembly GCA_019343175.1). Taxonomy (NCBI): domain Eukaryota; kingdom Metazoa; phylum Arthropoda; class Arachnida; order Araneae; family Linyphiidae; genus Oedothorax; species Oedothorax gibbosus. The sequence continues at coordinate 21,311,391 of CM033275.1, forward strand.
GATAACAATGCAGGAGTTCGATTACTTTTAATTATCAAAGCTCTTTTAGGAATAAAATAAAATGTCGTTCATGGACTGTGATCGGTTTCACAAGGCAGCTCGTGACGGATATTTGGATTTACTCCAAGACGCTAATCGAAAAGAATTAAATTCCAGAGACGAAGATGGAATGACACCGGCCATGTGGGCTTCTTACTATGGACATTTGGATGCGTTAAGGCTCATCGTCGGAAGGGGGTAAGTTATTTTTTTTATAGTTATATTGTTTAAGGACAATATTTTTTTGGTGATGTCTTGTTATAATGTCAACGAAAAAATTAAGCTCTTTATAGTTTGCAATTTCATTAATTCTAGAATTATCGTTTAACAAAATTGAAATAATAAGACTTATAAAAGAAATTTTACTGAAAAATTTACTGAATTTTACTTTAAAAACTGATTTACGCTATTCCGTTTAATTATTCAGTATCTTGTTAATATTTTTCAGAGATGTGATCTTCAGTGTCATTAAAAAAAATGGTTTATAAATATTTTTTCAGATAATTTCGACAATTTTTTTTTCTAGCTAGTCGTCTTATTAACAATTAAAAATTTAAAGCATTTTACAGCACATTATATTTATAACTTCTACTTATTCCAATACTCAATATAAAACTTAAAATTGTGTCAAACTTGACGAAGACCTGCCAAAAGAGTTATAAATTATTTAACAAATCGAAAATAGGCTTTACTAAATATAAAATCAAACCAAAAATGGTTAAGTGAATTCACCGATAACTTTCATATAAAACAGTCCCTTGATGGTTCTACTCACATTTACTTTGTAATACTTATTATTGAAAATCAACGTATAACTTTCAGATTATAAAAACAGTATTCAAATATGGATGATACTGTTTTGAACTTAATCTATTAATAAATCAATGATAACCGTATAAAACAGTTTCACTTATGTACTCTGTATAAGTGAAATTCAATGATAACTTTCAGTATAAAACAGTTTCACTTGATGGTTCTTTACTTTTTACTTTGTAATCTATTAAGTGAAATTCAATCGATAACTTTCAGTATAAAACAGTTTCACTTGATGGTTCTTTACTTTTTACTTTGTAATCTATTAAGTGAAATTCAATCGATAACTTTCAGTATAAAACTGTTTCACTTGATGGTTCTTTACTTAATTTCTCTTCTTCAAAGTTAAAACCACCCAAGCTTAAACTAAACAAAAAAAAATGCATTTACGTGGTTTTAGATACTATTTTTTTAAAAAAGAAATTCGTTAACTCTGACCTATTTTATCGGTACACTGAATTTGAGAACTTTTCTCAATGCTAAGTTTAGAATAAATCACTCTTAAGGGCAATGCATTCTTTGAGGCTTCTTTTGAATGTTTTTTTTTAAAGAAACGAAAGAAAATAGAATTTTTTTATGCTGCTGTTGTTTGAATTTTTGTAGCTGTTGTGGTTTCTAATATAACTCCCTTTTTTCAGTACGTATTATTAACAGTATATAAAAGTAGTAGGTAGTAACGGATTACGTACTTTTATCAGGGTTGGCAGTGTTTTTACCACCCCCGGTAAAAAACCATGGTAAAAACCGGTATTTACCGTCCTGGGAAAAATTATGTTTTTCCCACCCGGGAAAAACTCAATAATTGAAGCAATAATTTAAATAAATGTTTATCATGGCCTTAATATTTTTTTTAAAATAGACTAATCTTCCTTAGTTATTTTACATTTGTGGTAACATAATCATGTACCCACTCTTGTTTATTATTATTTGAATGTTCCCATCTGTATAAACATAAATAATTAGAGTATTGTCTGTGGTAAATATTCATTAAAATATTGTATAGGGTAAAAAATTATTGAGTTATGTCTACTAAATCTAGAAAAAAATCAAAGGACTTTACTAGGCTTTGGCAAACTACAATGGCTATATTATGGATAATAGGGAACAAAACGCAAAAAGGGTTCCGTCACCCAGACAGCGACATAATTGCAATCACAGCCAGAATACAAAAATTAGGATGTAAACAAGAAAGAAAAACTGATGTTTACTTTTAAAAAACTTTTTAATTAAAAGGAATTTCCTAGATAGGTATATCCGAGAAATTTTTTTATTTTCTTCGGGTTTTTTTCTGAAAGAAAGAGGCATTTCCCAGTTTTCCCGGTATTTAACAGTTTTTCCCGATGGGATGGGAAATATTAGTTTTGGACGGGAAAAACCCAACCCTGACTTTTATAGTTAATTTTTCGATGAAACAATTTTGGTCTTTTGTATTTTTCTTGTACTAAAGACGGTTCAACGACCCCAGTATAAGTTTGTTTTTATTTCTGTAGTTAAAATTTTTAATTGAACAAAATAGCGTATATTGTTTATTTTAAGTAAATGTCCGCGAAACAATTTTCTAAAACTTATTCATTTCTTTTTTTCTTATTTGCGTGTTTTCATTATTGTATTTGCACTTAGTGATTATAATAAGAAGTTCTTAAATAACTAAAATAGCCTACTTTCCTGTTACTTAAATAATTACTGAAATTCTAATCGGGAAACACCTAGGTTCCTGACAGTAAATATCATCAACAATCGTTTCTAAACTAGATTTATACACATTAGAAAAAAAATCGCTAAACACAGCATCCAGCTATAATTTAAACGTCTAAAAGCCAAAGTCAACTATTTTCCTTAATATTCTTTCACAAATTAACCTAATATTATTTATCGTCTGCTCGATTTATTTGCAGTTCGAATAACAATTAAATATTTATTAATAACAAAAATAATGAAACAACTCCAAACTGCATTAAAAAAATAAATGTAAATTATTACTAAGCAGAGTTGTATGCAAAAAATATGCATTGCCGCTTTCTTGGTAAACAATTAATGAACAATCAAAGAATCACATTGTGCTACATTTTATGACGTCATTCCAAAATGATTCATGAAAAAAATATTTTGCTTCAAATATTTTTAAATAAAGTTTATCATGCCATTGTTGATTTAGCAAATTATTTTACGCCGAACTCAGACGACTTTGGGTAATTATGTTAGCGCCGTTTAATTTTCCAAAATCCATCCTTACTTGAAACCTCAGACCAAACCGCGTTTTGTGCTTCATTATCTTTAAAAAAAATGTTCTATGTATTTCATAAACACAAAAGCAGCCAACTTGGTTTGGGTGTCGTCCGAAAATTTCGCGGTGACCCACAATTCTTTCCTTTCAAAAACCTCCTCGTTTTTCAAGACTCTCTTTACAAACTTAACAAATAACAAAAAATTAAACCGAAAACTAAAAGCAAATTCATTTCTTATGAGTTACCCGCTCCCGAAAAGCGTGACATGCTTTAAAGTATTGTGAGATGTGTAATGCTCTTTCTGTGATAGTGATACAAACCTAATGTTCTTATTATTTTAATAAAATCGGTATTGTTTGTAGAACAGTTACGATTTGTTCAGTTACTGTGTTTCAAGCTCCTGGACTGCATGTTAAATATAAATGGTAGAATCTATTATGTAATATCATTGTCCGTCTATCTACTGTCAACCACTTTAATCTCCCAAACTATGGAAGAATCGTGGACAAGTGTAACTGAAGCTAATCATGGAGAATATATCTAACTAAATTAAAGCTAATAATGCAGAATTTTTTACCAAATAAATTAAAGCTACACTGTTAAAAATTTTGTGCTTGGTTTCACCATGATATTGGTTCCTAGTAGCTGCAACAGCTGTGTGGTGAAATGTTTCACCTTTTTTTCGGTGTTTGGTTGAACCATTTTTCTGGATTTGGAACAAAAAAACCTGAGAAATGGTTCAACCGAATACCAAAAATATGGTTTAACGTTTCACCACACAGCCGTTGCAGAGGAACCATATTTTTGGTGAAACTGTGTGCCTAATTTTTGGTTAAACTGAGAGTGCCTAATTTTTAACAGTGTAATGATGGAGAATATATCTAACTAAATTAACGCTAATAATGGAGAATATAACTAAATTAAAGTTAATATTGGAGAATATAGTTAACTAAATTAAAGCTAACGGAAAATATATCTAACTAAATTAAAGCTAATAATGTAGAATATAGCTAAACTCGCTAGCGTAGTGGATTGAAAGCACTCCACTAAGTTAACGAGACAAGAGGGACAACTTTTGAGCTTAAAAACTGACATTTCACGATGTTGCGTGTAACCTTAGTGAAAAACCACAATATAATTTTGTCTCAATTGGTTACCATTTAAATTTTTTTTTAATTAAATTTCCGATAATAAAGATAGTGAAGCCATATTTAAATGATACAAGACATAATTTTAAACTGATTCCACAATTTCATTACTTATTATTGAAGAAAATGACAATCAAACAATTTGGAATATAATTGTAAACCAAAAAATAGTTTCAATCTAGCAATTTGCGAGAATATTTTTAGTAGATATTTCAAAACAATGATTCTTGTTATCAGTGCCGGATTTCGGCCTAGGCCTACAAGGCCCGGGCCTAAGGCCCCAGTCAGGAAGGGGGACCTTAAAAAGATAAAATCGACCAAAAAAACTTGAAAATCGCCAAACTAGGAAAACCTATCGCCCGACGGCCTCAAAAATTGCCAAATTTGCGAAAAATTGTCAGACCTGGCAGCCCTGGTCCTTTTCCCCTGAGGAAGGGGAAAGGAAACGCAATTGACTATGATGACGCCATTCGTTTATAAATTTTATAGAATAACTATAGTAACATACTATATTATTCTGATCATACTATATTATTCTTAAATTCGATTAAAAATTATATGTTCTGTACAATTTGCTAAATTTCCAAAATAGCCTCGAGATGGTGGGGGGTCCCAAATGTTAAGTGCCTAGGGGACGGCCCCTAGGGGACGGCCCTGCTAGGGGCCCTGGGTCTTTAAATCCGGCACTGCTTGTTATATTTCAAAAGAACATGAGTTAATAACAAGTAAATTTTTTCTTCAATATATTAATATCAGATTCAACGATTAGCTTTTGTTATAAATCGTACGCAATTCTGAAACATTGTCCAATCGGCAATATTAATTGTAATGTAGGCTCAAACTAATAAAAGGACTACTTATTCCATATGCATATTGCATGCCGATGAATGCGATTAGGTGTTCCATGGGTGGGGTCCAAAAGCCTTTAAAAAGCGGAAATTTTTAATGGGACTGTTCCGGGTTTACAGACCTTAATAAGACGGAGTTAATTTAGCTCCTGAATAATGTATTTTGGTGAACTTATAATTTGTTTTAAAGTTTATATATCATGGTTAAGTGAAGCTATATCTCTTGTGTTTACGTCAAAAATTGTAAAAAAAGCTGTGTTATGTTTCGATTCTAGAATAAGTTGTCTAACGTCGAATAATTCGCAGAACTTTCTACAGAATGCTGTGTAACCGTCCTCAGACTGCAAGGCGCATGCGCATTCATAAATTTCCAGGATTCGTTCAGTGCTTGAAAACCTTAAAAAAAGCACTTGTTATTATTTTTTTTCGTTCATAAAGTATGCTTATTTTTCTAATAATATTATATTTTTATATCCGAGCGAAGTCTTGCAAAAGTGCTTCCTTCGGTTTCAGTTTAACGATTTTAGAATAGCCCGATCTCACATGTCGCTAGTCCCTGAATTTATGGGAACGCCGAAAATTTGGGATCATAAGAGCGATTTTAAGAAAGCCCGTAGTTTCGAGTAAATCAACGCAGTTTCGCTATTCAAAGCCCTGATGACATTAGGTCCATCGTACTCTACGAATTTCAGATCGCTGGATTTAGGATCACGGGACTTTTCGGATTACTCGAAGTTTACGGTTTACGGATCGCCGTACTTATGTATTTTCTTTTGTTCGTTGGAATATTGCGATTTCAGAAACTCTCAGAATTCTACAATCATATAGGGTAACCAGATTTTTGCGATAAATAATACGTGATCTTATACGTCAAGATTTTTTTCTTGGAAAATGCCAAAAAAATTTGCCCTCAACCAAAGTACATATTTAGATAATTTTTAAATACACATAAAATAGTTTTTTAAAAAATCTTTTTTTATATCATTATAAAATATTGAAAATAGCTCAAAGCACTAAAACACCAAACGTTCTACAGTAAACAGTTTATTACTTCTGTATGAGATGATTCATTGCCACCCTTAGCAGATGTGACGCCTTAATTGTTCTTCAGATAAAGAAATAAAAATTATCGTTTATCTCGTAAGACACGCCATGTGCCATTCTAAACGATTCTCTTGGATATAATAAAGTAGACCTGTTAGTCACCACAATTCTACCAGTATACAATACCTTAAAAAAATATCACTTTTGCTATGGTTGAGAAAATTTCGCCTTATTATGCTTTTATACCGGATATATAATGAACGAACGCCTAATAGTATAACATAGACTACGCCCGAACACAAAAAGTGATTCATAAAGAACAGAATTTTTATGAGGGGATCGAGTTTTGAGGTCGTAGTTAAAGTAAAATAGGAGTTTTTACAACGAATCCAGTATTCGGTTATCAAAGTAATTGAAATTAATGGTCTAAATGGCCTTGGTATATGTTTTTTTTACTAAAGCCCTGGTTTGTTAAGACTGAAGACGCACGTCAAGGTGCAAGAAAGCGTCCTGCTGTGTGATATCAGCGTTCTTCAACTAGCTCATGCGTAGTGAGCGAAGGCCACTGTTATCTCTTCTAATAGGTAGAAACATTGGCCATTTCGCATGTTTTGGACGTTTTAATCAAACCACGACTGATTCAAGTTTACGAACGCCGAGATCAACGTTATTAGTGACAACCAGGGCCAATAAGAAAGCGGGTAATTCGAACGCACAGCTCGGCGGCCGACTTCTTACAAACCAGGAGCGTGTTCTTACAAACCAGGGTTTACTTTTGAAAATGTATAAATAGTTAATTGTTCTAGTTTTCTTTAAAAACTTGAAATTCTATTTAGGGCAAATAAGTATTAGATTTGCTGCTGTTCTTATGAAAGTAAAAAAATAAGCAGAATATCAAATCCATTCTAATCCACTAAAGGCAAAGGTAAATAAATACGAACAAAAAATCAATAGTTATTTTTTTTTATTGGACTAGTACAAACTAATAGTTTGTGTGTGGTAGAATTCAGCCAATTTTTAAGAAACGTATACTTTGTTTGTGGAAACGAACTGTAACTGTTTACGCAAAATACAAGAACTAAAGTTTTTCTTTTTTAAAGATATTAAGTTGAAGTAACGTTGCTATAGATCTACACGAGGGCTATTGGCTAAGGGCGCCGTAATTTAGAACCACAGTCAAGTGACGAGCCGACACCGATCGGCGACATTCTCAACTTTTAAGGGCGACATCGTACGCAGAGTGGGAACTTTCGGAGCATATTTTTTAGCGTGCACTTCCTCTACATTCTTCGGACTTTTTAGCTGAATAGACCGTTTATAAGTCGGCAGTTATTGTGACAATGCCCGAACCGCCGAGGAACTTTTCGCATGCAAGGCATTTGCCGTACCGACTGAGTTCCCCAGCCTTAAAGATATTAAGCCTCAATTTGATACTTAAAATATAAAGCGCTAGAATTTCAGAATTCTAAGGTCATACGCTCCTGATAAAATCTTTGACCATTGAAAGAAAAGGCTTAATGGCGATCTTTTTCCATTCATGGAAAACGGAGCACATAAGTAATTCCATAATAGAACTTCATAAGATCTCTTCAGTGACCTTGCAGCTGAATCTTAGATTCTTCAATTGTGAAATAAAATCGTAACATTCATCCTTATATTTTTATAAAGCAGCAAGGGTTATCAGATCCATGAAAAGTCTTGGGGAATCGTATGGTAACGCAACTGTCTGTTTCCGGTATTGTTAAGGGCCTAAACACGAATAATATAAGCCTCGTGTTCTTTTTGGAGAAGAGTCAAATAGTCAGTTCGATAATATTTATTGCATAAATATTACGCTTTAATTTTTTTAATTAAGTAATTGAGAGTTGTAATAGAGTTGCTCCTCTGATAAACACATCCTCCTTTTAAAAAATACGTTTGGCTTTCGCCTATATCCCTTAATTGGCTTGTTCAAAATGACGTAATTTCTTTCATTTATCATTCTTGGACTTCCTTCGATCGATGTTCCGATTGGTGCTCTATTACCACTTACCATGTGACATTGTTTCACCAATACCGGCTCGTGAAATAATTTATTTTCATTCAGCATTTCTGTTGCCACTCAAGCCAGAAACATGCTCCTACTATAAGTTAGCCAATACTAGGCGCGTTACAAAATTTAGCATTAGTATGGTTATTCCCTTTAATTCAGAAAAATATTTTAATATATAAACGGTTCTGTACTGAATTTTCAGTTTTGTTAAAATCAATTAATTTCTACATATTTCTGTTGATTAAAAAAGATTTTAATACCTACTATTTTTTAAAAATTATTATACAATACTGAAGATGATGTAGGTGTATTCGTGTCGCTTGGACGCAGTTCAAAATTCCAAAGCTCGTCGCCAATAGCTCTTGTGTTTTTAGTTCGACGTTGATTCAAACAAACCTCGCAGATAAATATGCTCGCCTGCAAAAAATGTAAGTTTTTCACACAAATAATATATTTAATTTAATACGCTTATTTTCTGTGAGAACGAAGAGACACAGGCCACAATGGATGCTTTCAACAATAAATCGGTTTTTAATCTCTTTTCATCAACGTTTCGGAACGATACATTTCCCTGCCCAGAGATTACAATCTCTGAACCATCGCATCGCACAGTTTTGGTGGGTTTAATGGTATTTGCAACCCCGGCCTGTGTACTCCAGCAGTTAAATTATTTTTTTACTTAAAAGGACAAAAAATTGGGATTTAAATGTTCTAAAGTGAACTACTAAGTAAATCAGTTAATTATAGCATAATCATGTTTTAACACAAAGTCCGCCTAAATGGAGTCTTTTTGAACGTCAAATAAATTTATTTCAATGTTGGTTGAGTATCTTTAATTTGAATGGTCAGAGGGAAATTTTCCTCTCTGAATCCTTGGAGGTTCAGATTATTATTTCTCCTAAATTAATCTCAAAAAGTAAGACGCGCACGTGTTCCGTGCACGAATTTTCTTTCACTTAAATTTTGAATGGAAGGTGTCCAAAGGGAAATTATCGTAAAATATTTGCGGCAAGTACAAATTAGATACACCTTTCTATCATATATGTCGTCCCAGAATCCGCCCTTAAGGGTATTCGAAAGTTAAGTCCAAGCATTATCACTTTAAATATAGTAAAAAAAATTTTTAGGATTATTTTAGGTAGTATAAAAAAACGAACAATTCAACACAAAAATAATTGGATTACAAAAAATAATTGCAATATAATTCAATAGATTTACATAATAATTAGACAAAACAATTTTATGGTAAACTCTTCGTCCATTTACAAACACTACATTATACTGCTTCTTAATTTAAATGCGAAAAAACGTTAGGTAAAATAGAAGTTAAAAGACTTTAAAGAAAATCTAACTTAAAATAAATACATCTTTGCAACTTCAGCGAAAATATATAATGTTTCAAAATGCAATGGGCATATTTCAGGTCTTGAGTGGCAACAGAAAAGCCTAAACTGAAAATAAATTCTTTTTTCGAGCCTCGATTGGTAAATCAATGTCACGCAGGTGTACAGAGCGCCGATCGAGGGAAGAGCGAGAATGAACACTGGAAGAATACACGTCACCTGAAACAAGTCAATTTAAGCGTCGCGTTATGAGGCTTTTCAGTGGAACACATTGATTCTTTTTTTTTTTTTAATCTTTTTTACACATTCGTTATACCTTTTTGTAAGCTTCTCAACGTCAAGTGACAACAATATTCCCAACCAGACCGTAATGCCCTGAAATTGCCCTAAAGGCAAAGAATACGTAATGTTCATATCTTTTGGTAAATAAATACGCGTGGCCCATTGAATCTTCACGCGGAAATGTAAATTGCGAGTGTCCAATCCTATTACAAACATGGATTATTGCTCAATGATGCATAAAAAGATCCAATAAACGACGGGATACATTTAAATTCCGCCATTTTGAAACATCTTCCACATATTATAAAAAAGAACATGAGTTCATCCCTTAATGTGCTATTTAATCTATGTTTGGTTCGGGTCTATTTGTTTTGATGGAGCTTAGTTGTGAATTCGTTGTTGGCTTAACAGAGTGTCGGCATAGGTTAATGGGAAAATTACGGATTATCTGTGATTTATTTAAATGTTGTAACATGTTGATGAGTGGTTTTTAAATGTTTTTGTTGCAAGTGAAACAATGATTTGTTTAAACATTGCAGCTGAAATCATATAAATTAGAGGATTTTTTTTGGATAAAAATTGGAATAGGCATGTTTCAGGGCTTGAGGGGCAACAAAATTGCGAAATGAAGGTAAATTCTTTATATAGCAGTGATTAATGAATCAATATTACGTGGGAACAGAACAACATCGAAAGAAATGCAGGAAAGAATTACATCACCTGAAAAAATCTAATTCTGTATAATAATTGAAAGTTTATGAAATTAAGAAAATTGTTTATTAGTTATATAGCAATTAAAATCTTTTAATTGTAACATTTGACACTGATTCATTGTAACTATTGGCACTTATTCATTTTAATAATTAATACCTACTTATTGGATCGACTAACAAAGTATAATTGTTACAACAAATTATTTTTAAACAATTATAATTTACGTTTAACAATGGAGCGTTTATTTCTGTAGCAATAACATGTTTTATACTTGTTATCAAGAGTTGCAACAATAACAACATTAGTCGTAATAATTTAAATTTTAACAATTAAACATTCTTTCTTGTTACAATATATTTTTACATTTCTATCTTGTTACAAAATATTTTTATGATTGTTACAATTCAACAACTTTTTGTGTAACAATTAAATAAGTATAACAACATTGAATCATAACAAGAGAGGTCTTGCTCAATATGGTATTAAAATTAACGGAATAAATTTCTACGTCTTTATTACACAATAAAATATTCCTTATATTAGGCACTCCTAGAGCACGATCAGGGAAAAAACACAAATTAATTCGAAACAGAATCACAAAAGAATAAAAAACAGAATCGTGTTCACAGAAAAATGGAACTAATAGAAATATTTTCCCCCTAGTTTTTCATTGTTCGATCATCAAGTTTCCCGCCAAAACAGAATTCGAATTCGTGATGTTCGGCGTTTCTTTGTTTCCAACAAATTTGTGTTTTTATCGTTTTTTATAAATTTATATAAAAAAAATATTCTGTCACGATTATTGTCGGAAGTAACTCGTTTTATCTTATCGTTTACCAGAGAGAAGGAAGAATAAAATATAATATTGTTTATGAGTTTTTAAAGTGTCAAGTAAAGTATTTACGATTTCTTTAAATGATAAATTGTAAGATTAACTCATATATATCATAGTTAAAGTATTAGATTGGCGGATCACGTGACCTCCAATGCTAACGACGCGACGGGACGCGCATGGAGGCCTTTTAAGAGGGCAAAATGGCCAGTGTTGCTGTTACTTTAAGGAGAAAAATACTACGAAAAAATACCATTAATTCTAAAATTGAAAAAAAAATATCGTAAAAATACTAGCTGCATTTTGGAATCTTTTTAGTGACTTTAAATCCTTTTCTAGTATTTTTTTTTTTGTAATTTTAGAATTAAATGGTATTTTTTCGTAGTATTTTTCTCTTCTTAAAGTGGCAGCAACACTGGCCATTTTGCCCTTTTAAAATTCCTCCATGCGCGTCCCGTCGTTAGCATTGAAGGTCACGTGATCTGCCAATCTAATACTTTAACTATCTATGGATTAACTCCTTCATCCCCAGTTGAGATGTCATCTCAACTGGGGATGTTATGTCCTGATGTTGATGTATGGAGTTGATGTTATGTCCTGGTTATTTCTCGTTAGCCATAATAAATACGTTTGCATTTAAGTCATACTTTTGAAATTGTGGTTATTATGTGTTGTGTTTTTGTACGCAAGGACCTTAAAAATAATAGTTGGAAATCTTAAATAATTTTTAAAAATAGTTTTTTAATTGAATTAGTTGAAAATTATACATAAAACCACTTTAATTTTAAATTTTCACATACGCTATAAGATTAATTTAGAATTCTGGGCTAACGTGTTTTTTGCACAATACGTTATCTATATTTTTTTTGCGAAATAAGCTGAATATATTTGGCTTTTAGCATATAATTTTATTTTGATTGTGAAAATCGCAAAAAATATGTACGTTACCATACATCAGGTCTAAAGAAAATAAATAACCATCTCACTATTGCAATGGGATGCACATGAAATTTACAAGCATGGTGCTACAAAACACATAAGTTATATTGTCATTCGTCTTGTGGTTGTATGAAAATATTTACCAACTATTTCAAATATATTTACTGTGTTAAAAGTTTTCAAACAGACAAGCTAAAGGCATCCGGAACTGCTTCGAATTCTAACTGATTATATACTCAACTTTGTTTCCTTAATAAATAATTAAAATTTACATTCCAAACACCCTTAAGGGGGAATGGGCGCGCTGGACCGGGGGTCACCAAAGCAAAGTGCATCAGTGTTAATCCTATGGAGAAAAAAAAAATCTCTGCCACATTTCTCCGGCTGTATTGAATATTTTTGCAAGCGGATTTTTTTGTGTGATAAATGTAGCTGACTTACAGGGCCCGACCTTCCCACTTTTTGAAATTAGTTCGAATATATTTTTTAATTTTCAATAAATAATTTTACACAAAATATTCGAAGCAGTTTCAAAAAGTGGGAAGATAGAGACCTGTAAGTTATCTACATTTATTACTTAAAAAAAACCGTTTGTAAAAAGATTCAATACAGCCGGAGAAATGTGGCAGAGAAAATAGTTTTTTCGTCATTGGATTAACACTGAGGCATTTGAGTTTGGAGACCCGCGGTCCAGCGCGCCCATTCCCCCTTAAGGCTCAAAAGCAACTTAGTAGGATACACTCGAAATTAAATAAATGCTTTTGTTTTTGTAACCTTTTTGCAGCTTATTTTTCAAATTTACGGATATAAATTGTCGACTACAGTTTTAGGTGAAATAAACAGGTTTTCGTGCGTCTTATATGCAGAGTTTAGTTATATTTTTGATATTCTATTGAATTATAATGCAATTACTTTTTAAATCTAATTATTTTTCTGGTGAATTGTTTTTTATGTACCATGTAAAACAACCTTAAACTAATTTTTTATTGAGCAAAAAGTTGTATGGTTAGTTTTAATTGTAACAATAATATTACTGAACTTATACATGAACGCATTCTGAAAGCACCATAAACAGAAATATATAAAATACAGTGTATCAGTATATGATGTGTACAATCTTATAAAAATAGTTATATTTCAGCAAATAGTGCTGAAAATAATACTTTATTAAGCGAGTGGCTTAAATTTCACGAAACCGTAGGTCGAGTGAAATAATGATAACAGCTTAATAAAATATTATTTGGCACGTGCTTGCTTGCAATATTTTTTATAATAACGTGCAAAATAGTATTTCTACCAATGAGTGATTTTCATGATATCATTTAGTTTCCATGGCGATATTCTAAAATGCAAAGTAGTAAAAGAAAAGTTGTAAAATAATTTTCTATTTTGAATCAAAATTCATCATTTTTGTAGTACTTGTAGTTTCCATGGAGATATTAGAAAATGCAAAAGTAATGAACCAATGGAAATAAGTGAGTTTCATGACATCATTTAGTTTCCATGGAGATATTCATGACATCATTTTGTTTTTCTACCAATCATATACTCTTATTTTCTTTACCGCACTAGTGCTGAAAGTACTACTTTCGGCACTGTCTGTGACGTAAGCATGTAAAGTGTCATTTTCGCAACGATTTATGAATGAATATGATATAATAAAGTGAACTTTTTTGCACGTTGTTATAAACAAAATTAGAGCTGTGTTACACTACACTACTTTCAATTACCGCTATTTTCTAGAAAACCTTATGACGCCCGACAGGTACTGGGAACTCGTGTATCAAATTTAAAGTCTGTATATCTTTTAGTTCGAGCTGTAGAGTGGTTTCAGACAGACTGACATACCACTAATTCGGAGTCAGCACTTTTTCGGAGTCAGCACTTTCCAAAACGTGTTAAAAACACAATCTCCATTCCGGATTTTCGACCCTATCTCGGAATACTTTCGTTATCTTATATTTCATATTTGATAATTGAAAGTAATAAGAATTAACTAAACCCTCTCCCCTCCCCCCCAAAAAAGATTTTGATTAGATATAACTAAGAATTTTTCGTAAAACTTTTTTAATCCATTAGTATAAAAAAAATACCGATAGCTTCAATTAATTATTTAAACAAAAAGTAAATAAAAAGGAAAAAAATATTGTAATTTTTAATTTTTTTGTAAATAAAAACAGGCAATTCACTAAAAAAAATAATAAAGTAAATAAAAACAGGTAATTCACTAAAATATTTAAACAATTTTGAATAATACTTTAATACTAAGAAAATTATTCTAATGTTTCAAACTAGAACATTCAAGACCTTTAAAAACATATTTAATATAATTTTCACGATTTGGCGAAACTTTTATAATTTTCCCTCTCGTTGCAAAATGATGCCAAAGCCAAAGATTAACGACTAAAATTCAATTGAAGCGCCAAGAAGATTAATGGAAACTTTTAAAAATGACATTAAAATGATGGACAGTGAAAAAAAAAAAGATTTGGTTTTCCTGCTGTAATTGAATGGCTATTTCAGGATAAAATGCGTGCCGTTGAATACTAATACCGCACCTGCGTATGAAATTTTGTTTGAAATTGGGTCATCATATAAAAAAAAAACTACTTCGTCAATTTCTAAATTCAGGTAGGATCGTTGAAAAGACGGACACATTTGAGTACCTTTTAAATGTGCTTTTTCATTAAAATAATATGTTGAAAAAGTAATAATCGCCAAAATTCTGATAGCGGTTTAGAGTTTGGCGATAAATTTAGTGCATATTTGCAAGAGCTTACAGTTTAATAATAAATTATAGTTATACACTGTCGTAAAATTACAGTTTGTCGCCTTTCTGATATTGAAATTTTCCAGACCTTTAGAAGTTTCCATTTCGATTTGTGTATATTAAATAGAATGTATAATGCAGACACTTCGTAATTTTTAAAGAAATGATCTGAAAAATACTTAGTGATCCTTTCGTCAATTTGTGGTAGGTTTGTGTCTGAGTAGAATATTGCATCGTTTAGATTTTTTTTTCATGTTTGAAGAATCTTTAAATGCGAAACTTTTATTTCTGGAGTTGAAAAGTTCATCGAAAATTAAATGTTCATATAAATTTCAGAATAGTTTTAATAATTATCCTTAACCCGGACATTTTCAGGTTTTCCCCTTTTTTTCCAGTTGTGTATCAACCCATTCTAAACATCTTAGTAGAATATATACTATCCTTTCAACATTCAACTGCTCGTGTTTCATTTTATGCAAAATATAACCATTAAAATTCCGGTTTTAAAAAGTAGTTAATCCAAATAACTTCTTGCATCATATTTTTGATGGATTAGATTTTATAAACACTCATCAGACTAGTGTGTGAGTTATGATCCCGCAGGTAATACCCAAGGTCGCAAGATATTGTTTTCCTTGAACTAGATGATGCGAATTTTCTCAGATTTTATTCTTAAAAACAATGCGATTACCGTTTGGTTTTATTACTTTTTTTTGGAAGAGAAGAGTTGAGGAGTTCATATCCTGTCGAAATTCGCATTATCATATTTTGTTCGTTAAAATGTTGTAAAAAGGTTAAAACAGATAGGCTTTATTTCGAGATTAAATATGTCATGCCTGTATAATAAAATTTTATGCTTTTTATTATTAGATTTCTTTTTAAATTTAGTATTATAGAAATTGTGCTACACACAGTTTTTAAATAATAATTAGTAAACCACGGTTGTCTGATATACTCTTTGCAATTTTCAAATGACATAAAGAGTAATAAAACGTTTAAGTTTTCAACTCATTGTAACTTAGCGTAAGTTATAGATTCATTATAGGCTAGATTCCTCTACATGATACTATTTTTTTTCAAACCTAAATTATATTTTATTTGACCAAAATCAGCTTGTTCAGAACAAAAAAAGAGCATAAACCGCATTGAATTTTATTCTATAACTATTAATTATAATTTGTGGAATACTTTTTCACAATACATCCGAATTTTAGAAAATATAATACAAATAAAATATAAATATTCTCTATTTTAGATTAATTTACAATTGTTGGATGTGATTTAAAAAATATTACTAATCCCCTTTAATTTAAATGTGAAATATGAAATTACCTTACGCGACATCCTCATAAGCAATACACATGATGCTTACTGGGAAACATTATGCTAATAAATAACTATAAATTTGATTTTGTAAAACCGAGATCATAACCATTAACTGAGATAAACCATTTTGTTAAATAGTTTATTTAGATTTTTTTTTGCTACCCCAAGATATTTAAATCTAGTAAAGATGTAACAAGCATTGAAAAGTTCTGTAAACCGCAAAACCTTTTACTTTATAACCATAGATATCATAGTTAAATTATTAGATTGGCAGATCACGTGACCTCCAATTCTAACGACGGGACGCGCATGGACACCAGAATAAGAGGGCCAATGGGCCAGTGTTGCCACCACATTAAGGAAAAAATACTACGAAAATACCGTTAATTCTAAAATTACAAAAAAATACCATAAAATACTAGCTGCATTTGGAATCTTTTAGTGACTTAAAAAATCATGAAACACTTTTAGTATTTTTATGTATTTCTGGTAATTTTAGTATTAAAGGGTATTTTTTCGTAGTATTTTTTCCTTAAGTGGTGGCAACACTGGCCCATTGGCCCTCTTATTCTGGTCTCATGCGCGTCCGTCGTTAGCATGGAGGTCACGTGATCTGCCAATCTAATACTTTAACTATGATATCTATGTTTATAACAAAGTTACTCAATCTCATGATAAAGCAACCAAAGTCCCAGCGTATACAGGTACCACTTAACTGTAATCGAATAATAACACAGGTAACAACAAAGATATATGGACAGTCTCTTTGTAACATTTCAAAGCGATAGTATCCATTTGAATCAAATAAAACAACGTAAACCTACATATCATAAGGGAAGTTTCATCTGTCTTAAAGTTATATTCCCCTACTTGTTAAAACCCGATAAATTACCATACAAGAGTATTATGGGGCTGCGAAAAGGGTTTTGTTTAAGAACTGTTGGCGACTGTTGTTGTTAGTAAGGTGTTGATGATTATTCTGTACAGTTTACCAACAGTTTTTTTAAAGTAAGAACCCGTCGTGTTCTAGAATTTAATGGTTTTGAAATTATTTAAAATGTAAGTAAATTTTTAAAAAAATCATAAGTTTGAATAGTGGTTTAAAAAGTTCAAAAATAACACATTTATATTTTATATACCTATCTCCTCTCTGAAATGTTTTCAAAGCATCCTCTATGCAAATTATTTGTTATACTGCATCAAACTATAAAATAAAACAAGTTCGCTAAACGCAGCATTTAGTTCTATATTGAACTTTAAAACGTCAAAATAAACTACTTTTCTTCAAAAATTCAATAATTATTGCTTATCGTTTGTTAATTTTACTTGTACTATTTCGAAATACAGTCGAACCTCGTTAACGCTTACTCGTTTAACACGAAATTCCGCTTAACGTGAAATAAAAGCATTTCCCCGGACTAAAAAGCTTTGAGCTGATGCTAAAAAAATCTCTTAACGCGCAATCGCTTTAGGCGAAATTCCGCTTAACCCGAGCAAAAATATTCGGAATTTGACTTTTTTCCTCAATTTCGAATCCCAAATGAAACAAAGCATATAAAAAACCGACAACGAACATTCTAAAAATAAATTGTCTTTTACTTCTGAGAAAATCAGGAGATCTTCCATGATTCGTCAATTTTAATCGGCAGATGCCGTATGTTCCATTACGTCATGAAAAGCGTAGGTGTTTCTCTACAGAGGTCAAAGGTAAGAGACATATGCAATTAGAATTTGTTTGGATTTAAACTTATTGATTTTCATTCAAAATTAATCGAAAGCAGCAGTATATTTCTTCAGAAACAAAACCAATTTTTTAAATGATATTGACGACAGATGTTTTTTTTTTAAAAAAGCGAAAATTGCGTTTGTAAATATGCACTGATGTTCTTAATTGCTATTCCTTAATAAATTTCCTAATTTTTCAATAGTATGTACTACTCCAAATGCACTATATTAATTGAATTACTAATTGTATGCTTGTATTATCAGAGTAAACATAATAAAATAAGAACATTTTTTCTATTTCAATTTTTTTAAAAAGTATTCACTGGTGCAATGTAAAAAAATTCCTGACGGTTAACATGAAATTCGATTAACACGAAATGTTTCGGTGCTCCCTTCGAGTTCGCGTTAACGAGGATAGACTGTATAAAAATGTGGATATTAATGCGGTTATTAAGTAGTTTATTAAGTTCCTGTTCACCAACACATCGAAACAAAAAAACATTCAAACACCCCAAAATAACCAAAGCCTTCCTTTTAATGTTAAAGCAAGTACTATAAAATATAACAGCAGATTCTTTTATTTATGGATACCACTTTCAATCACGCTACGACCGGTTTCTTTGTTATTTAGAAACCGCAGTCGCGCATGAACGCAAAACAACCGCGAAAAAGAAGTCGGGGGAGTAAGTTGAAGTGAGTTGTACCCCTCCTTCTCTTCTTCGCATCAATTCCTAATCGAGGCTCCGCGATAGCCTTCGACCTACATCCAGTGTTCTCGTTAACTGTGCTTTTACTTTTATCGTAATTAAATTCTGGTTTTTGTGGATTAAATTTTTATAGTGTTGTTTGAGGTTAGGATAACATAGTAGCCTCTTCACTTCTGAATGAAATCCTTCAAATGTGGTTTTTATAAAAGTATTTTTTAAACAATTATATAATTTAATGTATGTTGTGCAAGAGTAATTTTAAAAAAAAGTTCAATATTTGCTCAGAGATCCGTCAATTTTGAAAAGTTTCGAGCCTGAAATATATATATTTCTGTGCTATAATGAATACAAAAACGAGATTCCTCGAAAAAACTGGAGCGTAACTATTTTACAAATCACAACTAAATGAATTAAAATAACATTTAATGTTAAAATTGAAATTACTAATGTTCAGTATTGTTTTAGTGCGTTTAAAGTGCGATTTTGTTTAGCTTGATATCGTACATCAGTTTTAAATTCTCAATTTGACAATATTTTATATTCTAGTTTTTTTAAAAATAAATTACAAATAAGGTAGCGAGTCTATGGTCTGTAAATTTTTAAATTATAATTGGCTTATTACAGGTGACCTATTTCCTTCCAATTTTCATTCTGTTCTCATGGGACATTAATTCACCAATTAACGCTCGAAAATGAATTTATTTTTTATTTAGCATTTCTGTTGCCACTTACGACCTAAAACAAGCCCATTCTATAGTATTTAAAAATAAAATTTTAAATAATTTGTATTTTACTGGTTTTCAACAGCGCCACCATTATATCAAATATATATTTCTATTTAAATCTAACCATCAATATTTATTTCTTGTTAAAGAATGTTATACCGCAGTTACACTGCCCTGGGCAGCGCCTTGAGCGATGCCTTGGTCGCTGCCCAAGGCACTGCTCATGGCAGTGTAACCCGGGAAATCCAATGTAATGCCCAGGGCATCGTCCAGAGCAAGCTTCCCGTTTGGTTTGGGATTCTTGCGGCGACTTCAAAGGAAAGGGTTACCATAGGTAAAGAGCAGCCATCTTGGCGGGTTTTCTTTTTTTCATCGATCCTACATGGTGAAAAATTATATTAAAACTTCAGATTGAATTTTATGAGTTTTTCTCAGAGGTTTTACTTAATATATTTTGATTTAAAACAGGACGCATTTATTATTTTGAAAGTAAAATTCAAACATATATATGAATGATATTCAAATTTAACACTGTAAAATATGTTGATAATAAAATGCTTCTATGTTAATAAAAGTATTCGATCTCTTATAATCTCACCCCTAATCAATAAATTTAATTTTTAAACCAGATTTTGCTTTAAAATGCTAAAACCTGGTTGGAGTGGATAGCTTAATCAGTTATTTTTAATACTAATAATTTCGAAATTTTTGGCAGACAATGCTATAAACACTTTTTTACTTGACCTAATTTTATTCAGTAATACGCCGACATTAAAAGTTAAAAATATAATTACGGAAAAGAATAGTCCCCGAAAACAAAAACAATCAAGAAAAAACACTCTCCCACACACTTAAAAAAAAATTCCCTGTAAAATAATGGGCAGGAACCGGCAGCAGAGATTCCAGTCATATCCCTATAAGAAACAGTCATGTCCCGTTAAAAAAACAGTTACGCCCGTTAAAAACATTACAAATAGTTAAAAACTAAAAATACGGAGATTTCCCTAAATTTCTAACAGTCTATGGGATCACCATCTTCGACGACGTTTTCAGATATTTTTCTAATTACGTCTAGATAATTATCTATGCTTTTTAAATGTAAAGCGCAAGCAGCAATCAAAATTTTTTCATCCATAATCTCCGTTGGTTTTCAAACAATGAATAAAATCGAACGCGATATAGAATCACTCGCAAATTTCTCGCCAATTTCACCGAAAAAAACCTTTTGGAAATCCTTGGCAAATCCAGCAATCCAACCGCTGCTCTGGATGTGGCTCAAAGCAGCGACCAAGGCAGTATAACCGCAGTGTTAATTTCATTTGAAGAACAAATCTAGACTACCATTAGATAAAATTCAAAACTTTTCATGTAAGTCTACACCAATCTTCACAGTTTGGTCGGCGACAATCCCAAAAGAAAACATAAAAAGAATTTGAAACCGTGACCACTTCTTTGATAAAGTGATTCATCTCAGCTTCAGAGATTATTTCTTATCTAAGACATAATTAAATCCGAAAAAAATTCCACTGTCTTTTGTACCCGTAAAGATTTGTAAAGTAATTATACAAAGACGATATTTTAATTTCCACGTGGATAGCTTTCGCTTCCTGTGTTTAACAATAAATAAGCTCGGTACTCTTTTTTTTTTTGTTCGTATGACCGTAGTAGGGAATCATTAAATGTAATGACGACAAAGAGATAAAACAGTTTTGCGGTTACAGGTGAATAAATAGATTATGCACGTGATTTAATACACGCGACCAATATTATAGTATAACGATATTAATACTATTGTCATAAATTGGCCATCGAATAATATTCAGTTATAGGAAATAGGATTGAAAAGGTGTGTTGCCTACTACTTATACAGATTTATCTACACCTTTCCCCACTGTATTTATAAAAAATAATATGGGGGAAAGATGAATATTTTATCCCCAAACATCGAATCTATGAAATATAGTAACACGAATAAAAACATTGGAACTAATGGGGTTGTTTCACGGAGGATCTGGCAATAGCTCTGCGGTTTTGTTTTCATGTCTCTCGAATTACTTTTGTTGATATTCGAAATTGAGTTTTCTAAGAATAAGTTATTTTAGTTGTTATTTTTTTAAATTACAACTTCTTGCTGTGCTGTTGGTTGTTTTAATCATTTATCAAGGAAAACTTGCATTGAAAGAAGTTGGAGTTTAAAAAAATTAACAACTAAAATATTCTCTTCGAAAATTCATTCCCGAATACCAAAACAACAGTAATTCGGGAGACATGAAAACAAAACCGCAGAGCTATTACCAGATCCTCCGTGAAACAACCCCATTCATGCGATTCAATATATTTATCCATACCATACCATATAAGGTAATTTCAATAACTTTAAAACCTAAAAAACGCTATGGCAACTACCTTTTGCGAATGCGCGATATAAATTCTATTTAAAGAAAGTTAACTTATTGTGTAATTATTTTAATTGAAGTATCTTTGCTGCAATCAGTAAAACAAACGTATGCTTAGTATTTCAACTAATTTATAAACGAAACAAGTCGTTATTTAATTTAGTTAGTCCTCGTTAACAAAAATAAGGCCATTGTCATTTAAAATAAACTAAACCAAACATTGCCCAATTAATTTAGTCAAAGTTTTGAGGACAACAAGAGATTGAATTCTAATTAGTGTCTCTAGAATTTTCCATTTGAAATATTTGGATCAAATTAATCGTTTAGTTAGACTTTTATACGAATAAAATGCAATTAAAAACCGCGAAAAACTCCATTTACACCATTGTTGCTTAAAATATTGGAAATTAGGTTAACAAAGGTTAGGTCTGAAATCACTTTCTTGAATTGCTTAATTGACCGAAGCAAATGAGAAATAGATGGTGTTATACATTCTTTAAAAATATTCCAATTAATTTGAAAACTTTTTTTGTTTTAAAGTGAGAGTTAAAATCTTTTTAAATTTGTTCCATGTATATTTACAAAAAAAAACTTTAAATTTTCTTTTTTGAAGTTTTATTGTTACAATAATTTACAACTTATTGATTTTTGAAATGCTTATGTTTTTTTTTGCCTACCGGGAGGGATTTCTTTTCGAAGAAGTATAGATTATTTATGTTTTTGAAAAATTTAAACATACAAAAAATATTAAACATATACATTTATTTAAAGCCGAACTATAGAGAGAACACAACTAATCTAAAATTGTTTAAATGTAAACACAAAATACATCTATTTAAACAGGAATATCTTTTTAAAATGTAACTTAAAACACAGTTCCAACAATGTCACTTCTATAAAAACTCGATGGTCAAATCCGGCCCAAACCCAAATTAGATCCTAGAATCCGCTAATAAAACTAGAATTGCAATAAATTCATAAATTACCCCATTCTCTTCATTCTTTTATTATCTCCATTCCAAACTATTAATAGAACTTTCGAACAATCGAAGAAAGCCGAAAAAAATAACGAGAAGAATAGAATTAAAGAATTCCGAAATGTCCTGAAGTCACGTGACTTGGGGCGTCCACCGGCAGAGGGTGATGCCACCCGAGATAACGTAATATAATATAAAAATGAGATTATGGTTAGGGTGGAGAGGGATGAGGAAAGGTCACGCCATGGGGATGATTATCGTCTGCGGTATTTATTAGGGAACAATGGAATGTTGTTATGTTGTTTGGTTGTTGTTGTAAGTCATGCTTTGTTGTTGTAAAAGTTGACGTGGCATTTAAACTTTTACAATGCCTTTTGACTGAAATTGAGGGTTTGTCTTGAGGGAAAGTTATGGATACAATTTCTTTTGAATTTTTGCTGTCAGATAAGAATGACAACAAGGAGCTCAGAGTTTGTAATCATATATTGTGATATTCTATAAGATTCATGCTCATAAGTAAAGGGTATTCTGCTATTGAGATATATTTTACTTTGAGAATGGTCCTTTCCTTCTCAATTCATGTTTTGGGATTCGGAGATTGTCCAACCAAGTGGCTTTTGGTATTCATTCATTTTAGTAGGTTCATAAAAAGTGTCATTTTTCAGCCCTATAAAAACTTCAAACTTAACTTTTCAGCCCGACAAAAAACTTTGTTAAAAAAGTATTTTCTTCTTAACAATAAAGTTTTCACGAACTTTAAGAAAATCTAACTCCTTTCGATATGTGTAATGTGTATCATTTTTTCGCCACTATAGTCTTGAGTCTTGCACAAAGTTTAAGCGAGGGGAAATAATTTAAAAATTCATGACTATTTATAAAATTCTCCTGAATTATTTTGATGCTATGTTCTTTATGTCATTAGTTAAACAATTAAACGGAGAAAATCAGTAAAAATATGCGATCAATAAAAAAAAACCTAATGTCATCAACTTAATATTTTTCTACAAATCCGTTGCACAAAAGTTTACACTCTAACATTAAATTTATAAAAAAAAATATCAAAATAATTCAGGAAGGTAGATGCATGTTTTAAATGGATGACAATAAACAAATAAAAAAATTGACGACCAACAAAAACATCTGTACATAACAAAGAAACATCAACAACAATTCGCTAGTTGCGTTATTAAGATGCTCCAGTCACAGATCTATGTCGACCAAACAACTTTAAAAAAGTATTTTCATTGACCAGAAGAACTGCGTTTCTTCTAATGAAAACGTTTTGCGTGACCAAAAAAGAAGATTCTATTAAGTCACGAAGAGGACATGCTTCATTAATTTGATTGATAGTACATCCAAAAATTACATTGTTACTTCAAGTAACTGCTACATGAGGGGAGGGCGTACTGATATTTCAAATGAAAGATCCGTTATCACTGCCTGGTTATTATACTACATTTTTTGGAAATATTTTTTTAATAATACATTTTATGTGACAAAGAAAAAATTTGAGGTGTAATTTTACATCGTTTTATTATAATACATATATTTTTAGCATTCTTTTCGTCAAAATTATGTCTTTGCTACGGATCTCGAAAATCATATGACATCTAAAATAAGAAGCTTTCAGCGGAATGCTCCGTCTTCTTTACGGATCTGACCAATCAAATGACATAGTTTAACCGTAGAATATTTAACGCATTTTTTTCTCAATTTTCCGTCTTTGTTACAGATATGAGCAAAGTCGTTCCAAAAATGGATACGAAATGTCATATGACGTCTTAAAACGGAATGTAGAAAAAAAGCGTTATTTTTAAGCTCTTTTAAGCTGTTTAGTTTGCAATTTTCACAAATTTTAAGTTTTGTGAGTAACAAAATTTTGAAATTTGATGGTATTAAATTTGTTCCTAAAATATTTTCAGAGTTGAAGTCCTTTAGTAGTCACAATATCGAAAAGCTTATAAAAAGAGCCATGTCTTATAAATACCCAAAATGTCAGAAGTTGTTTTTTCAAAAAATTACTTTTTTAAACTATTTTTTTAAAAATAATGTTTGCGCACTGATTTCTTGAAAGCGTGTTTTTGTACATGGTTATTGAAATACGACATTCTGAAAAAATTCTAGGTCCTCTCCTCATAAAACATATGTTCTCTATGATGTGCATGCGTAGTAGAAAAGAGTCAGAAGTCAGAAAAAGTGTAGACATTGCCTTTTACTAATTTGTCGGTTGATTATACTTTTTATTGAACCGAGTCTCGTCCGTACTTAATCAAGTCACTGTTCCAAAACGGGTACTTTTCCCAAGCAGATAAAATCTATAAATGGTCGCACACCGACACAAAATCGACACAATTTCGATGGGACTTTTGTCCGTTTCAGAAACCGACTGTAAAATTACCGATCGAAGATCGTTCAAACGTGCAATACAAAGATTTCTAAACCGGCATCCATTGAGGTTTTTTGTTCACTTCAATCACCCTAAAAACGGATTATAATTATTCTCCAAACTCCAAATAAATTTACCAAACAACAAAGAATATTAATTGAATTTGCGAAACAAAATTAATGAAAATGGCCAATTTTGGCCGTGGACAACTAACTTGTGTGAAAGCGGTATAGGCCACATAGTTTCTGTTACAAATCTATTTTTTCTATAATAATGAATGTGTGACTATTAAAGTAACACGAAAGCAGGCTTTTTTAGTTTTTTTAGAACTTTCTGCTTTCACTTCATATGAACTGATGAATAAGTTATCAGATCGTCACCTACTGTTCCACATACACCTATGTTTTTCGCGCGACTCAGACACATAAATTGAGATTTATTTATCACCTGTAGGTCGGCAGGCACATAGTCCATCATTGGAATAACGACGTCATATTTTATGGTGTTATAACATGGAACATGAAGTAATAGTTGATCTTTTTTTTGTGTTTTTGACGTATGCCATTTTTTTCTTGAAAATATCGCTGTTTTTTGGACTATTTCAATTGGTCGAAATCGCCAATGAAGGGGCCGGACCCTATGTCTTAGTTTGATTTTGGAGAATTTAAGTTTTGCAACTCCGTCCTTCAACTGTGACCTGCCATTCTCGATAAATGTGGTAATTCCCCAGGTTCTGAGGAATTGTATATGGTAAAAAATGGGTTTCTGACCCCTTTATAGATAGGGTGAGCTACTGAACCAGACGAATTCGAAATGAGTTGAGTCCAAATTTCCATGAAACAGTGTGAGGTTCTATTCGTTTAGTCTAGGTTGCTCGTGGTTATCAACTCTGTGTGATATCACTAAACAAATCGTGCAGATAGAAATAACACCCGACTCATTATAAAGGACTTTATGTATGACATATTATAACTTAACCCCTCAAAATCTTATATTGTGTACCCCAATTAAACTTAATAACTTAAATTACCTTTTTCACATATCTTTAATATCACTTATTGATATCTTTAACATCCCAACAACAGCGTCATCGAGTCGCACCAAGTAACAGTTTCCTCAGAAACTGTCTAGTCATCAAATATTTTACTGTGGCCTTAAACCTCTCTCATAATTCATCATCAACCCTGATTGGTCAATCGAAGAACAAACAATAATAATCTGTATCTGTGACGCACTTTTTAACTAGACTCCGACATGTAAAGTTGTGGGCTTTTATTAGAATGAACTAAATAATAATATTATGCTCTCCTGTGTAGTAGATGTTATTTTACTACACGTATATATAGATCGGAGCATTAAAAATAATTCTCGCCCAGGAGTCTATTTTTGGACTTGAGACCTGCGACAATGCAATTATATGGATTGTTGGTCGAAAAAAAAAATATATTCGTATACTACACTGTGAAAAAAAATCTGTAACCATAACAAAAAAAAATTTGTAAAAAACTTTTCCTAGAAAATTTCTAGTAAATAACTACTAAAAATAGTACTGTAAAACACTTAATATATTGTGTTAACGTTACCTATATATATCTTGTATATTTACAAGACTTTTTATGTATGCTATACATGTAATGTTTTTGTAATTTTACAAGACTTTTTTATGTATGCTATACATGTAATGTTTTTATAATTTTACAAGACTTTTTTATGTATATTATTATTATTACTTATTTTCTAGCAAAACAGAACAATTTTCATTATATGTTATGACATGACTTTCTTGGTGGGGGGTAAGTTCGTCGAGCACTGCGACCTCAGGTATATTGTACTCAACCCCAGAAATGACACAGGCACATACAAAGAAAGAGACGACACAAACACCATAGACAAATAACAACATTTATTTACAAACACAACAATCCATGCCTTACCGCTATTCGAACCCGAACCCAGAAGCTCCAAAGGCTAGCTCCCTAACCGTTGCGCCACCGGGTCGGCTTCATTACATGTTAACGAAATGTTCATGAACATAAAACATTAAACAATCGGAACAATGCCGAATACAAAAATAAGAATTATAAATAGTATAATAGAAAGAAATAAAAGTTACTTACCTATATTTTATACCTGTATCAAATTTAAAACGTTATATCATTTTTAAATGGCGATGAATTGAACCAAATCACAAACGAAACTTTAGAAGCGATGCGCGCGCAACTTCTAGTCGAAGATAATTGGTTGAAAAAAATTGCGAATACTAGAACATTTTCTGTAACTGTAGAAATGAAGATTTCTGTTCAGAATTACAAAAACTTTTTTGTAAAATTGGTTATTTCTGTAACGTTACAAAAACATTTTTTGTATGTTTACAGTATTTTTTTCTCAGTGTATATTGAAAAAGAGTGAGGTTAACTAGGAGTACTACTGTTGATACTCAACTATCTAGTTATGAAATTTGTGCAAATAGTATCAGTTTTATTTTTTATAGTTTTTTTTTCAAACAAAAACAACAACGTTAATAAAATAGGATTTATTAAAAATTAATGATGATTTCATAGTCGAAAAGTCACCACTGAAACGAATCTGGTCAGGCTAAGGTGTACGTTAAATGCACTGTAATCTAACTAAAATAGACTAATTGTATTAAGCTAGACCGCTTTTACAGCGGTAAGAAGTTTAAATACTTCGCCGTATTTGGATATACATCTTTACATTGCTCTGCATGACGAATTTGAAAGAATTTTAACTTGGATGTATAGTGTCTTTTCAAAATAAAACAATAAGAAAGAGAACTATGCTTTTATTTTTGCTCAGTAGATTAGCAGTACTGCCGTCGACAGGGAAACTGCAGTATTTTCAACATTGAATGGGGCATGTCTCACGTCTTTAAGGGGGAATGGGCGCGCTGTACCGCGGGTCTCCAAACTCAAGTGCCTCAGTGTTAATCCAATGGCGAAAAAACCATTTTCTCTGCCACATTTCTCCGGCTGTATTGAATATTTTTACAAACGGTTTTTTTTAAATAATAAATGTATAGATAACTTACAGGTGTCTATCTTCCCACTTTTTGAAATTGCTTCGAATATTTTGTGTAAAATTATTTATTGAAAATTTAAAAAATATTCGAAGCAATTTCAAAAAGTGGGATGGTCGGGACCTGTAAGTCAGCTACATTTTATCACATAAAAAAAATCCGCTTGTAAAAATATTCAATACAGCCGGAGAAATGTGGCAGAGAAAATATTTTTTTCGCCATAGGATTAACACTGATGCACTTTGCTTAGGAGACCCCCGGTTCAGGGCGCCCATTCCCCCTTAATGGCAACAGTTCCACGGGAATGGAAAGAAGGTATCTGGTTAATCAATGTAGTGAGAGGCGCTTACCGTGTCATACCACCAATCGCCCAAATGACCAATGGAATAGAGGAACGAAAGCAGGAATGATTTTACGCCACATGAAGTGATACAAGCCAATTATTTGTGTCCTAAAATAATCTTTTAGTATACTTTCGTATAGTTTGAAGCTATTGAGTTCTCCCAAGTCATTGCTATAGATACTGCATGATTTACATGTCCTTAAAACTAAACTAAACTCCTCGACACAACAGCCCATTACTGGGCCGAGGCCTGTCGTGCCCATTTCAGCTTTCGCGACCTAGGGCTCTGGGGTGCTAGGCATATGTCCCTGTAAGGTGGTCAGCCTCACGCGGAACCCCTAGTGTTTAGTTCCCAAGCATGCTTGGTACCCATTTTATCGACCACTCAAGGGATGAAAGGATGGATCAACCTCGCCCAATCCGGGATTCGATCCCCGGACCTGTGGCGTGGCAATGCGAAGCACTACCACTAAGCCACTGGGCCTACATGTCCTTGGCAGAGGCTTATACTTCCGCTTCAGAGAATACACCAAAATCGTCTCGCCATGCTGATATTAAAATTCAGGTTTAGGTTTAGTTTGAATTATCGTCGCACTAGAGTTACACGAAGGCTATTGGCGACGGGCGTCGTATTTTAGAACCACAATCAAGTGACGAGCCGACATCTGAATTAAAATTCAGGACCTAAAGGGTTTAAGAACATCTAATTTCAAGTAAACCTTCATTTCCGTCTGTGCAATACCATCTCGAATCTTCATCTTTTAAAAAGTAATGACTCTTCATTCCACAAATTAATTCCACCGGATATATAAATCGCTAAAAGTAAAAAGTTATCGGTGCCGCTGGAATATTTCCATATACACTTCTTCTTTAGCTGAAATATTACAGCAAAGGATCGTGGTGGGAAATTAGCCCATGATCTTGTTTCCTTTTTCATTTAGCGATTCATATATCACACATAGTACGCGGAAAAGTAACTTTTCTGTCACGTTTAATCAAATGGGGTATACGTCACTTTTACGCTTATCGTGCGATATGATATGCGTAGGTGGATGAGCGAAAAGCACCAACTTCTTTGGTAATTTCTCTGAAGTTAATTCACTTGTCACGCTCAAAAACTAGAAAATAATGGGATAAGGCGAATAAAATAACAATCATAATAACGGGGAAATAGGGAAAGAATAGTTGATATAGTTTTTCAACCTCCAAGATTGTTTCAACATCAGATATGAAAAAATGATATTCGTTTGAAATTCTGGAGGCGATTTCGTTCATTAACTGCAGTGAGCCCCTTCAGGTGAACTACAATTTGAAGTTAAGGTAGATTTGGATTTTTAATCAACTTTCCCCCCTTTTTTTTTTTTAATTCGAAAGAATTTTTTAAAAAATTGAAAATAAGTATTGTCACCGTGTTCGTCCGTCTGTACGCTCCCCCTAATTCATTTCTACCCGTCCAATTTAAAAAATTCCTTTTCTGTTATAGAAAGTATGACGTCAGGGACCTATTTTTTGCACTTTTCGTCTGTACATTAGGACAGACGTCCGTTTACCTGTCGTATGGTCGTATCACAGTCTATTTCAATTTTAGGACCGATTTAATAAACCGATTTTTTTTTTATTTAAAAGGTATGACATCTGGGACCTATGTTTTCAACTTTTTATCTCTCTGTACGTTTTTTCCGTCCGTCTGTCCAGCTGTCTTTTATAAGACACTCTGTTTCAATTTCCAGTTCTAACATGCCTATTTTAAAAAGTTTTTTTTGTTTAAAATATATATTCTCATTTCTCAGAGACATTCCTGTTCGTAGTTTTCTTCTGTATGTCTGTATGTTAGGACAGACGTCTGTCTGCTTGTTTGTCTACGGATCATTTCAATTTTTGGACCGATATAACAGATCATTTTGAAAATTTATTTTTCGTTGTAAGGTATGATAACAGAGAAGTATCGCTTGTCTGTTCATTTGTACGTTACGACTGCCTCCAATGATCTTCCTAGTGGGTTCTATATGCATAACGTAAAAAAATATATTTTCTCCTATTAAATTGTAATATTTTCTTTTTAATGTCACCCTTTCAAATGAACCTACCAACCCTAAACCCACTTACAATCGGGCATTGACCAGAGTAACAACTGTCGGTTTCAGAAGCTTCATTTATTCACACAAAAAATGGAACCTAGCGCGTAGTAATGTTTTTTCTCGTTGATTGTCTCCTCCAATTTTATCCTTTGTGGCCATATAGTCAATTTTCGCCGAACCATGAACTCTTTACAATCGAGCATCCGCATTTAAAACCGCAAAATGTCGTGTTTTGTCGCCAAACAAAATCATAGGTAAAACGGGAAACGGAATTATTTGAATTGGCTCCATGTTGGTTGTTCATACTGTTTTGTGCCTAAATGACGTACAACAGGAATTACTGTAATTGGTGAGTAAGCATTAAATATTTGACTTCCGGATATATGTAATTTTATTGTAAATACAGTTTTTTTTAACGAATAATTGTAGCTATATTTAACTAGCTGTCACGGCCACAAGGCGTTACTTAATATTCGCATCACTTTACTGCTGCTTCGGTACCAATTTCATCCATGCTTTGTTTCGCTCGTTCAACGAAGACTTTTACTAATAGGATGAAAATATTTCACCTAATTGGCTTGTTTCAGATGACGTAGTTCATTCCAGCCTCATTCCTACCAATCGATCGGTTCTCTGTTCCCACTAGACATTAATTCACCAATCAAGGCTGGAGAAAAAATTTATTTTCATTTAGCATTTCTGCTGACATCCCTGAGCATGCCTATTACGTGACTCGATAGAGCACTCAAGCCTTCTTCGGACTCCCATGTCATTTATTTTACTCCTGAAATATAATACTTGCGTCATTCGAACGATATTGTATAGACCTAAAAATAATCGTCTTTTCAACTCGTTGGTGTTATACTAAAAGCTATTCATTCAGCTCTAGAACAACGCCGATCGTCGATGTCAATCAACTTACAAAACAGATAGACATCTCCACTTCCCAAATTTACACCCACTAAACACCGTCGTGGTTATTCACGCCTTCAATCATTTAACAACTGTATATCTATCTTGTATTTTCTTACTCAAAGGAAAGTACCATTTCATATCATCACGGAATACATACGAAAACGTGTAATCATATGCCTTACGGATTCAGGTAAAACAAATATCCTTGCTTCTATCGATTAAATTGATCGGAATTTAATCGATTCACCTAATAATTTAAGTACTTTCAGGAAGAAATAGATGGCATCATATCGCACTAAGTGGGCTGTGGGCGTCACCTAGTGGTGGAAGTTTGACCCATAAGCGTTTCATCATCTTTGTGGAATCTATCATTGTAGTTCTTTGTCGTCGACAACTATCCCACGTTTCTGTTAATTTTCTTAGGACGATATGTTCTGATTCACATTATCGTTGCATTAAATGCATTTTCAAGCCTTCAATTTAGTCTTCCATCCCTTCTCGTCTTCTTTTTAACAACACCTATCTCAACCATCTCGTCAATGGCCTACTCAACCTTATGGCCACAGAAGCTTTTCTTGACGCCACGCTATCCGTCTGGTTCGTATTGTCGGCTTTTCCGATGAAAAAGTACGAACCCTATTCGTGCACGGTCAACTATGCTTTTCAGGTTCCGAACAGGTTTCGTTCCTCTTTTTTGGAACAGCCGACAACTCGAAGCGGACGGATAATGCGACGTCACAGAGAGCTTCTTTGGCCTTATCAGTCGACTAATAGAGTCGATCGTGCCTACTCTCTCCCTCTTCATCATGCGTCGGTCAATCGCGCCCAAGTCAGTCGAGGGAGATCACTTCGTTGATTTTACCCTTGGGTGTCCAACTCAGTTGAGAGTAACATTGACCTTACATACGAAAGGTCCCAGGTTCGGGACCGCGCATTGCCGAAATTACTGACGGACCTATGGCTATAAAAGGCCCGTGCAGAAAATTTTTTCCGACGAATAATACCGATCGTATAATAACCCGCACCACCCCGTGTATAGAGAGAGGGCACGTTTATTATGCTCAAAAGTCCCGACGCCACGTACGATATCGCCCTTAAAAATTTGCGTTGGTGCCTAGTCAGGTGTCGGCTCGTCACTAGACTGTGGTTCTAAATTGTCACTAGGTCTCGTCCCGTCACCATAGGTCTCGTGTACACTCTTAACAAACGAGCGTTTAACTCATCTGAGTAATTTCACTCCTTTCCGTGCCGAAATGCACTCTCCTATAGGAGTGAATTCACTCTTTTTCGAGTTGGTAAAGAAATAAAGAAAACATATGGTCCCACTCTTAAACGAGCGTTTAACTCAGTCTGAGTTAATTTCCACTCCTTTCCGTGCCGAAATGCACTTCTCCTATAGGAGTGAATTCACTCTTTGTTTAAGATGTAGCTCTATAGCTCTAGTGCGACCAAAGTTCAACCTTACCCATCAACCATTTTCATTGAATTAAAAATATAAAATACAAAGTTTTGATTGGCTCCTAATGAGTCTGGAAGTCAGCGTTAGTAGTTCTAACAAATAAATCATTTGCGCCTAAACCGGTATGGCAAAAGGGGCCATACAAACTTTCACCCAAATCAAATGAAGTGCAGTAAGCGACATTTTATTTTAAAGTGATCTAATTTCATTTGTTTATTTTCTTTGTCATACCTGTTTAAAATACAGGGTGGTTATAATTAAATTTCAAAAATCGATAATTTTAAAACTACTCGTCAGAATGACCTCCTATTTTAGCAGAACAATCGTGAGGCAATGGAATTTTGTTTTGCGAAGGAAAAAAATAGTTCCAAAATCTGCCGATAGGTGGCGCTGTAAGGGTTTGCATTATCTGGGGTTATGCAAATTACTAATATGTGAGATGCGCACCGCAGACATAGCTACCATACTACCATAAAAAGGTAGAGCACCAGCTCTTTGCTTGAATGCTTCATCATGACTCTGACTATGAAGGATCGCGCTCTGCTTTTGAAGCTTTTTATAAGAACGATGAGTGTGCACTTACAGCTATTAAGAGGTTTCGGACATTAAAATCCCTAAAATCGGGTCCAATAACCACAAATGGACTGAGTAAAATGATTGCTAAATTCGAAGAGACCGGTTCATTTGACGTGAAACGGGGTAGAGGAAGGAAACCAGTTTCGGCTGCAGAAGAGGAAGATGTGGCTACAGCATTACAAGAACAGACGAGCAGTGACACTGGAATCAGCAGTTCACGTGGAATGAGCCGAATGCTGGATATCCCGATCAGCACGGTGCGTAAAGTCCTACGGAACATCTTGCGCTGTTACCCGTACAAGATCACTCATGTGCAGCAATGCTACCTGCTGACCTGGAATCACGTGAATCTTTTGCACTACAATTTCTTGCCCGGATGGAAGTGGACAGCGAATGGCCATGGAGTCATGGAGCCATGGCGACCAAGAATCCGTTCCAGCTACAGCCATTACCTCTTCACTCTAAAAATAGTCACTGTGTGGTGCGGAATAACGGCAACGTTTATCGTCGGTCCGTTTTTCTTCGAGGAGATCACACCTGCGGGTCCTGTTACCTGCACCGTTACTGGAAAGCGGTATGAAGCACTTTTGCGCAACCATGTCCTTCCGGCACTTCAGCAGCGTCAGTGTGTGGATCGCACAATATTCATGCAAGATGGCGCTCCTCCGCACATTGCTACTCCAGTGAAGCAGCTGCTGAATGCTCAATTCGGAGTTGATAGGATCATAAGCCGCCATTTTCCAACAACGTGGCCGCCACGCTCCCCCGACTTAAACCCGTGTGATTTCTTTCTTTGGGGGTACCAGAAGAATGTTGTTTACAGCGGGCGGATTCAGAATCTAACCGACTTGAAGGCAAGCATCACACACCACATCCATTGCATTAGTACAGATACCCTCCGATCTGTTGTGGAGCATGCCATTTTGCGCTTCCAATTAGTAGCTGAACAAGGCGGGGGTCATATCGAACAACTTATGCCTTAATCATCAGTAAGATGTTTGTTCCATGAAGCACTTTTTTTTGGCATTATCACTGTTGCCGTAAACACGTATTCTTGTTTTTTTGCAAATAAATGTTTAGAAAACCCCTGAACTCTATTGTTTTCAGTTGGCTAACAACATTCT
Source organism: Oedothorax gibbosus (assembly GCA_019343175.1). Lineage (NCBI taxonomy): Eukaryota > Metazoa > Arthropoda > Arachnida > Araneae > Linyphiidae > Oedothorax > Oedothorax gibbosus. Next base: position 21,346,194 of record CM033275.1, read on the forward strand.
TATGTTTAACGAATCCATTTTTAGTCTTTCCTCTGATATTACCCTTACAGCGCCAACTATCGGCAGATTTTTGAACTATTTTTTTTTCTTCGCCAAACAAAATTCCATTGCCTCACAATTGTTCTGCTAAAATATCAGGTCATTCTGACGAGTAGTTTTAAAATTATCGATTTTTAAAATCGTAACTTTAATTATAACCACCCATTAAGTTCCGGTGCAATTGAACCGAATACAAAAGAAACCAACAAAAAAATCCGAATTATTAATTACAAAATAAAATTGTCAAAAGCCAAAAGTCGTACAAAAACAAATTTCTTAAAGTAAATTTAATCCATGAAAATCTGAGAGTCAGTAAGTCGGTTTCATTCTCGAGAACTGGTAAAAAAAAGCTGCAATTTATTTAATCAGATTTAAATAAAAACACTCTCCGGCGATCGCAACTGTCTGATTGAATCAATTGTCAATTGAATTGTCAATTGAACCGAATACAAAAGAAACCAACAAAAAAATACGAATTATTAATTACAAAATAAAATTGTCAAAAGCCAAAAGTCGTACAAAAACAAATTTCTTAAAGTAAATTTAATCCATGAAAATCTGAGAGTCAGTAAGTCGGTTTTATTCTCGAGAACTGGTAAAAAAAGCTGCAATTTATTTAATCAGATTTAAATAAAAACACTCTCCGGCGATCGCAACTGTCTGATTGAATCAATTGTTAATTGAATTGTCAATTGAACCGAATACAAAAGAAACCAACAAAAAAATCCGAATTATTACCTAATTACAAAATAAAATTGTCAAAAGCCAAAAGTCGTACAAACACAAATTTCTTAAAGTAAATTTAATCCATGAAAATCTGAGAGTCATTAAGTCGGTTTCATTCTCGAGAACTGGTAAAAAAAAGCTGCAATTTATTTAATCAGATTTAAATAAAAACACTCTCCGGCGATCGCAACTGTCTGATGGCATTAAACGGGAAATGGATACGTCTTCGGATAACCGAGTGGCCGGAATATCCGGTCGTGATGCATGAAACAGTAATTTAAACGCCCACTCTTAGAAGCGGCTCTTATTTTAAGCGGAGAAAATCTCTTTTAATGTTTAAGTGTATTTGTGTCCTTTTTCGAAAATGATTTTATTTTCGGAATAATAAAGTTTTAATATGAAATTGCATTATGCTTAATGGGAATATTTCTTATGACGTCACGCGCTCCGTACTGCGATTTCATTGTTTGTTTCGTTTTCTTTGACAAAGTGTTGAAACAAGCTCATTGGTTTTTTTATAACATCCCGCACTCCGAACTGCGATTTCATTGGTTGTTTGGTTTTCTTTGACAAAGTGTTGAAACAAGCCCATATACAGTGCTTATAAATTTTTCTGGTATGTATTAAAATTTGTTGATATGGAATATATCTATCTAAAAATTACCTAATGTTTATATTTCAATTTTAAATTATTATTTTAAAACATGCAATAAAAATAATTTTAGCTAGAACAGCACCTTACGTCATGTTAAATACTTTAATGATTTTACTCAGAATGGCGCTATACTTTAGATACCCATTATACCTCTTTTCTCCCCGACAAAATAAAAAGTAGAAATTATTTGTGTGAAAATGAATAATTATTCTAGTTACATTATCTTTTGCAATGGGAAGATTTCAGGGTCTTGAGTGGCAAAAAATGGGGAATGAAATTGAATTTTTTCTCGATTGAATAAATGTCACATGGTAACAGAGCACCGATCGCGGAAGTTCAGGAAGGAAATACGTCACCTGAAACACGCTAATTGTACTCGTATTATGAAGATCTTTCTTTTACAATTAAATTGTTATCTCAGAATATATCTCTTGTTCACGCATCGTTTAAAAAATTCTTAGACATCAATTCAACTAGTTTTAAGCTAACCCTACCCATCCAACGTGACCTTATGACCAACCTATACAACTGGGTTGTTTCACGTCGTGGATGGCAACAGCTCCAACGGATTGTTGTCATTTGTTGCCTGGAATTACTTATGTTTGGTATTCGAAAATGAGTTTCATATGAATATTTTGCTTATTAAATTTTTTAAATGCCAACTTCTTGCTGTGCTGTTGGTTGTTCAAAACATTTGTTAAAGAAAGCTTGTATAGAAAGAAAACATTCTTTTCATCTGTATCGGTCATTTTGGGATGGAAACCGAAGCAACCAATGAAATTTCAGTACGTGAAACCGAAGCAACCAATGAAATCGCAGTACGCAGAAAAAGAAAAACAAGAGCGTTACATCGTCTGAAACATTCCCATTCAACTAGTTTTAAGCTAACCCGACCCATCCAACATGACTCTATGACCAACCTATACACTTCAATGGATACCTCAATATTCAAATGAAGTGAAGATGCAACCCTTGTCAAAATCGTCTGCTTCATCGCGTTCCATATTCCACATGAGCAGAACTTTTTCAGAACCCACTGAACCAGAATTCACCCACACCAATCCTCTTCCACCTTCTTTATTTTATCGTTGCCATTCCCACATTTCGAATCAAGACAAACGGTATTAAAGGTAGTTTGAAAAAGTCGTGACTCTCTCTCTCAACTGATTGCGAGTTAAATAAGTTTTTAAAAATAAAGGATTTTATTACCGTAATTGGCTCACTTTGTTTTCCGTTATTAATTAATGTGGCAGAATGTTCATAGAAATTCCACATAATAGAAAATGGTGCAAATATTTCAGTTGCTTGTACTTTGAAATTATAAAATTTAAGTTAAATAAAAAATGGTTAAATCTACTAATTAGCCAACTTAAGTTTAAAACAAAACTGTATACAATGCTCAAAACAATTAGGGGAGCACTTTGCAAGCTTTTGTTGCCATTCAGTCTCCACTTTTGTAATTTTTTCTTTTAAAAATCTCAAATTTGTGAAATAGATTCATTATGCATCCAGAATGAAATGGTAAAAAACAGGGGGGAAAATCTTAATTTTTTGTACTAAAAGGTAAAGTGAAAATTTTGGAATCATAACTTTTGAATAAATTATAACAATACTTTTTTCAAAACTTTATTTGTTAAAAATAGTTAAAATCAGTTTTTAAACATCTAAAAAATGCATGCATGAAGTATTTTAGGGTCAGTTTATTTGCTAAAATTATTTCAGAGTGAATTTTATTTTAACATGTTTTTCATATTTTCATTTCTCTCTATATTAAAAAAAAGTAAGCTCTTTTAAAGTGTCCGGAGCCATAACATGATGAAATATTGATGTCAGAAGCCCAAATTTTTTTGGGAGGGTGTATCTCCCTTATGCCTCAACCCTTTTTTTTTGTTTTTCAAATTTCCAATTAGTTTTTTAATTAAAAAATAAAAATTAATTTCTCTCTATGTTAAAGTATATGATTTGAAAGTGTCCGGAGCCATAACCTGATGAAATATTAATGTCAGAAGCCCAAATTTTTTTGGGAGGGTGTATCTCCCTTATGCCTCAACCCTTTTTTTTTGTTTTTCAAATTTCCAATTAGTTTTTTAATTAAAAAAGAAAAATTAATTTCTCTCTATGTTACAGTATAGGATTTGAAAGTGTCCGGAGCCATAACATGATGAAATATTGATGTCAGAAGCCCAAATTTTTTTGGGAGGGTGTATCTCCCTTATGCCTCAACCTTTTTTTTTGTTTTTCAAATTTCCAATTAGTTTTTTAATTAAAAAATAAAAATTAATTTCTCTCTATGTTAAAGTATAGGATTTGAAAGTGTCCGGAGCCATAACATGATGAAATATTGATGTCAGAAGCCCAAATTTTTTTGGGAGGGTGTATCTCCCTTATGCCTCAACCCTTTTTTTTTTCAAATGTCCAATTAGTTTTTTAATTAAAAATTACAATAAGTCAGCCACAAAAAAAAAACTTATTCCTTTTCTGCAAAACGGCCACAGAAAAAGATCATATGTGATTGTCAATATGTGATTTTGTTACGTTCTTTTTAAAGAACAGTTGCTCTCTTTTCTGTTCTTTTATAAAAGAACAGTTTACGTTTTTTTAATTCTTAGTTTATATGTGAAAAGTTTACAGATTTTTTAAAAACGATTGGTCTTAAAATATTATAGCAAGATAGAAGGTTTATAGATTAAAATTATGTAAAAAAAGATAGTAACAAAATTATGACAAAACTATTTTAAATTAACATTTAACATAACAATTACTCTAATAAACATTTTCAATAAACAAACATTTTTTATACCAAAATTATTTTATAGCAAAATTATTTTATTTAATTCTGCTTAAGTAGAATCACAAAATTTCCCTTTTTTTATAAAACAGTTTTTTTTTTAATTTTCAGAACTGATGAAAAATATTGCGTTGTTCTTTCAACTTTTTTCTTCTTCAGCTGGCAGATGGCTTTCTTTTTTTTATTTAATCTCTCGTTTTTTTTTAATTTTTATTATTCGTTCGCAGCAAAACACCACAGTAAAAGAGTTTTATTTTTTTTATTTATCCTGAAAAATGTATTCTTATAGATGCGAATAAAATAAACTTTGCACACTCGAATAATGTGACATTCCTTTTTGTTTTTTTAGAAAGTTTTTGAAGATGTTTTAATTATGGAAGTATCAAGATATGGAACATGTTAATTACTTTGGGGGGGGGGGGCAAATTTAGAAAGTTGCTCTTGTGTGTGTTAAACATTGTTTTATGATTTGTTGTATAGCCAACATATTAAGCGAAATGTTTTTTTAGCTTCCACACTACGTTTATAACGTAAAAAGTGGAAGGTATTATAATCGTTCAATCTGTCTGCCCTGTTTGGCGAATTTCTTTCTGAGGTGTATAAATAGTGCGTTTTTTGTTGAGCACAAATATTGTGTGGAAGCGGTTTAAGTGACAGATTCTGTAACAAACCTACTTTTTAGTTTTATTTTTCGTTGTGAGATGCGTTTTTGCAAGGATCTCCCTACGTGTTACGTTTCACCATTTTTTGTTTACGTAAATGATAGTGTTTTTGTCTTTATGTATCTGTCCATGGTCTACTCAACTTTAAGGTCACAGAAGCTCTTTAGACGTCATGCAATCCGACCGGTCCGAAATGTAAGCAATTTCAAAGGAAAAGTACGAAACCTATTTGCGCACGGCCAATTATATATACTTATCTGGTTGCGAACAGGTTTCGTTTCTCTCTTTCGGAACAGCCAACAACCTGAAAAAAATTAATTTGGCGAGCGATAGCGAGCAGGGGGCGTAGCCCCCTGCATGCTGCGAAGCGTCCAATGGGATTATTACTTAAAAAAAGTCGTACAACTTAAAAAATTTCAGTGAGCCATTGGGTTTTTAAAAAGAACCTAAGAGTAAAAACAGGCAAGGTTAATTCTGCGAAATTAACGGGAGTTGGCGAAAAATTACTGAAAACAGCAATACAATATTAATATATTTTTTTTAAAAGTAATATAACATAGCGGCCGCGAAGCGGTCCAATGTAATTGCGCAGCAATTCCCGTGGGTTTGCGAGCGATAGCGAGCCGAGGAACAATCCAAGAATGCAAGCTTGCGATCCAATGAGACTGCGCAGAAATATCCAAGGGTGCGAGCTTGCGGCTGAATATAAGTATATTACCAAGGATCGACATAATTTTGTCATAGATACAGATCTGGATGACAAAATATGCATAGGCCTGTGCAAAGTTGGGTTAGAAAAGTTACGGGTTGGGGTTGAAAGGGCGCTCCCCTAATTGTTGTGAGCAGTGCCATACATAAAAATGGTTTTAGAAGAATTTAAGTTTCAATTGAACTGCATTGTTATTTTCAAAAGGATTTTAATGGAAATCGAGGCTTTTTACAAAGCTATCTTGCAATCAAGTGTATTTTTTTACAATATCTATTCATTTATTGCAATATGAATGTTTCTATTTAAACCAAGCCGAGCCGCGCACTTTAATTGATTATGAATTAAGAATTTGTTAAATAACAATAATAATTAAAAAAATAAAATAATAGATGTCAGTTGCATAGTTGGCAAACCTAAGCATAAAAGTGTGGCTTGCTCGTAGCTAAGGGGTAAATTCTAATTTCGAATGCAAGACACGAAGTGAGCATGCGTTGGTAACAATGGTTTCGAATAATAAGTGCGGTTTTATACAATTCTTTATTGTGGAGAGGTTATACCTGTAATGACTTTACGGTGGTAGAATATGGAATTTTATTAGTCTTCTACGGGATCAGGTTCATTACTGGACCTAAAAGTTGCGAAAGTAAACATTGTGATTTATTTAGCTTGGGCAGCATGGCGTCAATTTTAATTTTTAACAAAACATTTTTCGAGTTTTTCAAGTTTTATGAATAAGTATTTTTCTTCTTATTAAAGAATTAACTGGAACAGCAGTTTAACATAATATAAGAATTGCATGAATAAAGAAAATCCGTTTTTTATTAATCTAGTTAGCTTTAAATTTATTTGGTTCTTACTTTTCACAAACTTAAACCGAATTTGAACTTTTATTCCAAAAAACAATTATCTCAAACTCGCAACCTTCACAATTGATATTAATTGCGTATTGCGATAGGATTAATTGACTTCATTTGAATAAATTACTGGTAAGTTGGAATTAGGAAATAATCTTTTGCATATTTCACATCAAACAATCCCTTTTCTGCACTGATTAATTCATTCATATTGATTTTTTTTCTTCATTATTTTGGAATAGAAATTTCGTTCGTTCCGGTTGGCCGAAGTGATATCAACGATTCTTTCAAATGGAAGACGAAAGAAGAAAAAAAAAAGTGTCAGTCGAGATGTTTTTGTTTTATTTCTAGAAAAATGTCATCAGTGAAGTTTCAATGTATCAAATCTGTTCCACAAGCAATTGAAAGAACTTTTTTTTCTTCTAAACGACTTAATATTATGTGTTTACGGAAGATAAATTTTTAAGACATAAAATAAATTGCTACTCAGGTTGGGTCTTTAGAAAATTGTGATTAGCTACATTATGTGTTATTTAATGTCAAGCTTTAATATTATCGGTTGTTTTAAAGTTGTGAATGTGCTATAATAGCTCTTAGAGTAGCTTTAATACAAGACAGTAACGATAAAGTTCATTGTCGCAAGCATGGTCCCGGTTCAGAGGTTGAACTGATTCCACTGTATCGTTTTAACTGCCCAAAGTCGTTTAGTTTCGATTCCAGGTACTTGTTAGATGTAGAAATGATGTCCTTATCAGTCAACTCCTGGCAACAAGGTACAATCACTGTCACTACTAGCTTGGTCCATCAGATTGAAAGAATGAATATCTCCCACGATTTGAAAAAATGTAAGTCCCATCTTTTATAGTAATTTCTAATATAGGGCCCCCAGATGCCAGTGGGTCCCTGGACCAATCAGGAATATATTAGGCTCAATTTGAACAACATTTGTAGGCCTAATTTTATATAATATGAATAGGGCCTTTAGTTTCAAAGTGGGTCCCTAGGCCAGATTGGAAACTTATTGCCCTAGAAAGGGCCAAGAGGGCCCACTTGGTCCTTTCTAGGGCATGGAATTGGCCAACTTTAAATGCATAGGCATAGGTCTTATTGACGTTGCTAATGAAAGTCCATTGTTGGTACAACTTAAATCATAGTGTTTTTTGTTGGTATTGTAAATCATGTTGTACACTTCACATATTTGCTTTAAGAGTCTAGTTCAAACGACATTTAGCTTTACTATTGCAATAGAGCCTGATACAACAAATTCGACGACGTTCAATGTTTGCCTTAGCGGCGGAAAACACACCCGCGGAAGCGTGACGGACAGACAGACGAAATATCTTTTCGAACTGCACTTTCCTCTTCACTTCAGTTTGCTACACCCCCGACGAGAGGTCACTGTCGTGCGGATCTGGCAACACCGCTGGTTTTTCATTCTGACAATTAGGGCTATTTTCGGAACGTTTGGTGTTTTGCTCTTTTTTTTTTTATATATTTGTCCTTTTTCTAACGTTCGAAGGTAGTGGAAATTAGGTTGTTTGATGTGGTTGCCGTGTTTAATACCAAACATGGGAATGTTCATTATATTGCAATTCCTAAATAAGGAAACCTAATAGGAATGTTCTTATTAGGAAATCTAAATCTATAACTCTAGTTATTATTAATTAACTATTATAAGTGATTGACGGGCTAACATTCTTTAAGCAAAATGTAACGTTTTTTGCCCCTATATCAGAATAACAACCGTTTTACATATCTGGAATTTCGTTTTTTTTACTTTATAACATATCTGTTTGAAGAAAAATGCGGATATGAAACACATATACATTAGAAAGTGTTGTTTTTTAACCATAGATATCATAGTTAATGTATTAGATTGGCTGATCACGTGACTTCCAATGCTAACGACGGGACGCGCATGGAGGCTTTTTAAGAGGGCAAAATTGCCAGTGTTGCTGCCACTTTAAGGAGAAAAATACTACGAAAAAATACCATTTATTTCTAAAATTAGAAAAAAATACTAGAAAAGGATTTAAAGTCACTAAAAAGATTCCAAAATGCAGCTAGTATTTTTACGATATTTTTTTTTATAATTTTAGAATTATTCTAAAATACTAATATCCTTCTTAAATATATCGTAAAACTACTAGCTACATTTTGGAATCTTTAGTGACTTTAAATCCTTTTCTAGTATTTTTTTCTAATTTTAGAATTAGATGGTATTTTTTCGAAGTATTTTTCTCCCTAAAGTGGCAGCAACACTGGCAATTTTGCCCTCTTAAAAGGCCTCCATGCGCGTCCCGTCGTTAGCATTGGAGGTCACGTGATCAGCCAATCTAATACTTTAACTATGATATCTATGTTTTTAACCTTTTTTCTCTAAGTGATTATTTTTTACGCGTACGAGTTTGTCGTTAGAGCAAAGTGAGAGGGTCATAGAAATATTATAATTATTATTTTATAGACAAGAAAGGTATTTGTATGAAAGGAAGAAGTGGTCTCCTTTTTTTTTTAATTCCATTAGTTTTGAAATTATTATTTTTCAAATTTCGCTAATCACTATCTGCCGCTCCGACACAAAACATTATCACGTAAAAAAATATGTTTTACACATTTATTTGTGTTTCATAAACATGTGATATCAACTACTTTTATAATTATGTGACAAAGTTAACGATTTATTTAGTTATAAAATGTTAAATGGAAGTAAATCAAACTGTGTGGGTGTAGAAATTGATCCTATATTGTTAGAGAGTGCAGATCCCGAAGTTGTCAAAACCAAAGATAGAGCTGTTGGAAATCAGTAATACTTACCCCGGTTCCGGAATTTTTTTTTAAATCAAAGTTTCAACAGAAATGGTGGAGTTCATCATTGCGAACAACGGAAGGACATTAAAACCTCGCTTCTTTTAGTAATTTGTGTCATTAAATTCATTCAAACAACTCCAAGAATTTTATTTTTAAGTAAATAAAACTTCGTGTAAGTGGTCTTAAATGATATTTTACTGTTACATTTCAGTTTGTTTCCCCTTAAAAATGTAAAAGGTAGAAATCAGTTTAACTAATCTGGTTTCCGGTGATCTTTGAAATCAAATATTCAACAGACATGGTGGAGTTCATCATTGCGAATAACGGAATGAAATTAAAAACGCGTCTCTCGTGGTAATCCGTGTTATTACAATTCATTCAATCAACTCCTACAATTTCTACTTTAGGTAAATAAATCTTTGTGCGAGTGTTTTAAGTGATATTTTGCTATAATCTTATTTGTTTGCCCTTAAAAAAACTCGGATAAATCTACTTTAAATCAGTATAACTCATCCAGTTTCCGGTGGCATTTGAAATCAAATATTCAACAGAAATGGTGGAGTTCATCATTGCGAACAACGGACTGAACGTAAAAACGTGTCTCTCCTGGGAATCCGTGTCATTAAATTAATTCAAACAACTCCAACAATTTTATTTTTAGAAAAATAAAACTTCGTGCAAGTGGTCTTAGGTGATATTTTATTATTACAATTCAGTTTTTCCCTCATAAAATTATAACAGGTAGAAATCAGTATAACTCCTCCAGTTTCCGGTGACCTTTGAAATCAAATATTCAACAGTAATGGTGGAGTTCATCATTGCGAACAACGGAATGAAATTAAAAACGTGTCTCTCGGTAATCCGTGTCGTTATCCAATTCCATCTGTCATGCATCGTTGATTTCTATATAGATATTCCTAGATGCGCCACTTTCAACTATGGCGGGGGTGACACTCATGCGTGGCGATGTTTTTGGTCGCCAACCTGGGAAATATCGCCAAAAACCTTTTTTTTTAAATTTTTAAAAAGTTTTTTGGCTGAATGAGACCCATAATAAACAAGTCTTGGGACTGTCATTTTTTTAAACATATATAACTATTTTTATAACAACGTGCAAAAAAGTTCACTTTTTTATATCATATTCATTCATAAATCGTTGCGAAAATGACACTTTACGTGCTCACGTCACAGACAGTGCCGAAAGTACTACTTTCGGCACTAGTGCGGTAAACAAAATAAGAGTTTCTGATTGGTAGAAAAACAAAATGTCATGAATATCTCTATGGAAACTAAATGATGTCATGAAACTCACTTATTACTATTGGTTCATTACTTTTGCATTTTCTAATATCTCCATGGAAACTACAAGTACTACAAAAATTATTAAAGGAAATTAAATAAGACAAAAGTAAGAACACAAATTTCACGCCAAACAAATATCGCCATGGAAACTAAATGATGTCATGAAAATCACTCATTGGTAGAAATACTTTTTTGCACGTTATTATAAAAAATATTGTAAGCAAGCACGTGCCAAATAATACTTTATTAAGCTCTTGTCATTATTTCACTCGACCTACGGTCTCGTGAAATAAAAGCCACTCGCTTAATAAAGTATTATTTTCGGCACTAGTTGCTTAAATAACTATTATAAGTAACATAACTTTGATAATATGTATGAATTATATAATTTAAAAATTTATATAAATATTTATAATTTGTATAAATTTTAACGTTTTTCAAAGTAATAAAATTTTAAATACATTTATACTTATACATAAATATATATACTAATTAAATGAGTTGAACATTTTAATTGAAGTCTCGTTAAAAATGCGTTGTTTCTTAATCTCGTTTAATGAAATGTGTTGGAAACAGTTCGCTTGTTTGAATAAGAGCGATATTAATACTAAAGATGGTAATTAATATTTTTAAAAAATATATTTTGAAACAATTGTGAACATTCAAAATGATCAAACATGTTGATTATTTAGTAGGGCAAGTAGGTTATCAATCATGCTTAAGTACGTTTGAAAACATTTGTAAAAATATTCGCTGAAGTTAGAGTAACTGAAGATTTTCTCCTGTTCAATTCGTAATTTTTTTGTAAGTTTTTTTTAAAGTGAATAATATTTTCTACATTGGATTACGGGGCCCATCGCCAATAGCCCTCGTGAAACTCTATTACGACGTTAATTCAATAAAGCCACTTTTGATTAATTCAAAAACAAACCCTTAAGTAAAGTAAAAGTTTTCTGGTTTATTCAGCATTAACTTAGCAATATGACTCTGATTTCCCCTCTTAAATATTGTCATTAATAATTATATTAAATAATTATATAATCATTAATTTAATTGTTATCTTTTTAATATTTTTCCGGGGCTGGGGAGCCCAATCGGTAAAGGCGATCGCCTTGCATGCGATAGGTCCCAAATTCTGATCCGGGCATCGTCAAAATAACTGCCGGCCTATAAACGGAACATGCAGCCAAAAATGTCCTGTTTCCCGAATAATACCCACCCCGTGTGGTGGGAGTGCACGTTAAATATTCTTCAAAGTCCTAAAGCTACGTACGATGTCGCCCTTAACGGTTGCTTTGGGTGCCTACTCAGGTGTCGGCTCGTCACTTGACTATGGTTTTAAATTATGGCCCCCGTCGCCAATAGCCCACGTGTAGCTCTAGTGCGACTATAATTCAAACTAACTTAACTTTAAAAAAAAATTCTCCTCTAAAGAGCATTTTCGTGCCAAGCTTGGCATCACGGCGCCAATTCGTCCAATTTGCATTTAGACGGTGGCAGGGGAACAACGCTCCAATGGACAACGTGAACTCGTCGTCGGATACGGTCACGGTCAAACTATAACTGTACAAGTTATTAATGTTATTTGTGTCTGTCGGGGGAAGAACTAAGGTGGGGTCACTTTCTCGGAAATTTTTATGCAAGTCAACCATACGGTGCACCGGTGGGTTAAGGCGTCTTGCCTCGGTGGATACCTTTCTGGGTTCTGTCCTTGTCTTAGCCCGTCATTTAGAAGGATTGTGCGAAGTAGAAATTTGCTAATAAACTCATTTTTGAATTAAATTTTTAATTTTTTTTTTGTCCCAATGGGCTTGTTTCAACACTTTGTCAAAGAAAACGAAACAACCAATGAAGTCGCAGTTCGGAGCGCGTGATGTTATAAAAACCAATGCTCTGTTTCAACACTTTGTCAAAGAAAACAAAACAACGAATGAAATCGCAGCATAGAGAGCGTGACGTCATAAGAAATATTCCAATTGAAGAGCTTATAGTGGAAGAACGCGCCAAGTGACAAAAAGGTGAAAACGAGAAAATAAGTTTTAAAGTTTTTCCTTTGCACTTAGATACCTTATAAACGGCACTTATAAAGGGTAAAAATATACTTAAGTTTATGAAAAGGGAGAATCTTGTTATCTTTGAAGAAGGGAATAACATATATTCCTTGACACAAAAATCTCAATTGCTTCAAAAATGTCACTTTTTTCCACTAAGCTTTTCAATTATCCGAATTTCTAAATTTTCATACGTCTACAAATAATAACAAAAAAAAGTTTTATTTGCGTTTAAAAACGTCGTTAATCATTCGCATCGAATAAATATTTACGGTAACTTGAAATATATTTACCTGAAAAATATTTTCATAAGAAAACAATTTTTTTTATAAACTAAATTCGAAAATAAAATAGTACACGGCAGATAAGACTCTGAAGTCAATTTTGTGCTTGGGTAAGCAATCAAAATGTTATCTTTCGCAGGAAAAAACAACACTCCAGTGCTCGGAGAAGCGATACTTATTTTGGTGGCGCCATCTATGAATTTTATCGAAAACTTTTTTATCTTTATTATGATATTTAGTGTAGTCATCTAGTCATTTTTAGCCTACTTTCCTTTTTTTTTAATTCGAAAGAATTAAAAAAATGAAAAAGTAGGTATTGACATGCGGTCGATGTCCGTCTGTCTGTCTGTCCGTCCGTACCCCCCTTCCAAAATCGGTTCTATCCATCGGATCTTAAAAATTCTTTTTTTGTTAGAAAGCTATGACCTCAGATACCCAACTTTCATACTTTTTGTCCGTCTGTCTGTACGTCCGGACGGATATAAATCTACTATCTGTCGGCGAATTTCCTATTGAATTAGCATTGAAATTCAATTTTGAGTCATTTAAATCACTGTAGGTATTGAAATGCGGTTGATGTCCATCTGTCTGTCTGTTCGTATGTCTGTCTGTCTTTCCGTCTGTCTGTCTGTCCGTCTGTCCGTATCCCTCTTCCAAAATCGGTTCTATCCCTCGGATCTTAAAAATTCTTTTTTTGTTAGAAAGCTATGACCTCAGATACCCAACTTTCATACTTTTTGTCCGTCTGTCTGTACGTCCGGGCGGATATAAATCTATTATCTTTCGGCGAATTTCCCATTGAATTAGCATTGAAATTCAATTTTGAGTCATTTAAATCACTGTTGCCAAATTAACAATGGCATGAGAAACTTTATTTATTTAAACATATTTGAAGCAAAATAATATTTTCATGAATCAGTTTGGAAAGACGTCATAAAGTGTAGCACAATTCGATTCTTTGATTATTCATTAATTATCTACCAAGAAAGCGGCAAGGCATACTTTTGCATGCAATTATGCTTAGTTTTAATTTACATTTCTTATTTTTTAATGCAGTTCGGAGTAGTTTCATTACTTTTGTTATTAATAAATATTTAATTATTCTTCGAACTACAAATAAATCACGAGCAGATGATAAATAATATTTAATTAATTTGACAAAGAATATTAAGGAAAATAGTTGATTTTGGCTTTTAGAAGTTTAAATTATAGCTGGGTGCTGTGTTTCGATTTTTTTTTTCTAATGTGTATAAATCTAGTGTAGAAACGGCTGTTGATGATATTTACTTTAGGAACCTAGTTTTTTTTCCTGATTAGAACTTCAGTAAGTATTTAAATAACAGGAAAGTAGGCTATTTTAGTTCTTTATGAACTTCTTGTTTAGTTTTAATATGCACATAAATGTAATACTGTTCTTACAAATGATCTTCTCTTACAGTGGTGACCCAGACAAATGCGACCATTACGGCAACACATGCCTGCATTGTGCGTCGGGTAATGGCCATACAGACTGCGTCTCCTTTTTGGTGAACTTTGGGGTGAACTTGTGGGCCCTGGACAACGATTTCCACTCGGCGAAAGATGTAGCTGTTCTGAACAGGAGGGACGACTGTTTGCGACTGCTCGACCACGCGCAGTCAAAGCATGCACTTGTAAATAAGAAACTGGTGAGTATTGTAGTCACTAAATTGTGGCACCAATATCGTAGATAAAGTCAAGACAACCTTAGCGACATGGCAACCCAACGGCTATTGTTCTGGTGGTCGCACGGAATATCGCTATTAGATTAGAGGGCATTATAGAAGAAATCTGTGCAACTAACTTTAAAAAGACAAACTAGGAGCAGATGAACATTACCTAGGAGCATTTTTTTAAAAATATATCTTCGAACTTCGGAGTCTACAGTACCCTACTGGGCGATTTACAGATCGCCGGAATTTTGCGATTGTAGGATCTTTTTTTATAGTTTCTAAATTTGAGAATCGTAGCATTTTTGGAATTATACAATGGCAGCAATTTTTGCTAATTATATAGATCGTTGGAGTTGTGCGATTTTGGATCTGCCGAAATTTCGCGATTTTACATAAATTTAGGATACGGGAATATTTGTGATTTCAAAAATTATTTTTGTCGAGATCGTTGGAGACCACGATAAAAAAATAGTATTGACGAATTAAAAAAGAAAAAACTAGTCGCGATAACTGATATACAAAATTTATTTTGTTGTTGCAAAATTGAAATATTTGGTCGTATTATGCAACTAAGCGACTGTTAATTTCGAACCCTGAAAGATTTTCAAAAACTACTATTTATTGTGACTCTGTACGTATTGTACAAGTCGGTAACAAAGGACTCCATTTAATATTGTAGTGGATTTCTCCAGAGCTGACGGTGTCTTTTTTTTTTAGGTTCAGCGGCTGAAAGAAAAAAGTGTGTATGATGCCGAAAAGAGGGTCAAAAACTACCGAAAGCTTCAACAGAAAGCAGCCAAGAGGGCAGAAAAAGAAGAAAAAGAGAGGAGGCTTGGTGACAAAAATCGGAAAGATGCCAAGTATAAATTGTTTTGCTTTAGTGTTTTTGTGTGCTAATATTCAAAAGCGATGATCTGTCCCATTAATTTAGTTAAATAATATCTTATAACTTTTGTATTTTTTTGTTAGCACCGTTTAAATTTTAAAATGTTATTATGCTGCAAATTAATTCGGTTGTGATTCCTGACGCCGAGAATGTTGCTGTCAAGATTATGAGTACCTTGTCAGTCTCGCCAGTAGAGTGGGCGATAGCGCACGGTTTTACTATCTCGCCACTAAACCGCGTTTATAAATATCAGTGCCTGCCATAAAGGCTTTCGTAAAACTAAATAGTACAACATTAATCCAACTAAATCATGTAATTCCTTTGATTAAAATTTATTTTTAGATTTCTTTTATTCGAAAGAATAAAAAAATTTAAACTTGTATTTTGAAATCGTGGCGATTTCCTTGTGTCTATCTGCATGGCGATATTCTCTTTCACACAACTTTCGTTCTTTTCGTCAAATTTTCAAAATTCGTTTTTGTTAAAAGGTATGACATAGCATGGGAGACCTACCTTTTATATTTTTTTGTATATCCGTTTGTATGTTTGTTCGGGCTTAACGTCGTTTTTCGTGCAACTCAAATTGTTTTGCTGGACTATAGCCTTACATTTTATTTATTTAGATAAACTTAAGCAGAAATCTCATTTTCTCTTGCCAAATTTTCTACCAACTGTCGTTCATGAGTTAAAGTAACATCAAAGTAGCCTATTTTACTTCTTTCAGAACTCCTTGTTCTATTTTCCAGGTCCAACGGCGCCCCAAAGTTCTCCGAAATCGTCAACAACTGCCCACCAAAAGAGCCCCTCGCCAAACGCTTTTCCAACTCCTCTTCGACGCTGACGACCAGGACGAAAAAAAGCGTCGTCTTCTTGACCGGAGACGTCATAAGACGTCACGACGAGGATGGGACGTCATCACCAGACACCCAACACTCGTCTCGGTCGGATAGCACCCACTCGTCGTCTGATGACGCCGGATCTGACGTCTTGCATGCAACGGATTCTGGGATTGGAGACGATTTGCAGGAGACGTCATCGTCGTCTCCGCCGTCTTTTGGTGAGTTGAGTTGAATTATCGTCGCACTAGAGCTCCACGAGGCCTATAAGTGACAAGCATTGCAATTTAGAGCAATGAGATGAGATTTCGAATATATCGGATGTTTATCAAAAACTGCCCATTCCAAGCAAAGTTTAGTGTCTTTGGAAGAGTCTTTGGCATACCGGTCTATATCGATCAACTTATCCGATGGAATTCCGATTAAAAAATCCATAAATTTTTATTCGCGCTTATTAATTTCTTTATTGAGTTTTGCATATTTGTAAAATTATATTTATTTACTATATTCTATTTTACTATAATTATAACAATATCTGTTCTCTAAAAATATAATTATCATTATAACTGACTTTCACAGGTATTTTGTAACAGCATTTAGAAATTTCCTGGTTAACTGAGCTTTCCAGTTATTTGAAAGCCGGATAATCAATAAGAGTTTAGAAACCAACGTATAAAATGCCAACGAAAAGTTAAAACTTCTTAAAAAGCATACAGCCGTTTCAGGACTTAAACTAAGTCCCGCCGCATGTAAACGATAAATGAATAAAATTGATGATTTTTCATTCATTTTTTTAAAAATAATTTTCGTCATGTTTGATGGGACTCCGTTTAAGTTCTGAAACGTCTGTATGCTTTCTAAGGTCTTTTAACTCTAACGCAAAGGTTTTTGTATCTTTTTATATCAGGTAATCAAGCTTTTACCATGGAATAGATACCTACAGCATTTACCACGCAATATATTGCGTTATATATTATTATACTTTACGTTTTCCACACAATATTTTACATTTACAATACAATATTTCACATCATTACATTCTCCAGGTGGTATCTTTACTGCCCAGTCAGCCCTTCGCCACTCGTCCCTGAAAGACAGCATCGGCAGCGCGGGGAGTCTGATGGCACGACGTCATATCACGTGGGAGGACGAGTACGAATTGGACGACGCAGATGACGACGCCACCGACGATTCTGAAGACGATGGGGATGTCCAGGAAGACGACGACAGGGACGCGGGGTGGGTAAAACTTTGTATTAAGGGGGAATGGGCGCGCTGGACCGCGGGTCTTCCAAGCAAAGTGCATCAGTAATAATCCTATGGCGAAAAAAGTATTTTCTCTGCCACATTTTTCCGGCTGTATTGAATATTTTTACAAGCGGATTTTGTTATGGGATAAATGTAGCTGACTTACAGGTCCCGACCTTCCCACTTTTTTAAATTGGTTCGAATATTTTTTTTAATTTTCAATAAATAATTTTACTCAAAATATTCGAAACAATTTCAGAAAGTGGGAAGATAGAGACCTGTAAGTTATCTACATTTATTATTTAAAAAAAAAACGTTTGTAAAAATATTCAATACAGACGGAGAAATGTGGCAGAGAAAATAGTTTTTTCGCCTTTGGATTAACACTGAGGCACTTGAGTTTGGAGACCCGCGGTCCAGTGCGCCCATTCCCCTTAAGGGCGAATGAGCCTGATTTCCGCCAGGGCAACCCAAATTTTCTCCGGAGCATTTATGCTCAATATAACTGCCCCTAAACTTAACTTTTTAATATGAAGTATGCAAAAAAAATTAAATTCGTGAACAAAAGTTGACTATAAAATTGAGTTTAAAATCAGAATCAATTCACATTTTTTTTTGTTAAAGCACTGAAATATAGAAAACACACGAATACACATACATAGATACACACGAATATTTTATAGAGGTATGTTTGGGAGCCCCCAAATTTACAAACGGTTTTTTTATATGATGATTGTAGCTTAGGGCTCTTTAATTCCATTTTTTGAAATTGATTCGAATATTTTGTTGTAAAGTTTTTTATTGAAAATTTTTTAAAAAAATATTCGAACCTATTTCAAAACTTTTGGGATTACAGAGACCTGTAAGTCAGCTACATTTATCACATAAAAATCCTTTTTTTTAAATATTCAATACAGCCGGAGTAATGTTGCATAGAAAATTAATTTTTTTTCATTGGATTAACACAGAGACACTTCGATTTGGAGATCGCTCCCATTCCCACTTAACCACGGACCACGGCATACTCAACTACTGAGGCCGAAGAAGCTTTCCCAAACAAACTCGGGGACGGAAATTTTGACGTCTTAGTTCCGAGTGACATTGTTCCAAAGATGAAGACAACCTGTCTCGAAACCTGTTCGGAACCACTCGTTCACGGCTGACCACAATTTTAGGGTTCCCAATGCGTCCGAACTAGTTTCTCGATCTTCGGCACTGGGAACAGTGACGTCAAATTTTCCGTCTACGCTCATGTTTGGGAGAGCTTCTCTGGCCTTGTTATTGAAGTTGGCCATGCCTTAACTCCAATACTAAAGAAATTCTCGTGTACCCTTTGGATTCTAGGCTCTTCAGTTATATTGGGCTACAAATAAAGCGGCACTGTAGTATTTGTATTTTCTATATTAGTATTGTTTTAAGTTTTATTTTTATGACTTGCAGGGACGCCAATCCACTATCCTTTCTACTAGCAGCCATCGGCCTGTCAGAATACCTGCCCCTATTGGAGTGCGAGCGCATTGACTTGGAAGCTCTGTCCTTGCTCACTGAAGATGACCTGAAGACGCTGGGCATGCCGCTGGGCCCAAGAAGGAAGCTGGGCCGGGCTCTCAAGGAGAGGCTCGAAAAGATTAAAGAACCAGGGGCTGTGCTGGACAGTCCCCTGTGAGAACTGTTCAAAACAAAATTAAATTGTTTGTTAGAATTTTGTGCTGTACTGATAAGGCAGAATGGACCGTGTATGGATTTGTAACTATAAATATCAGCATTGAAAAGTTTAATTGTTTGAGTGTTAGGATTTTGTGCTGTACCGAAAAACACCATTCATACAAAACAAAATGTTTCTAAGACGTATACGTATGGATTTGTAACTATAATCTGCATCAAAAACTTGATTTATCACACTATGGATGGAGAACTTCAATTTATATATGTGCCTAGAAAATACTTTGAAAATCACATTAATGGACGGAACAGTAATAATAAAAAGGAGAACCGTGAAAAAAATGCAAATTCATAAAGAAAACTCAGAAATAGTGTTAAAGAATCATTATAAAATCTGTACCTCTGCAGGCTGTTTTAGCAGGACTCAAGGAAAGTGTTTAAAGGACCCAGGGCCCCGTGAGCGCATTGACTTGGAAGCTCTGCCATTACTCACTGAAGATGACCTGAAGACACTGGGCCCAAGAAGAAAGTTGGGCCAGGCACTCAAGGAGAGGCTCGACAAGATTAAAGACACAGAGGCTGTGCTGGACAGTCCTCTGTGAGATTTTACTGGAATAGGAAGAACAAAATACAATTGTTTGGGTGTTAGAATTTTGTGCTGTACTGAGATGGACTGTGCAGAACAAAATGTCTATTTCCAAGATGTATACCAGTGATGTATTTATTTGTAACTATGATCTGCATCAAAAAATTTAGTTATCACACTATGGATGGAAAATATTGAATTTATGTCTGAGCATAAAAAAATACTTTGGAAAATCTTAGTAATCGACGTATCGATAACAAAAAAAGAGGTACGGCAAAAATGTGTTTTTAGTAAATGAGAAAAAAAGCTAATTCACACAGAAAAACTCAGAAAGATCTATAAAGAATTATTATATAAAGTCTGCAAGCCTTTGGCAGGTCACTCAAGGAGAGAGCTGAAATGATTAAGGGGAAATGGGAGGGGTAGCCATGTCTCCAAATCGAAATCTTCTCTATGTGTTAATCAAATGGCAAAAAATAATTTTCTAGGAATAGGAATCTAGTGCTGTAATAAGACAGATAGTGCAGAGAAAAAGATGTTCTAAGATGAATGCAAGTTTTCAGTATTGTATGTAATCATAAATACTACATCAAAATAATAAATTATTACACATACCATGGATAGAAAATGTTGAATTTGTGTCTGTACATAATAAGTTAAAGAAATAATGTACAAAATTGACAATAGATGATATCTAGGCGATAAATTTCAAACATATTCAGACGAGTTGCCGAATTCATATTTCAGTTCTCACAATTGAAACATGTTGTTCGGCAAATTGATGCTGAGCTAGGAAATTGACCCTACCACTGACGATTTCAAGGGACTTATTCAATGTGTTACAGCTCTGCAAAGTTAAATATAGAAAAGAAAAATTGTACCAAATTAAGGAGTAACATCAGCTTAAGTTTAAGAACAAAATTTAATTTAATGTTTGATTTTTTAGAATGTAAATTGATATAATGTTGTGGTTTGTGAGATTTTTCATCACACCTAAACCAAAGCACTAAGTGTATATTTTTTTGAATAAATATTATTTATATGATTTTGGTAATTATCTATTTGTTACATGTTGCAGAATCATGCATAAACAAATCAATAATTAGAAGGGCAATATGGTTTTTTTTTCATTTATCAATCAATATAATATAATTACTTACGTATAATATATATATATATATATATATATATATATATATATATATATATTATATATATATATATATATATATATATATATATATATATATATATATATATATATATATATATATATATATATAATATATATATATATATATATATATATATATATATATATATATATATATTATATATATAATTTTGTTATTAAGCCTTATAAAAAGTACAGTGCCATCCTCTAACTAATAAACATTCCTATTTTTAAATTTAATTTTATAACTTGGCTTTTATGGTAATTAAACATTCCTATTACTTCACTCGTGCTCGTCTCATTGTGAATACATGTTTAAGAACGATAATTTAACAAGAAATAAATTGTTCCATTTGTAAATTTAAAAAAAAGTATGAATATCGGTTTAACATAATCAGAGAATAAGTATAGGCTTACAATAATCAGAGAAAAAGTATAAGTATAGGCTTACAGTAATCAGAAGTTAAGAAAAGAAGTAACACGACTAACCGAAAGGAACTTTCTCAATTACACACCCTCGCAGATCCCATTGGTACACACAAACGTTTGTTCAGGAATTTTTTTAATGCTCCTTGAAAACATGTACATACAGTAGCGCTCATAAGTATTTTGACAAAACAGTTTCGCCACTAAAGGGCGCAGTCTTGTGAAAGATCCGTCACATTTCAGTCTTGTGAGCAAAGCGCAGCAGTTGGCATCTAACCCCCGCTGAAGAAAGCTGTCAAGGTAAGCACAGGTAGAAAAACCCTATTTTTTAGAAAACACTGGGTTCAAAAGTATTTTGACAAGTGTGTGTTTTTGCTACCCAGTAAATTAACAGCCATTTTATTGTGTTTTCAGTGTGGTTTACGTTTGTGTTGACATCCCAGAATGTAAATAAAAACATGCCCAAGGTGAGAGAATACTCTACTGATCTCAAAGAGGCTGCAATTGCGGCATTACAAGATGGTCGGCACAAGCAAGTGTAGCCAGAAACTTTAATCTCTCAAGACAAATTGTGAGTGTATGGAAGCGTCAATTTGAACCCCGAGGCACAGTTAATAGTAAACAAAGGTCAGGCAGTCCTAAAAATACAACAGAAAGGGTTGATAGGCTTATTCGACGGAGATCGGTTGCAAATCCACGCCTCACTGCTGTCAATATAACGCGCGATTTAAAAGCATCACATGGTGTAGATGTACATGTATCCACCGTCAAACGTCGTCACGGTTTGAATGGCCGACGTCCCAGCAAGAAGCCATTAATTTCAGTGAAGAACCGAAAGGCCAGACTTGCATTTGCCGAAAAGCACAAGTTTTGGACTAAGAAGGATTGGGCGAAAGTTCTATTTAGCGATGAAAGTAAATTTAATATATTTTCGTCAGACGGTATACGGTATGTTAGACGCCCTGTGAACACTCGGTACGATGTTCGTCACCAAGTCCCCACCGTAAAGCATGGCGAAGGCAATGTTATGGTCTGGGGTTGCTTTTCACGGGCCGGTGTTAGTCCTTTGGTCCACATTGAAGGCATCATGGACCGCTCCAAATATGCTCAGATTCTAGAAGAAAACATGTTAAACCATGCTGAAGAAGTTTTTGAGGGTGAATGGCTTTTTCAGCATGACAACGACCCAAAACATGCCTCCAAACATGTTAAAGGCTTTCTTGGTCAAAATAATGTTCTCATGTTGGATTGGACAAGTCAAAGTCCTGACTTAAATCCAATTGCACATGTAGAATAAGTTGGACAAAAGGATAAGGCGACGTGAAATCACCAGCAAAGCAGCCTTATTTCAAGCACTGTGTGAGGAATGGGCCCAAATTCCTCTCAGTGCCATTGAAAAACTGATTGACTCTATGCCAAGCTGTTCTTAGGTCTAAGGGCTATGCAACAAAGTATTAGCTACTCAGGTTACAAGGAGTAACAATTTGTTTTTGTTTTGTCAAAGGTTAACAAAAGAAAATGGGTCTTACCCTCGTTTATAGAAGTGTCAAATTACTTTTGAGCGCAGTAAGTTCCAATAAAATTCATTTTGTATGTTTGATACAAAAAGATCTTCGTGTATTTTTTTCTAGCGACCTATTTAACGTCTCTTCACCCATTATCTTATAGCTAAGAGTATGAAAAACTTTGTGATATTAACAAAACGTTTTAAAATAAGATAATTGAGTTTGTCAAAATAATTATGAGCGCTACTGTACGTGAATTTTTTTTTTATTTAGCTCTACCGTACAGCTTATTTCTCACAGGCCCTCGCATAAGCTAGAGTTTCTCATTAATTTAGTTGGTTAATTTTAACCAAATTAAGTCAGGAATAACGTTTTATAAATGTACCGGACGATCAAATTTAAATACATAATTTAAAATTAAAAAAAATCTGGTGACTATAAAAACGATAATTTTAGAAATAAAACTATTTAACTATAAATATACTATATAAAATTTAAATTAAAACAATTCATAAAAGTTGTTTTGACTAATATTATTACATAGAATTTCAACTTCATTCTAATTATTAATTCGAAAACAAAAAATAAATTAAACAAGCGTAAAGTAATAGTTATTTGGCTTATTTTAATTTAAATCTGATTTTTGCTTCTGCATAATACAAAAGCTACTTCTTAATTTTACCACTTACTAGTGTCAGAAATTAGAAATATTAGTTGAGATTACAGTTAACTTATCGTTACTCGTTATAATTGAGGACGATCTGACATGACAAATACACACACTTTTTTTTATGTTCAGGGTGATCGGTAATAAAACATCCCTACTCTGATACCTCTATACAGCGATTTACTCAGAGAACTCTCACTACTCTCTCTCACTCTCGAACTACTCTCATGAAAACGGATTTTGCAAAAAAATAAAATAAAATAATAGTTCCAGAAACTCCGATAGAGAGCGCAGTACATCAGAAAATATGCTAAAAACAGACAAAATACACACATGTTTTTAATATATAAATATGTTAAAAAGAGACAAATGAAATGTTGCATAACCGTTTTCTCATGTCTTGAATAGTATGCTTACCAAATTTTGAGTCTTTACTCTGAGTAGTTCGCTGTATAGAAAGCGCAGAGTAGGGGTGTTTTATTACCGAGCACCCTGTATATATCAAACTAAATAATAAAAGCACGACATCTATCGGCAATTGATTGAAACATAAATTATACCAAATTTTTTTGTTGTAAACACTTATTAAATATATTTTAAATAAATGAAGAATTCGTAGTTATGTGTTTTATTTTTGTGTAAAGTCATTCTGAGATAAACGGAAATAACGCTTCAAATAACATAATTAAAAAGAAACGATGATCAGAAAAGTAAAGTAAGTCGTGTAAAGTAAAACTGATTCAAAATTTTGTGATAAAAGTCATTTCTAAAATCCTAAGTGGGCCTGTGTATTGTTTTAAAGAAAAATGTTATATACAAATTTTGTATTTTTAGAACTCATTAGTCATCAAATAGTAAGACCTGAAAAGTCCGAAACTGTGCGAACGTTCATGCTGCCAAACACTCCCTTAAAATACATACCCACTACTAAGGGGGCGTCTATAAATCACGCGATGCGGATGTGATGATTTTTGACCTCCCTCCAACCTTGATGAGATTTAGTGATATTTGGCTTTTATGGTAATTGAACATTCCTATTACTTCAATCGTGCTCGTCTCATTGTGAATACATGTTTAAGAACGATAATTTAACAAGAAATAAATTGTTCCATTTGTAAATTTAAAAAAAAAGTATGAATATCGGTTTAAAATAATCAGAGAAAAAGTATAAGTATAGGCTTACAATAATCAGAGAAAAAGTATAAGTATAGGCTTACAATAATCAGAAGTTAAGAAAAGAAGTAACGCGACTAACCAAAAGGAACTTTCTCAATTACATACCCTCACAGTTCCATTGGTACACACAAACGTTTGTTCAGGAATTTTTTTTAATGCTCCTTGAAAACATGTACACGTGAATTTTTTTTTTCTTTAGCTCTACCGTACAACTTATTTCTCACAGGCCCTCGCATAAGCTAAGAGTTTCTCATTAGTTTAGTTGGTTTAATTTTAACCAAACTTCGCTAGCGAAGAGCAAAATTTGTTTTTTTTTTAAGTCGGGAAACAACGTTTAGTCAGGGATGGAAAACCGAAACCGGTTTTTTGAAAAAACCGGTTTTTTGCCCTCGGTTTTGACCGAAAAACCGGTTTTTTGATGAGGCCGGTCTAAACCGGAAAACCGGTTTTCTGCTGGGAAAACCGTCTAAAAACCGGAAACCGGTTTCCGATTTTGAGAAAAAACCGGAAACCGGTTTTTTCTCAAAAAACCGCCATCGAAGTTTTTTTTAATTATATGTATTTTTTTTTTTTAAATGGGGTTTTGCACATGTTGAATCACCGTTTTTTACCAGCATTTTTGAAAAATGCATCTTTTATTAACTTCGGTTTTCACATTTCCTTTCAAGTTTTCCTCCTAACATGATAAGTAAAACGTTTCTTTTCAAGATCCGTGTTGTTCCTGTGGTCTCTTATATCAGGTTTCGCTCTTTTAAATATAATAAGCTATGCTGTATGAAATTTTTGGTAATGAACAACGTATTACGATGAAGTTAAAATCCGAAATAGAGATTTTGTGGTTTTTTACTCGTTTTGGAGGGTGCTGATTCCGAAAAAGTTGTTTTAGAACATTTGTCTGCCTAACTAAAAGAGCTACGAACATCAAATTTGGTAAACGAGTTTCTGTAGTACTTGTGGAAAGTCATAATAAAGTTTTCGATAAAATTGCGCATGTTCAATGGGTAGCTGTCATAGAACTTTTTTTGGTTTAAGGGTATCGCCGAAAAACGAAAGCGACGCAGACTTCAAATTTGGTAGATGTGTTCCCAAAGTACTTGTTGGACGTTACAAGGTTTTTGAAAAAATTGCGCATGCGCAAGGGACATGCACAAAAAGCGCTGCCATAGCCCATAGAACTTTTTTGGTTTTAAAAGTATTTCTGAAAAACTAAAAGAGATACAGACTTCAAATTTGGTACACGTGTTCCCAGTATCCTCCGGGCGTCAGAATAAGGTTTTCGAGAAAATTGCGCATGCGCTAGGTGTGGTTGCCATAGAAATGTTTTTTTTTGTTTAAAAGGTATTGTAACTACCTTTTAGGTATATAATTTGCATTGATTTATTTAGAGGTAATTGAAAGTTTTGTAGGGTTACACACTCCTAGTTTACTTCAGTTTTGGATAACAAGGTTTAAGTGTTTTTCTTAAAAGCCTGTATCAACAAGTTCCTTTTTATTCAATTCCTGTTTTTTTTAATTTAACGTTACATATTCAATTCCTGTTTTTTTAATTTAACGTTACAGTTGTATAAACTTAGCTTCGGCTTTTCGATTACTCTCCGGCAATTTTTGTGTTTCTTGTAGTTGTTGTCCGGTTTTCCTAAGTTTCAGATATCTGATGAATATTCTATTTTCTCTTTAAAATTGTCATATCCCACTTTCTATTCCAATGGCTTATCGTATTTGCAGTGCTTATGCTTTTGCTGACATGACAGTTGAAGGGTTCGAATCCCGAATTAGGCACAGTTCACTCAGTGTTTCATCCCTAAAATAGTTCGATAAAATGAGAACCAAACGTGCTTAAGAATTAAACTAGCAGAGTTGTGCGTATATATAAGAATGACCACTTAACTAGGGTAAGTAAGCTAAAACGGGCACAGCAGGCCAACTTCCCCTTTCCGTCCGTGATTTATCATTTACACTCCAAATGGTACGCAGGAACCAACAACAGTCGAAGAACGCCAACAGGGACAACCCCGACCACGTTGTCCAACACTACAAAGTAAGCGCCAATGGCAGAACACATCCTTTTTTTTTCATTAAGCACATCCATACTCTTTCCCCCAAATTTCAGAAAATTTCATTAAAAAATTGCGGCATTCATTGCATTACAACATTTGTCATTTATATTACTTGCAGAATGAGGCTGCCATTATTCATGAAACTTGCGGGTATGTATGAGTTGGAAGCGTTAGAACTTAAAACCATGTTTAAGCTGGCCAGTTCACTTATCAGAAAAGTATTCTTGCTCCGTGAATCGAACCACAAATCACTTTAAAAATGTAAATTACCCAATGGGAAAACAATTATTTAAATTTTAAATAATAAGAGATATTCTATAGCAACTTTGTTAATTTAATTAATGCATTATTTTACGTAGGCGTATTGTTTAACAAGTTTTTTTTTAAATGTCTTTTCCCCAGATTTTAAATAATTGAATGCCTTTAAAAAGAAACTATTGCCTATTTTAAAAGTGCGCTGAACACCTCTCATTATCAATACAGCCCCTGATTCTCAGAGACCTATACCTTTAACCTTTAATACTGTTTTTCAGTTTGTCATTCGTCTTTTTGTCGATATACTTTTGCAAAAATTTAATGGTTCATAATTTTTTTTCATTACAAATGGAAACTTTTAAAAATTGGTATTTATAACTAAATCAATATTCGAAATTTAAATTCCACCAAAAAGCAATTTTTGTATAAGAATTCTATGTAAAATTTATCTAACTAAAAATCGTTAGTACGAAGCTATAAAAAATCAAAATGTCTAGGTATAGATTATTATTTCAGTTAGTGAGAAAGTAGTATGCTACATTTAACCTTCGTTTCTAGGTCACTAAAATTATAAACAATCGATAGGAATAAAGAGTGGTCACTTGTATAGAAATTAGAAACTGTCAAGAAGTCTTCCACCTGGTATTTTATTGCTTTGTGTTTGATTTCTTGAAAGCCTTAGTAGTTTTGTTTCAGTTTAGATCACATTTGAACAATTTTTAGTCATAACTTTGAAAACTGAACCGTTACTTAACGAATTCAATGCTCCCGCGCTCAAAAATTCCCGCTATAACAAAAACTGTTAGAAAAGTAAAATATAAAAAAAAACGAAACCTCGCATCCGTTTAGCCATTCCAAAATTGTACGCAGATGTTTATAATAAATTATAAGAGTTACAGTTTTTCTCATGCGCAGAAAAAAGTCAGTGTACCCTTATATGTAATTGAACATGAGGCCTTTTTTATTCTAAGGTATAGAATTCTGTTTTCGATTCTCTCTGGGTGAACGATGAATCACGATGAATATGTTTGGTCTAAGATGCATGAAATATAGGCGTGTCTGGCGTCGTCCTTGTGAAGCGATTCAGTCATTATACATGTAGGTTTTATAACGTGAGAACTCAGCCAATTAAGTTTTGTTTGATGTGTTTGTTTCATTTGATACCTTTACTTCTTCTGAACTAAATATTACTAAATCTAATCTAAAATTGAAAAAGAAATGAATCATTATTTTAAAGCAGTACCAATATAACAGAAAAGTATTTAATATTTCTGGTTTACTGGTCAGATTTTTTAAATGAAAAAATATTAAAACATCTTTTATAATGTCGTGCGAAAAATCCCACTAATAAAAATCAAAAACTGTGTGCGTAAATAAAACTTTTATAAAACTAGGGTACAAATGTTAACTTTGTGAATTTGAGTTTTAAGCACATGGGCGTAAAAGTAACCTTATTACACCTACCCCTTAAAAGTACCTACATTACATTTACATTTTGAACATGATAATAATAAATACTACATCGAGAACGTGGTAAATTACACAGTTAAACTTTGGAAAAATCATTAACTTCCTTTAAAATTATATGTATGCAACTTTACAAATATCTTTTACTCGATTATAAAACAAAAATGTATGATAAGCTAGTCCGTAAAATAAACGTTTTAATAAGTGGGATCGATTTTTATACAAAATTATGAGTTTCTTTTACTATCTGGTTCTGCTGTTTGTTGCCAAATTCATTTTATTTAGAAAGGAAAAGAGTAAATAGTATCATTTTTTTTTTGAAAATATAACTTATTTTCATTTAAAAGTTAAAAAGTGGCCTTGTTGTTGTAGTGTTCAGCACGCCTGGGTCCTAAACAGTCGACCCGGGTTTATATACGGGTAGAGTAGCAGGTCATAGATTCACTCAATCATTTATACTTCCGGAGTCGATAAAAGAGTAAAAGAGTACTTAGCTTGTTTGGGAAGTTAATTGAAGGTACATTGTCGAAGTAGAAACTTGGCATTATCCATCGCTAGTGCTAGAACCTCTACCATAGGCTACCAGAATGGACATCGCCACATGGGCAGTAAGCGAGGATACCACTTAAATTATAATTTTACTTTTAATTGTAAAGCTGGACTTTTTTTAAATTTTCAGAAAAGTTTTGCTTAAATAATGATGGCATATATTTTTTTTAAAATCAAGTTTAATTTGTTGTTTTAATTATATAAATAAATATTGGTAACAATGTAGTATAAAAATTCAGATAAATAACATTAGGAATTTGGATAGGTATTGAATTTCTTTCTATATTAATTTAATATTCCTCAGAGTTATATTTGTAAATATTTTTTAGAGAATGATGTTGACCATTATGGGCTGTTATGTTATGGATTAGTTTAGTTTAGTTTGAATTATCGTCGCACTAGAGTTGGCGACGGGCGTTAGAGGCGTATTTTAGAACCACAGTCAAGGGTTATGGATTAGGTATTTTTGCATTTTTATTTATTTTTACAATATTCTATGGAGCATGTTTGGACCTTGTTTCCACGACGACGGCAGCACCGTTTTTATTGCATTTTTTTTTCTTTGCATGCACCACTGCCCCGGCTTAAAGACCATCTGTGGAACTTATGTATAAAGCAAGTTTAAGAATGTGTCTCTTCGTTTTGTTTTTCGAATGGAGGTAGAAACTAAAGGAATATTTCCTAAAACAGAGTCATGATAGTTTCAAAACAAAATCGGTCGAAGACGTAGTGACTTGATCCATTTTTGTCCTGAAACTGGAAGATAAACACTTGACAAAAAGGAATAAAAATAAACTCTTCGTTTAGCGGAAAAACGTAGCAAGTCAGGTATAACTTAAATCGGTTTTCTTCTGAAGCGAATAATTCTTTCACCACTCTTACCAAGTCCGTGACCCCTAAGTCCCAAGTGTTCATAAATTTTGGGGTTCGTATAAACAAATGTCTTCGAATCGGCAATTCCGTTCGCTTGGGTTTCTCACAAATAGGGAATTAGGGATCATTCTCAATTGAGTTGCAATGCTTATTTTGTACGATAGCTTCCGTCTCGTTCAGTTTAAATTTTAACTTTTTACATTAGCTTTTGATATTTTTCCTTACTATTTTTAAACTGTCGTATTTTTTGTATAGCATATATTTAATTGTTCGGTTTTTTTGGTTGGTGTTTTTAGTATTTTTTTGTATATTTTTCTTTCATTTTTCTTTTTGTATTGTTTTCACCTTACGTGTTTCGTTAAACCATGGCATCGAATACAAGTTCGGTTTAAAAATATGTGTTTCAGCTACACAAGAAAGAAAAGCTAAAGCTGTAATTTAAATTAATTATTATATTCAATAAAAAAACGAAATAAAAAAACAAAAAGGGACATTATAATTTTAAATATTAAGAATTAGGAAGAAAACCTGGAACTTACTTTTCAACAAAAAACACTATGAACGCTTAAAATTGTTTTATAAAGTCGAAAGTAAAGAAAAGAAATCTCAAAACACAAGAAAACCGGAATAGAAAATACGAGGTTAACAATTAAAATACATATAAATAAAAAATAATGATATGAATATTAATGAATCATCGATATTAATGAGTTTATTATTAATTAGTTTATTATTAATTAGTTTATTATTAATTAGTTTATTATTAATTAGTTTATTATTTAGTTTAATGTTAATGAGTTAATTATTTTTAAGTTTATTGTTAATGTTAATTGATTGATTTTTTTAATTAATTAATAAAAAACTGAAAAAACACATGAAAACTGGGTTTAAAAAAAAAAAAACGGAAAACCGGTTTTTTGGCTTTGAAAAACCGGTTTCGTGGAAAACCGGTTTTTGGCTTTTGAAAAACCGGTTTCGTGGAAAACCGGTTTTATAAAACCGGTTTTTTTTTCTAAAAAACCGCCATCCCTACGTTTAGTAATCGAATCTGACGATCATATTTTAATACATAATTTAAAATTTAAAAAGATCTGGTGACTATAGAAACGATAATTTTAGAAATAAAACTATTTAACTATAAATATACTATATAAAATTTAAATTAAAACAATTCATAAAAGTTGTTTTGACTAATATTAATACATAGAATTTAAACTTCATTCTAATTATTAATTCGAAAACAAAAAATAAATTAAACAAGCGTAAAGTAATAGTTATTTGGCTTATTTTAATTTAAATCTGATTTTTGAATCTGCATAATACAAAAGCTACTTCTTAATTTTACCACTTACTAGTGTCAGAAATTAGAAATATTAGTTGAGATTACAGTTAACTTATCGTTACTCGTTATAATTGAGGACGATCTGACATGACAAATACACACACTTTTTTTTATGTTCAGGGTGATCGGTAATAAAACATCCCTACTCTGATACCTCTATACAGCGATTTACTCAGAGAACTCTCACTACTCTCTCTCACTCTCGAACTACTCTCATGAAAACGGATTTTGCAAAAAAATAAAATAAAATAATAGTTCCAGAAACTCCGATAGAGAGCGCAGTACATCAGAAAATATGCTAAAAACAGACAAAATACACACATGTTTTTAATATATAAATATGTTAAAAAGAGACAAATGAAATGTTGCATAACCGTTTTCTCATGTCTTGAATAGTATGCTTACCAAATTTTGAGTCTTTACTCTGAGTAGTTCGCTGTATAGAAGGCGCAGAGTAGGGGTGTTTTATTACCGAGCACCCTGTATATATCAAACTAAATAATAGAAGCACGACATCTATCGGCAATTGATTGAAACATAAATTATACCAAATTTTTTTGTTGTAAACACTTATTAAATATATTTTAAATAAATGAAGAATTCGTAGTTATGTGTTTTATTTTTGTGTAAAGTCATTCTGAGATAAACGGAAATAACGCTTCAAATAACATAATTAAAAAGAAACGATGATCAGAAAAGTAAAGTAAGTCGTGTAAAGTAAAACTGATTCAGAATTTTGTGATTAGGCGCCATATAAAAGTCATTTCTAAAATCCTAGGTGGGCCAGTGTATTGTTTTAAAGAAAAATGTTATATGCAAGTTTTGTGTTTTTAGGACTCATTAGTCATCAAATAGTAAGACCTGAAAAGTCCGAAACTGTGCGAACGTTCATGCTGCCAAACACTCCCTTAAAATACATACCCACTACTAAGGGGGCGTCTATAAATCACGCGATGCGGATGTGATGATTTTTGACCTCCCTCCAACCTTGATGAGATTTAGTGATATTTGGCTTTTATGGTAATTAAACATTCCTATTACTTCAATCGTGCTCGTCTCATTGTGAATGCATGTTTAAGAACGATAATTTAACAAGAAATAAATTGTTCCATTTGTAAATTTAAAAAAAAAGTATGAATATCGGTTTAAAATAATCAGAGAAAAAGTATAAGCTTACAATAATCAGAGAAAAAGTATAAGCTTACAATAATCAGAAGTTAAGAAAAGAAGTAACGCGACTAACCAAAAGGAACTTTCTCAATTACATATCCTCACAGATGCCATTGGTACACACAAACGTTTGTTCAGGAATTTTTTAATGCTCCTTGCAAACATGTACATACGTGAAATTTTTTTTTATTTAGCTCTACCGTACAACTTATTTCTGACAGGCCCTCGCATAAGCTAAGAGTTTTTCATTACTTTAGTTGGTGTAATTTTAACCAAACTTCGCTAGCGAAGAGCAAAATTTGTTTTTTTTAAAGTCGGGTACACTGTTTGGTAAACGTATCTGACGATCAAATTTTAATACATAATTTAAAAAAAAAAAATCTGGTGACTATAGAAACGATAATTTTAGAAATAAAACTATTTAACTATAAATATACTATATAAAATTTAAATTAAAACAATTCATAAAAGTTGTTTTGACTAATATTAATACATAGAATTTAAACTTCATTCTAATTATTAATTCGAAAACAAAAAATAAATTAAACAAGCGTAAAGTAATAGTTATTTGGCTTAATGTTCAGGGTGATCGGTAATAAAACATCCCTACTCTGATACCTCTATACAGCGATTTACTCAGAGAACTCTCACTCTCGAACTACTCTCACGAAAACGGATTTTGCAAAAAAATAAAATAAAATAATAGTTCCAGAAACTCCGATAGAGAGCGCAGTACATCAGAAAATATGCTAAAAACAGACAAGATACACATATGTTTTTAATATATAAATATGTTAAAAAGAGACAAATGAAATGTTGCATAACCGTTTTCTCATGTCTTGAATAGTATGCTTACCAAATTTTGAGTCTTTACTCTGAGTAGTTCGCTGTATAGAAGGCGCAGAGTAGGGGTGTTTTATTACCGAGCACCCTGTATATATCAAACTAAATAATAAAAGCGCGACATCTATCGGCAATTGATTGAAACATAAATTATACCAAATTTTTTTGTTGTAAACACTTATTAAATATATTTTAAATAAATGAAGAATTCGTGGTTATGTGTTTTATTTTTGTGTAAAGTCATTCTGAGATAAACGGAAATAACGCTTCAAATAACATAATTAAAAAGAAACGCTGATCAGAAAAGTAAAGTAAGTCGTGTAAAGTAAAACTGATTCAAAATTTTGTGATTAGGCGCCATATAAAAGTCATTTCTAAAATCCTATGTGGGCCTGTGTATTGTTTTAAAGAAAAATGTTATATGCAAGTTTTGTGTTTTTAGGACTCATTAGTCATCAAATAGTAAGACCTGAAAAGTCCGAAACTGTGCGAACGTTCATGCTCCCAAACACTCCTTAAAATACATACCCACTACTAAGGGGGCGTCTATAAATCACGCGATGCTGATGTAATGATTTTTGACCTCCCTCCAACCTTGATGAGATTTAGTGATATTTGGCTTTATTATTGAATATTAATCATTCGTTGGCATGCTGAAAGTTGTAGTTAAGTTTTAATTTACATATTTGAGAGAGACAGACGTGTGATTTAGTTTTTTTAAAGAATATTTTCTGATCCATAATTTATTAAAAATTCAAACCTAATTTAATTCTAATCAAAATTAAAAATATTAATTTGAATTTTAGAATTAAGAATGACATAATAAACTATAAATTATTTTTAAAAAAGTAAATAAATTATTATTGGTACGTATTTTTCAATTATTTTTCTAGTTATTAACAGATTTTATTTTATGAATTGGATTCAAAGATATTTATATCTAACTGCATAGTATTTTATAATATTTTCATGACGATGGAATATTTTTAAACACTTTCACCGCGTTCAAAATAGACGAGCAGACGATAATAGTTTGAAATGCGAAAAATCGTTTGTTACTGTATAATAAAAATTTTCATTTTGTAATTAAAAAAAATAAAGCATGGAAATGCAACACAAGACTATAGTTATGTTTTAAAATATATTCTGAGCATTTACCATAGTTGATTATTATTTTTTTTAAAAAAGCATTGCATCCGTATAATTATATTCAAGAGTTCGTCTCTTAAAGTTGGGTTAATTACAAAGATTCTTACCATAATCCTCCATTTACAAAATGTTCGGCGATAAAGTTTAAAAATTAATAAGTGATTTAAAACAGGAAAAAAATAGCGCGTGCGCATAAACGCGCTATTTAGAAAATATTAAAATTATTGTGAGTTCATTTTTAAGCAATCCTATGTGACGTTAAAAAACTAATGAACTTTCTTACTAAAAAACAAATAATAAATTATACACATTTGTTTAAATATACGAAATAAATTGACTTTAACACAGGACACTGAAAAAATAATATTTTTAAAAATGTCTCTTAGTTCTGTGGAACATGCCGAGTCTGCAAAGGCTTGACCGCCAATATTGCAGCCCACATTGTAAAAAAAATTAATTGGAGATGCATGCATTGAAATTTAATAAAAACATTTTAAAAGATGAATAGAATATCTTTTTTTTCGGATACAGGCTCAAATACATTAGTTCATGTGTGTATATGATTTGCCTGAAGCAAAAATCTAATGTAAATACAAAACGAAAATTTTTAATATTTAATTTCATAAAACTTAGATTCAATTTCGTAAAAGTTGTCCAGTAGATTTTTCTTAAAAATACCGAGCATCGCTTCTATATTTAAATAAAAGATGAATAAAGCAGAGCTAGATGAACAAATATTTTTTATTGAACATCGATTTTAAAACAATATTTACGAGTAAAGAGTAAAAAGAATAAATAAAAGCGTATAATAATAATAGATGAAATATTAGAAGGCCTACTACTATTAAAAAGTAATCAATTTAAACGTAGCTATTCTAGAGATGACTATGAAAGTGATAGACACATTAAGCTTATAATTCGATAGTTTATATTTTGCTTAAAATATAATAAATACTTTGGTTAATGTTACTTATTCCAAATACAGATTTAACTTATGTTCACTCAGAGCTTTTCCGGCACTTCGGCAGTTGTATATATATATATATCAATATTTAACAGCCCTCGTGTAGCTCTAGTGGGACGTTATTCAAGTCAAAACCAAATGAACTATCATTAATCAACCTTAAAGGCGCCTGTTGTGTGATACATAAGAATTTCCAAGGTCGTTGGTTTAATGTTTTCTTCCTTTTGCAAGGCCGTATTAGTTTATCAAGTTCACATATTGTAATCTTATATACAGTCCCCTAAAGGGTAATTAAAAATTATTTTGTGATTTACTCAGCAAATTATGGATAAAAAATTTTAAAAATTGGGATTTCGCCTAAACTTCATGTCTTAAATTCATTTCTGTAAAAATATTAAGAGGTTTATATTCATAATTTTTTTTTAAATATTAATATAATAAGTTTTAAATATATAAAATTTCTTGTAAATACCCCAATAGTGTATGCATTTTGTTTGGGGAATTATAATTATTATTTAGTAAAAAATTCGTTTCATTATCTTAATTATTTATAGAGTGGGATAGTTTTTTATGTGCAACTCATTTAACATTACGGCCCCTAAACTTTGCACGTCTCTAACTCCACTAACAATGCTAAAAAACTAACTAAACTTGCCCCCCCCCCCCCCTCAAGTTCTGTTGACCGTCTTTTTTTATTTTTGAAAACAAAATTAAGATAAAAATTTAAATTTATCTTCTTTTTCAAACAAATTTTTTGATAAAGCGTTAGAGCAAGTAACTATTTTTACAGTTTATAGAAAGAGTATTCAACTGTTGGTGCCGATTTATTTTTCGTTTGTTTTGTCGTTTTTTTATTTGTTCACAAATCTTTAAAGGTCACAATAAAATGAAAAGAAAAATAACGAAAACTACCAATCACAAAATTCCGCGCGAATAAGATTTGGGAAACTTTTTTTAAATTTTTTATTTATTTGGAGGTTGGCGCCAAATATATTCCACACGTGCTATCTAACGATGAATATTTTGTGAACGTTTAACGCCCGTATTCACCGCTTTTTTCAACTCTGAGTTATCTCGCGAAAACCGGTTCTAACACCTCGTTTTGGGAAAACCGTATTCACCGCTCAAATTACCTCCCGATTTATCTCAACTATAGGTTCAAAAGGTAACTCGCCGAATTGGGAGCGTTAACGTGGAACTTTCCGAGTTACGCATGCGCACAGTCGAATTTCTGTGTGTTGTGATTATCACCATTCCTT
Source organism: Oedothorax gibbosus (assembly GCA_019343175.1). Taxonomy (NCBI): domain Eukaryota; kingdom Metazoa; phylum Arthropoda; class Arachnida; order Araneae; family Linyphiidae; genus Oedothorax; species Oedothorax gibbosus. The sequence goes on from CM033275.1 coordinate 21,382,857, forward strand.
TTTCGCATTCGTTTTCCTGATTTGTTTATTTTCTGAATACACTTTGCAAGCCGCACCTTTGTAATTTTCTTGGTATTTTTGTATATCGTCGTTAAATGGAACCAGCAATCTCTTGCCACGCTTCTAGTTTTTTTTACATTACTTGCTTTGTTCGTTTCTTTGCATTGAATTATTTTAATTTATATTTTGAATAAATTAAAAATAAGTTCTTTCTCGTAGTTTGTGTAAAAAACATGTTTTTTTACGTTTTCTGGTTCCATCTCAGTAATTAGAAATAAATACTTTAAAAATGCAATAACAACAAAAACGAATGTAAAATAAAGATTATAAATAATAAATAAAAATTGTAAATAATAACGAATAAATAATAATATTAAATAATTAACACAGAAAAAACCACGAGTTTGCACGGAGAGAAAAATCAAAACAGAAAAGCGAAGGATTGTGGGTAAAGAAAGAGTGAGTTATTTTCAACCAATCATATGCCGTCCTGAGCAAGTAACGTTCGCTAACTCCGAATCCATATACTCGGTGTTCAAAATACGCGGTGAATAGCGATTTCGTTAACGAGGGTGAACGCGGTAATGCGCGGGTATATCAACTCATGAGTTAACGCCAATCACTCGCGTTGCGGTGAATACGGGCGTAAGGGTTTTAGTTTGCTTACATTATCCAAGTAAAAATTAATGTACTTCAATTCAGGAGTTTTCGCGCTTTTTCTCTACTATCAAATTTTGTAAGAGCAAGATTGGAAAATAAGAATAAGTTATAAGCTTCCATATTTAATCAATAAGTTCTTCTTATTTTTTTTTGAAATTGCCTCAATGATATAAAAAAAAATATATATATACGTCAATATTTTTGAAGTTGCTTATAATATTTGTGAAGGTGGCATTTTAAAGACTATCATGTGGGGGGTTAGGTTAGTTTGAATTATCGTCGCACTAAAGCTGGGGGTCCCGCTTTAGGTTGACCAGTTTTTTTAGTTTGGTTTAATTAATTGGTTAGTTTCTAACAAATTACTACGTGATTTTCAAGATATACAGTCATTGTTTGCCTTGTTTATAAGTTAGCTACTTCGCATCTTCAAAAAAAAAAATTGAATTAACTTTTTATTTATTATTTTCATGAAATACTTCGCTAATACCTGTTTCAAACCTGTTGTTGTATACACCTAATTTCTTAAAAACTAATTTTTGTGCAATTAGTTTTGTATTTAGTATACTAAGTAGTTAAATTTTCAATAAAAACATGCTATAACAAATTGATTTTTCTTATTTATTTTACTTAAATTTTATTTTTAAAAAAAGCATTATTTATCTATTTAACAATACAAACATTAGTATGTTAGGTTAGATTAGTTTGAATTATCGTCGCAATAGATTTACCCGAGGGCTATTAACGAGGGGCGCCGTAATTTAGAACCACAATCAAATGACAAGCCGACTCATGAGTAGGCACCCAACGAAACCCTTGGGCAGAGTTTAAGCTGGGTTTTGAAATTTTTTAGCATTTTAGCTAAAATAGAAAATTTAATTTTAGCTTTTTTTCAAATGATATTAGCATTTTAGCTAAAGTAGAAATTTAATTTTAGCTTTTTTCCAATGATTTTAGCATTTTAGGAAAAACAAGTTCAACACATTTTAAAATAATTTATTACAAACTTTTTTACCTAAATACATTATCATATTTTAAGTTTCCATGATTCTTCGAGGCTTTTTTGCTGCCCATGTTTTGAAAGCCGCATTGAAATCAAAGTTTTCTCTTGGCGGCCCTTCAACATTTACCATTAGTAAATTATTTACATTAGATACTAAAAGTCTGTGGCGAATGTCTATTTTAATTAAGTTCATTGCAGAAATGGATCGCTCACAGTCAACTGTCGTCAAAGGTATTGACCCGCAATAGTCCAGAATGCTGGTCATAATTGGCAACTGTTCAGTCAGCTCATTCACATTAACAGAATCTAAAAGTTGAATAAATGACAGGCTTTTACATCTTACTTGAACTATTTTTTTAAAATAGTTGTCATTCAGAGACAACACTTTTTTTACGTTAAATATGTTGCTATAAACAGGATTTGACGATAAGTTTATGCATATTTGTTGCATCTCTTCATTCTCATATTCTGCATTGTGTTCTGCTTCTTTGCAAATATTTTTAGGCAAAAATATACTAAATAATTGCAGTTCATCGAGGAGTTTAGTTTTAGTTTTTAAAACCTTGTGTCTTTCGATCGATTTAGTTTGATCAAATGACGCAGCTAAAGATGACGCAGCTAAAGATTTCATTGTAGGATGGACAAAGACAGAACCTTTTAGTGCAATATACATGGCTTAACGCCACTCGTCCATGGTTACTCCAACTTAGTATAGCATTTCGGAGGAAATAGGATTTATAATTTTAGATTGGATAACTTTGAGATTGCACAAGTTTACTTGATTTTAGTCTAAAATAAATGATACTTAGTTAAATTGCTATAGAGCTGTAGCACACTTCGGAATTTCCCCCTCAGGGCCCTAGCAACGGGCCTTAGCAACTCCTTGAAGAACCAACAATGCAGTAGTTGCATAGCGTTACACTCGGATAGTGCTAATTTTATGGTTTTCGGCTTATGTTTAGGCTTTTTATAATGTCTTAGCTTGATTTTGTGTTGAAGAAAAGGTACATGAATAAAATTCTACAGTAAACGGTGAAGATTCATAGACTGGGGATCGGAAAACCCTAAAATTGGATAGTTTTCCGAAACTGACATGGGAGATTTTTCCGGCCTGGCAAAGCAAAACTCTTCTGCGCATGCTTGAGAGAACTACCATATTCATTATTCCAGCAACCTATTCCTTTTGACGATGCTATTTGTTGGCGATTTTTATTCATTAAAGTTTAAAGTAAACAACCATATGTTTGTGCGTGGCTGGCATAAACTTTTAAAACTGGTAAGTTATTATTATTTTTTAATACTAATTTTAAAATTATTGTAAAATTGTAAACTATGAATACTCAATTGATTAATTTATATTGTTGTTTAAAATCTTTTATAGTTATCACCCGTTCCTGTTAAAAATGCAAGAAGCAAGTTAGTACGTCCGTCGGTCGCGAATGTAATTGTTTTTCCATGAAGCACAATTTTTTCAATTATTTTTTATTAAGTGAAGTATTCAGAGTAAATGTTTAATAAGCCATAACGGTTCATTATTTTGGTCCTTTTAGTTGCTACTTTTCTTTACCATAGCCGTACCAACGGGATATAGCTTCTAATCTAAAACCTGATAATCAAATGTCAGACCAGACTTACAGCATTTCGCAGTACAGTACTGCCTTTTAGGCTTTTGTGCTGCCGATTTCAAAGAGTCTTTAAAATATGTAAAATGTCCTGTTTTTTTGTATTTATACTGCATAATGTCCTGCATTTTTGTGTGGTGATTAAAATTTCTCCATTTGAACCATAAGTATAAAATTTTCTTTACCGACAACTCTTAACCAAACCAGAATAAAGCGACTCTCTACATATACTCTCAATCAGTAGTTAGTCATACATGGCAGGCAAGAGCTTCATAATATCGTAACCTAAAAATAAGTATTTGTTTTAAATTTTTATAGTTCTGAACCGTTTAAGTGGTTTGCACCATATTACAAGAGTTGAGTCGATTACAAGACTGACTGAAACAATACTATAAAATAAACATGAATAAGTTTGTTTTATTGTTTTGCTTCTTCAACACTGTACTGCATTGATGTAGAAAATATATGGTCACCCTACTTAAAAGTACATTCTTTTGTATGTTAATTATACATTATAAATGCATCATTTATTGTAGTAAAAAATTTTAGAAAGAAAATACGACGTCCAATACTAAATTATATAGGTTTTGTTAGCATATGTTTAAATTTTCAATGTGTAACTCCTTATGTTTATATTTCTTTCATGATGTAGTGGTAAATAATAATGTAAATTTTTTTTCTCCTTCATTTAGGCAAATACTAAATATGGTTTGTGTCTGGATGCTAGTTAAATCAATTATATAGCATTCATTCACAAGTGTATTTTTAGTTCCCTGCATCAGCCGAACACTAGAAGCTGCGACCTTGAAAAAGACCAACATTATTCACCTATGTTTGGATTAAGTCCCGTGGATTAGACACAGGGAAACAGATGTACAATAAAAGGGTTTCACCAAATTTCTTGAATGGGTTTTTTTAAGGGGGGTCAGGTTTTAATACAAAGCCTTTCTTGTAACTCTCCATAAGTTATTTTTTCTTTTGGTTTAAGAAAGTAAACTCTTTAGTATAAAATTTTAGTAATCTGTATTGTTTAATTTTGCAAGCCATTTAGTTATCTTCCCAAGAACTGCATCATATGGATAAGTACCTATGCTGGAGCCTTATAACCAAATGTTGGCTAATAGTGCGTACTTTTGCATGTCAATCAGAAATAAGATGTAATAGCATTTATCAGAGTAAAATTTTAGAAAGAAATTAAATTCACTGCAAACAAACCCAGCTAGTCTTGTAGCTTATCATTTTCTAAACCTCTCTTTATTGTGAATAAAAAAAAATTCTTATTATGAATTCAATTTGTTTGTTTTTTAAGTAACGTAACATATAATGCTCAAAACTTATTGATGTGTAAAATTCTAAAGCAATTTTTATATATTAAATTGAAAAGCCTTTTTTGTTTCATTGCTGTTGTAGGTTTAGAATATCAATGGAAAGAGAAAATATTTGAAAAGGCAATAATACAGAAAAAAATCAAACTTAAGAATTTGAATGTTCATGTGTGACAGTAAAAATGAAGCAATGCACATATTTACTCATAGAGAATTAAGTACATTATTTAGCAGGTTCACTAAATACTTATCAGATTGACAAATTAGAGAATTAAAAGTCAGAGAGCTCTTATGTTACCATTACAGTGGAATTGGAAATATGGGGATTGAGTTCTCTTGCTCAGAGTTTTATATAACTATTAATACAATATATTGGTCAAGCAGAATCTTGTAGATAATGGGGATCATTCATTAATACATTTATGTTTAAAAGAGCTGTTGGGAAGCAATAAGACCCTAATATACATGGGACATTTATCATATTGGGACAAAGTAATTAAAACAATGAGTGTTTTTAAAACTCTGTATAATGTCAACAAACCCAATAAAAAAAACTAACTGCCAAAAAAAAGATACGAAGCCAAATACGGCAAACTGTGCTCTTTCACGATTCGCTTCAGTCATGCTCGACTGAGCAGTAGAGCATGCGCAGAAGTGTTTTGCTCTTTGCCAGACCGGAAAATCGTCATATTTCCCAGCATGCATCTTCCTTGAAGGACGGCTACGTCATGTGCTACAGGTCAATTAGCTTGTAATTGCTTATTAGTTGTTGCCAGAGCCTCCGAAGAGGTTGGGCTTCTTTTTAAACAAATAAAGACGAAAACCAACATATGGACAAATAACATTTTATTGACAAGACAAACATCCATGTGCTTATCAACCGGGATTCGAACGCGGGACCTACTGATAAGGATTCAGACGCGCTATCCATTATGCCGAGTAGGCAGCAAAAAGGTATAATAAATAGCAAGAATAAGAACATGTTGCACGTAAAGGAAACAGAACAGCCCAGTCGGTTAAGGCGTTCGCCTTGCATGTGAAAGGTACCAGGTTCGGTCCGGGGATCGCCAAAATAACCACTGACCTATAAACCGCCCGTGCAGCCAAAAATGTCCGACGAATAATACCCCGTGCATAGGGAATGCACGTTATATTTTAAAAAAATGTCAAAAATTTGTTAATATTTCACAATTTGTAATGCTTTTTTTATGAGCTTTTAGTATACAAAACATTTTTCAGGTTATTTTGAATAAATCATAGACGTGGAAGTAATTTAAAAAGAACTTTTTACTAATTAGGAATCTCTAATAGAATAAATCAATGCTACTTCAAAATTTTTAATACTTTTAAACTAGACGCGATAGAAAAAATGTATTTGCATTTTCGGAATTAGCGTCCCAAAGCACACAGGAACAATGAATTGAAACTTTAGTTCACAGAACAGAAGTTAAAATTCGCAGACTCTTGAAATAGAACTGTACCTTATCTCATCGGAGTTTCAGCAAATTTAATTACAAGGGGCGTTACCAGGGGAGGAGCTTAAGTTCTACTCCTAGGGGGCACTACTTGCTGGTTAAGAAATTTTTACAATTTCTCTGCCACTTTTCGACCCGAAAAATGCAAATATTTTTGTACTTTTTTTTCCAATGCGAAGGAAATTTAAAGTTTTACGTATCTTCTTCGTTTTTCAAATTTCGACCTTGTTTATTTGGTAAAACTATTAATAATCCAAAAATTATTTTAACCAATTTCAAAAACTGGGACGATAGGGACCTGCAAATCAGCTGCATGTATCATATAATAAAAACCGTTTGTAAAAATATTCAATACAGCCGGGAAAATGTGGCAGAGTTTTTATTTTATCCCATAGGATTAACACAGAGAGAAGCCGATTCGCGGTCCTATTCCCCCTTAAAAATCACGTACGATGATCATTCAAAATTGCACTTGACTTCGCGTCTACCGAGTACGGGAGAAAAACGATTCTTGTCTTCAATTTTTTCAGGAGAGGGAGGGAAAATATCAGGAGATGAGACACAAATTTCAGGAGGCGTACGAACCCTGAGTAACCTTGTCGCCTGAATGTATGGGGTAGTATGCGTGAAATCCGGTAGTTCTGATTTTTTGTACAGCTGTTTATGATAGAGCCCTCCATCCCTACTGTGTGTAAAGAGATGCGACAATGGAGCCCAAAATTGTCCAAGACGGGTTGCCAATGAGAAACTGGTCAGGCTTGCTCAGAGGTGCCGATCCCCCCCAGTGCTAACGACGCACCCCCCCCCCCATAGAAAATTATTACCCCCCCAAAAAAACAAAAAAAAAACGTTGAGGATTTTTTATTTATACGGGCTAATGGAGTACCTAACCAAAGTAGACTCTAACTACATCTTTACGGTGTATATAGAAAACCTTATAGTAAATTTATATTTTAAGTACCATCGAATGGGGTAACCGGGGACGGATTTCTAAATAGGCTAAGTATATGCTGCAGCCTAGACGGCGAATTTTTTGGGGCGGCAAATTTCACGACCAATTAAAACAGCTTTTCGGCAAAAAAAATTATTATAAAGATACGAATATTTTTAAGAAAGAAAACAAATATTTTACATTAATGCGTAAACCGTAAATGTATATATAATACTAATATTTCGTAGCAAACATGGTAGCTGCGAGGGCAATTGCACCTCTTCTCCCGGATTTCGAAGTTGAAAGAAAAATAGTCGAACAGTTTTTTAAAAAAATCTCCTATTTCGCTTTCGATTAGCGTGTAAAGGTACATAGATGATTCTAATATGTGTATCTTTTTTAAACAACAAATACCACCCTATTTTGCAGCTAACCAGCTACCTTTCCCGAAGGGGGAGAATATTGTGACAGGGGCGGCAAATCAATCATAGCCTACAAGCGGCAAATCTTTAAATCCGGACCGTAACTTTGTCCCAAGAAATAAAACCCTAGTACTGACTTACCCCTTAAATATTTTTCTAATGATAGGTCAAAGCAGAGTTGCCCCTAATCGAAAAAGGGAAGCACCTTTTGTTGGAATATCTTTTATAATACGGAATTACAAGCTATTTTTAATTTTCCTTTAAAAAGGTTTTCTTTACAGCAAAAGCTATCGGAATCTAAATATTTAGTAAAAATTCCGCTCAAAATTTATGTAATTATATTATTTTTTAAATCAATAAAAATAGCCGGACACGTGATCTAATCAAAAACGGCTTCCAATTCATTCCCTCAATTCTTAATGCATAAAAAAGTTTATCTTGGTATAGCTTTTTATCTAATACAACACATTTGACATTATCAAACAAATCAGAATTATTTTATAATGTTTACAGAGGTAGCTTCACTTAAAAAAAACTAAAATTTAAAAAATTAAAGTTAAATATAACAAAATTCTTACCGTGAAACTCGGAATTGAACTATTTAATTATATTCAATCACCAAGACCCACACATTTGACACAAGACGACAAGTATTTTCCTACTGATTCTAAAGCAATCATTTAGTTATTTTGGCTTTGAGTCTAATCTGGCGGGAAAAAGTCAGAAATATTATCTGAAGGTCATTAATTCGTAAAACTGTTAAACAAAGTTCGAAAGATTTATGAGCCAGCTGCAAAATATGGCGGGAATATCTCATTGATACCATTGGCAAACGTCATCAATTCACCGAAATGTTTTATAAACTGCGTGAGATTTATGAGTGTTTAAACTTAGATACAGTGATCGTATTGTTTATTGGACATAATTGTCAGAAATCTTCGTCTGGTATGGTGTGGTAGACGCCATCGAACATAATTTATAACTCCTTTTTTTCCTGGTGTTGCTTCGAATTATGGTTACCCATTCATATTCTTTGAAGGCATTTGATTTTCTTGCCACTTTGTGTTTTATTTTAAACCAAATAAAAATTCGCCAGAGTACAAGTTCTGAGCCCCCCCCCCCCGGTGCTGCTTCGGGGGGGGGGGGGGGGGGGGGCAGATAATTAGTAAGAATAAGAGTTAGCTGAGTTTTTTTTATAAAGATTGGCAGTTTCTTAATAATTTTTATAAAAAAATTCAACCCCCCCCCCCCTAAAATTTCAACGACGCAGTCTGCGTCGTTGACCCCCCCTTGTAGGCACCCCTGGGCTTGCTTGAGCTTGGCGGTTTATCGCTTATCGTATATGTGTTATTAATCCTGCCCGGGAAGAGTATTTAGTTTCGGTTTAACTTCTGCAACTACTTATTTTCGAAATTTAATGCAAGAGTTGAATGTTTAAAATTAAGGTTAACTTAGCAGTATTGCAGTTCAATAAATTGATTTCGGCAAAATCATTGAAATGAATCGGATTGAATCGTAACATTTTGGAAAATACGCAACACTAACAAGATGGCAAAATACAAGTTAATATTTTATTAATAAATCACAAAATAAAAATTCCATTTTTAAAAATACTATTAATAAGTGACCCGATACTTTTCTTTAGTTTTGAGCAGACGAGTTTGTTTACAAAAAAGAATCTTCGCCAAGAAGTAGCCAACTAGAAAAGCACGCAAACCAAAGTTTATACTTGTATTTCAAGAAAATAAGAAGATTCTTTGAATATTTAAAAGGTGGAAAGATTTCTACACACATAAAGTGAATACTGTATTTTAAAACGAAATGAAGCAATATTTTATGCATAATATGTTTTAATAACCATCAAAAATACTTTCAGAAAGCTTACTGTTAAAGGAAAATGTCTTTTTTTTAAAAACTACTTAAGTATTTTTGAAGAAAATTATGGTTTTAGAATATTCTTTACACATTTAGGAAACCATAAACATAAAAAAGTTGTACTTTCCCTAAATTTTATGGATTGTTGACGATTGCAAAGGCTACTCTTTTCTTCATATGTAACTCCATGAGGGACAAAACTAAACCGCCTCAGGGGGACAATTTTGGTCCTCGTCCAATCTAATCAGGAGCGGCTAACAATATGTCGCATCTCTTTACACACAGTAGGGATGTAGGGCTCTAGTTTATGATGTTGACCTAATGAATAATCCAAGTAACGCAACTTTGTCAAAAATCGAATAAATCGCGAAAAAAATTGGCGATTATAACCCTAAAGGACTAGTTTTTGAAGAATCTTTCAATGAACGTTTTTAAAATACACTAAATTTTCTACAATATGATGCTGGAACTGTCGCTGTAGAGCCAGTAGTTTCCGAGATTAGTACTTTCCAAGTTTGTCATTTTTTTTCGAACTTCGCTCATTCGAACTAATGCATTTTGAATCGGATTATAAACTATCGAAGCCCTGTACTTTTATGATAGGATGTTAAAGAAAGAAAATGAGACGCACAACAATAGTCAGTAAGTTTATTTGTAAGTAGGATGCACCACTTTATTGTGTGTTGGTTTAATTAAAAATTTAATAGCTATATTGTATTAAAATTATTGTGTGATTGTGTACTTATATGTTTGTGTTGAATTGAAATTGATGAATAATAAATACAACTTACTTAGATCTGACAAAAATTAAAAATTGGTTTAGGTAGGCTGAATATTCGTTATTCGGACAAATTTGGTATTCGGTGCATCCCTACTTACAAATAAACTTATTGATTATTGTTGTGCGTCTCATTTTCTTTTTTTAACATCCCAGCATAAAAGTACAGGGCTTCGATAGTATATAATCCGATTAAAAATGCATTAGTTCGGAAAAAATGACAAACTTTGAAAGGATTAACACGGAAACTACTTGGTCTACAGAGACAGTTCTAGTATCATATTGTAGCAAATTTAGTGTACTTAATCCCCATTCTTTTCCAATTTTGACTAAGTTGCGTTCGGCGCTCGAGGTCGCAAACTTGGATTATTCATCAGGCCAACATCATAAACAAGTGTGCAAAAAAATCAGAACTACCGGATTTCACGCAAACTAAAGATGTATAAAGTTACCGGGTTACTTCAGCAAAAAAAGTTTTTGTTAAAAAAATCTGGTAATGCCGGGTTTAATCCAGAGAGTTGGCATTTGTTGAAACGGAGACCCCAAGAGTAAGGTAATCAATAATTCACACAAACAGTACCAAATCAAAGGAATCTTTTTATTTAAAAAGAATTTCTTCACACAGAATTCCCTAAACCTTAAAAGAAAAAGGGAGTCAAATTATCGACCACAATAACACGGAAAAAAGTTCTTCAAACATTAAGGTATGTGTAGATAAGCAAACTGCAGAATAATAACTCTGCTGTTGTTTTAACTTTTTCAATTTTTTTTGTCATTTTTTTATAGGTTGGTATTCACGTGGTTCCCTATTTTTGGGTGCTTGTCCTACTATAAAAAGAACAAACTTTTTATCTTATTTTTTTTAAAAAAAATCGCCTTAGCCTTCTTTCTTGATGCCACCAGCCATGGTTTCTTTGGTGTGGTGAGCTTCCAATACGGCAACTGCTTCTTTAACCTGTATATGAAAAAGAACAAAAATCATTTTCATTTATTATGAAACTTTCTAAAATAATTAACAAGGCATTTTTTTATAACAACATTTTAAGTAACATTTTGAAAAGTAGGTTTAAGGTACAAGTTGCTGACACAAAGATATCCATATTGAACTAAAACAGTCCATGAAAATTATTTAATGTCTAATAAATAATCCACTCGGGAAAACAAACTTATACTGGTTAGTGCTGATAAAATTAGCGTATTTCTGGTTCTCAGAGGGAAACTGAGCGGGCTTTTACAAGTCTATTTTAAGGAATATGGGATCCTGCAAAATGTACAAAAATTAAAAAGCTAAAAAACTAGCAGCTATATTTTAAGTCACCACATACAGTGTTGGTCCCCAGAAGTCAGAAAATTGTTCCCTCAGACGACTAAAGAATACTCAATACACAGAAGTATAGATTCTAAATACGATTGAAGAAAGGTTTTCTTAAATCAATTAACTATATCCTTGCATTTGTTCACACTGCACTGATGTAGATCATATTTTTTACTTATCTGCCAAATAGTTTACAACCATGTATTAATTTTTTTAAACCTCCCTAAAAATTATCTTGAAACCACAAATCTTTGAGATCACAAAATTGGGTAACTTTGTAAAACCCCAAAATTGGGGCGATTATCAAATCTAGAAACTCTGGCGATCCCAAAATTTAAAGAAATTATCCCAGGTAGCTCTCGCTCCTAGTTTTATTAAAAGTTAGTTGTGCAGATAGATTGCTCTTAAATTTCTTTATCCAAATCGAACATTGGTCTTGTCAACTATTCATTTTCCAAGCTAATAGTAGTAAAGCTGTTTTATGTGTAGTGAGTAGTAGTGACCCTAGTAGTGAGTGAAGGGTTAAGACAGGCCACATTACACTATAAAAAAATACCAACCTTAGCCTTGAGCGACTCATGATGCTCCAGCATATGCAACAACTCCGAATTATCAATCTCTAGCAACATTCCAGTGATCTTGCCAGCCATGTCTGGGTACAGCAAGTGAATGACAGGGAACAGCCTCTCTCCCAGCATCTGTTTTTGTTCCTGCGCGCTGGCATCGGCAAGCATGGAGGCTGTGAGGGGTTCCTGGCCCTGGATGTGTACAGCTTGCTGGGCAGCTTGTTGCTGGGCCACAGCTTGCTGGACGGTTTGTGGGGCTTGGGGTGGGTTTCGCATGTTGGAGGTGTATTTGTAGGCTGCTGGGCGACCCTGGAATGGTGGAAGAAGGGTTAGAGTGTTGTTGGACAGGTTCAAAAAATACATAAGTAGAAAAATTGCTGTATTAGGTACTTTAGCATGATATGATGTATTCTATATCCTTTGAAAGTAGAACTTAACAAAGACTAGAGAAACACTGTTTAGTAAAAAATATTTAAATTCAAACAAAAACTTAGTCTAACATAAATGATATCATATAATGGTCTTAAATTCTTGATGAGACCAGATATTAAAATTTATTATCATGTTGGGGGAAATACCATAGGCATGATAATTGCAGTATCCACAACAATAGAGAATTTTTGTCTTGAAATAATACAACTTTACAAAAAAGGTTAAAGTCACTGATGTAGATACTGTATGCTCACAGCAATATGCATCTTAGAGTTTGATGATTCCAATTACTATGGAAATAAAACCCACAACAACCCTTCTTTTCAAACAAGTTCAAAACAAAACCATAGGCATAGTAAATCTGTGCTTTCGCACACCATACTAGAGTAGACACAAGGGGTCAGTGTGTAAAATAAGCGGTATCGTATAGCGAAACGCGACACCAAAATGAAAACTTGCGATAGCGATTTAGCTTTGTATCGCATTTAGTTGCGATACTCACAAAGCATCTCCGTTTGACATAACCATGGTGTTTTGCAAACGATTCGAAGTCAGATCGCTTCAGTTCAGTTGTCTAAGTCATGGAGCTCTATCTCAATTCGAATCCGTTGGCCGCTTTTTGTTCGGGCAGGGAAACATCTCAACTCCATACCAGATTGGAAGTGAGTAGCGAAAAGTGTAAACAAACCGTCGATAATCGCGCCAGAACAGAAAGATTTAGCGAGATTTCCAATTCGTTATGATTTGTGTTGCGAAAATCAACGAAAGTAAAATATGGCTGTTCAGTTACGAACTGTTAAAAACTGGATAACGTCCTTGGATCCGAATAATGAGTGTGGCTGAAGTACGAATATAACGGTAACGTTGTTACTAAAATAACGTGCGCTTTATGTGCAAAGCACGTAGATAACTTAAAATGTAAAAAAATTGCAACGCATCGCAAATCAACAGAATTAGCGGTGTGTCGATAAAGATGGACAATATTCAAAAGTGCTATGCATTAATTAAAAATTGCTACACACAAATACTTTGGTGTAGCACAACTGCTATACACAAAAAAAAAAGTATTTTACAAGCTGCAAGGGGTATCAATACTAAATACTAACAGTACAAAATTGCGCCTTTTTAGAAGCTTTTACATCAGAATCTATGGCTATTGAGTTACCTTTTTAGATAGTACTATTTCTATTCAGCATAAAAAAAATTATGTCAAACTCAATTTTTATCAATAAACACTTTACTAATACTTTGCTGCTGTGGGCGGGTAAACTGCAGTAACCCCAACAACGAATTGGACCTCTTTTGCTCTGAAATAATCAGTTGTTCAGTATAATTAATTTCTCATAGGCTAGAGTAACTGAGTTCTTGCGATAATGGTCCAAGTCATTAGCCTAGATACTGCAGTTTACTTGTCAACGGCAGAATAGACAAATCGTCAATTACCTGGTTGACAGCGGCTGCCTGCATTCCAGCGGGGGGCCTAGCTGCCACGACGCCAGTTGGGCCCATGGCTGCCACTCTCTGACCAGCCCCTGCAGCTCCTACACCCGGTTGCTGGCCTGTGATTGGCCGAGCGGCCATGCCGGCACGCATTGCAGCTGGGTTTTGGCCGGCTGCGACAGTGGGCCGGGCGGCTCGAGCGAAGGGAGTGGACTGCATGGCTTGGAAGGCTGGAAAGGAAATAATATGTGAGGTTTTTGATAGAAAGGGGATTTGGGTTGTATAGTGGTTTCTTTTTTTGGATTGAGGATAAAAATTATATCTTGTAGAAGGTTAGGAATAAGTAAAAAATGAACATCAATGAATGAGTTTTAACCCGACACTAAGGAGATTTAAACTTATATCAAATAAGTGTGAAGGCTAAATGACATATTAAAGACAATGGTCTAATTTTAAGGATTTACTTTGATCTATAAAGGAAATCATGTCGTAACCAGGATACAAATTAAGCTAGTTGCAAAATGCGACCATCATTCAACTTTAGTTGCAGTTATCTATACTAGATTTTAAAATCTTTAATAAATAAATTATCAACTTTTTTATAGTGCTATCCAATGATCTCGCTGAAAATAATCCTCTTCAAATCGTCATCGATCCTAAATTTGTAAAAATTCTTTTTTGTAATCCTAAAATTCCTAAGATCAACAAAATAAGAAACTAATCTAAAAACTCGCGAGTCCACAGAATAATAAAATTAAACAAGTCATGTAAATCAAGATAAACAGTAAGTAACACAAGTTATGATAGTAGCAGCATAAGGTGTAATTATAAACAAATTTCGTTAGGAATTTGAACGAACCTGCTGCAGTCTGTGCTCCAGGCCTCATTTGTGGATTTTGCGGCCATCTTGGGGTTGCTCTCATTTGTGGCATCTGGGGATAGAATCCACGCTGGGCTTGAGGCATGGTGGGCACAAAGTACCTATTAGGGATAAATAAGTTTAGATTGAAACCCAAAACAAAGATTGCTTTCAACCAGATATAGTGAGAACTGAGAAGAAAGCATAACGAACAACCCCCCATAAACTATGTTTTTTTGGTTGGTATGAAAAATACACCAAGTTAAGGATTTATCTACACTTTTTGTAAGCATACAAGTCAGTTATGAAAAATAGAGTTAACTACAAACAACTCTTGGTAGTCATAAGTGACAACTTTCAGCTTTTGAAAATGGCTTTTAAGGAAAGAGCTAAAAGTACCCCCTCAGAAATGCGCACCAAACATCCACCTACATTTGTTAAAATTGTCTTCTTCGCTATCCGACTATGATTAATAAAGGAAAAAGGTATCCGAAACATGGTCATTGTTTACCAGTAAAACAGGCTGACTGCTTATTACTAGAGGTCATAATAGTCTTTTAGAGAAGATTCACTACAGTATCATGACAAAATTATTCACCCATATTAAGGGCTTAGGCAATTATAAAAGCTGAAAAACAAAATGTTCCATCTTTTAGAAAAATGACCTTCAAACTTAAATCAAAACAACTCATAGTAAAACGAATTCCCTAACCAACAATAACGAAAACTTACCCAGCGCTGCCAGCCGGATTGAACATTGGTCCAAGCTGCATCCTCATTCCTGCCATACGTTGCATGTACTGCGATGCCAAGTGGGCCTTTCGGTCTTCTTTTCGTTGAGCAAGAGCCACGTAAAGAGGTTTGCTGACAACGATTCGGCCGTTCATTTCCGTCACAGCTTTGGTGGCTTCTTCTGGTGAGCTGAAGCATACGAAACCAAATCCTCTTGATCTGCCGTTGCCGTCTGTCATAACCTGAAGAATGAAATGTATAACAATTGAAATATTAAACATACACAAGTTTTATTTGCTTTGTTTTCTTTCAAGCAATTAAAAAAAAAGGAATAATACCATTAACATTTTTATGCAAGATATAGCTTCTTTGATGCATTTAGAACCATTAATATATAGAGTATACAATTTAATTAAAACCATTATGTTTAATTCAATTTACAAGCAAGCCACATTAAGTATATCTTGACTGATACACTATGAGCAAAATAACTTCAAACCAATGCTTGTTGTAGGAATATAATCAAATTTGAACCATATTTCTTTAACACTACGACTAATATTCCAAACTCGGTTCAACACATTGTCAAATGAATTCGTCCAATAAAGCCAATTAAACTTATCCATGATATTTCTTCGAATCCCTATAAAAGGTCATTCTAATCTTAAATCCCTTTTCATGAAAAAAAACAACAAAATAAAGTTTCTTATCCAGCACTAACCTTAGCGCTGGTGATGGTTCCGAAAGGAGTGAACTCTTTCCTCAGCTTCTCGTCATCGATGGCATCATCCAAGTTCTTCACATATAAATTGACACCTTGGTAGTGTGAGAGGCGCTCGCTCTTGATGAGCTCAAACCGACGCTTGAGCTCCATGGCTCGCTCGGATTTCTTCTGAGCTCGACCCACAAAAAGTTGCTTGCCATTGAATTCTTTCTCGTTCAAGTCTTGCACTGCCTGGAATAGATGAAATTAGACTTACTGCCTTATAGACAAAACAAGTAATTTTACAGGGTTCATACACCTTTTGAGAGAGAAAAATCAAGGACTTTTAAGGCCTTTCCAAGGCTCTAAAATGTGAAATTCAAGGCTAAACCAACGCAATCGGGACTGGGACTAAAGCACTTATTACTCACCAACTAATACAATTTTAATAAACTTAAATATTGCATCAGGGTGCGTAGCAAAATTTTATTAGAAGAATTAAGCACCTTTAAGCACTTTTTAAGTACCCATTTCACCAAAAAATAAGCACTTATAACGCAACAAATCCGCAATTGCACGACTTATAATAAAAACTAGGGTTCGACGGATAGCGCTTTTTGGCCGATTGTTAAACAAATTAAATCAGACAATGATCGATTCTTTTTTCCCATCGGCCCAAACCGATGGAGAGAAAAAAATCAAATGCAAAATTCAGTTCTCTCATGTGAAACAAAAAAAGTATGATTTTAACCTAGACCATATAATATTTTTAATTTAGGATTTGTTGGTTAAATTTAGTAATTACAGCAGTACTCCAATTATCCGAAGCAATTTGGACCTAACCACAATAGGTTAATTGGAAATTCGGATAATTGGAGTTGATCTGAAAAAGTATATTTTAATTAATTACTCAATGTATTGTTTCTCAGTGGGGGAAAAAATGTAGATCTAGTTTTGATCATCATTAACCCAACCAAATCCCAATTGCATATAAGCCGAAATAAAAAAAATGCCTAAAATGTTTCAAAAGTAAACTATTTTAACGTTCAAGCTGTTCCTGTGATCACAAGGTCACGACTCAAGAGAATGATAGATCAGAAGAAAATATTCTGGTTGGTCAGGTTAGGCCTGAACCAGAGCTACTTAAGTAACGAGACACTTTTCTGATCACGCAGACACAGAACTGTCAATCACTATGAAGCAACGCGACGTCATCGGTAGATTTCTTTAAAATTTCTAGGCAGCATTGCAAAATAAGCAAATCAGGAAGCATTATTGGACTACATATTTTTGGTCAGGTGAAGATGATCCTCTTCGAATGGGGGATTGCACTGGCCGTTGGCCGATATTTGAAGACACCTTAGTGTAATCTAATCCTAATTTATCCTCAAAATTTAATTACAAATTTTATCTTTTATTATTAAATTGTCTGTTATTAGACTGTTATTTATCAAAATTTAAGTTTAGTTTTCATCGATATAGATCGAGAATAAAGGAAACAATTTTTTGTGGTGGCATTAACGTTCTGGAAAATTTGAGGTTTTGGTTTTAAAACCGCGATTTTGGCTCGAAATTTCTCGATTACCTATTTATATCCTAACATAGTATATACCTAAATTTAGGCAGTTAACAAGTGTAAGTAGCAGACCATGACGATGTTGCGAACCAAACATTATCCTAAGAAATAAAATACCTAAACGTTTGATACTGATCTATTTGTTTTGAACCAAGAAAGAGCGCGAAAAAGAGGACTTCACTGGCGATAACGGCGCGAACCTGAAAATATTACGAGGAATCGAGATTCGGTGACCAATCGGTTCTAAACTAAAACTATAAAAATAACTAGACACCTGCGCTTTCGCCACAAACTAGTATATATTACGAAGCATTGAAATTTGGTTGAAAAAAGTTCGGTCCTGATATAAAACTTTGGAACAAGTAAGCCAAAAAAAAATTTAGCCTCTGTTAAAATTCAAGGATTCTCAAGGCTAATAGGGTAAAATTAACTTTTTCAAGGCTTTCAAGGCCGCGTACGAACCCTGATTTTATTTAGTAAGAACAAGAATATGAAACTCAATAAACCAAATTAAGGAATCAATTTAAAATTTGAACTTAGGGTAATATGGCATCGTTTAAAGGTTTATTTCTCTTTTCTTACCAAAAAACCCCAAAGAAACCAATTGAAGAGCTTAGAGGAAGAACATGCTAGGTGACGTTTTTGTAAAAATTGAGATGTTGGAGTTAATGAACATATTACTAACTTCTTTAAAGATAACAAGTTTCCACTTTTTCAACAACTTCAAGTTTAATATATTTTAGTGGAAAATAAAAACTTTAAGCCCATTTTTTTTTATTTGTGTCACTTAGCACGTTCTTCCACTTAGCTCTTCGATTATGACAGTACTGTAAAAAAATAACACGCAACTCCTAAAATAATTCCTTAGCACATAGCTCATAACACATGCAAATGAAAAACTTGTTTTCAAACTGAAGATGAGAATCCAGATGCAACTCTATCAAATAGAGTATTCTAGAAAAAGTGATTGAAGTAGATAAATACTGGTTACATGCCTAAGGCAGCAATAATGAAAAATTGTCCTAGTAAGTGATGAAATATTTTTCAAAATCTTATCCAGCCAATAGACCATCAAGGGAATGCTTACCTTTTCAGCATCTTCTGGATCTTCGAAGCTGACAAAACCGAAACCCTTGGCCTTTCCAGTCTCATCGGTCATTACCTACAAAGAAAAGGCTAACTGTTAAACTAACTCTAAAAGTTAGGTCCTTTTAATAGAACTTTAAACCTTTTAAGACTAGATGGGAAATACAGGGATCACACCAAGAAACAGAGGTAAAAAAAACATGAAAATAGAGAACAATTGAAAAAATATAATATATACATTAATTATAAATACAATTTATAACAATTAAAAAACAGTTACTTTAAAACAAACCCAACAGGAATTCAAGCAAACTATCTTTTTTAAGAGGAACTAAAAATTTATGTATATATAATTTAAGAAAGGTGGTTAGCAAGAATAATGATAATTTTTTGCCATCAGTGCATAGTGACATTCAAGATATTGACTGGTGCTAGAAATAGAACTACTAACCTTCGCACTTGTGATCTTTCCATACTTTTCAAACATTTCCCTAAGTTTTTCATCGTCCAAATCATCCCCGAAGTTCTTGATGTACACATTCATAAAGCGTTTGGCCTTCTCTCCTAGAAGTTTCTCACGTTCATTTCTAGGTATAAACTTACCCACGAACCTAAAAACGATAATTAGTTTTCAATATAAAGTATAAAATGAGTTCAATAATAAAGGCAGTAATTTAACCAAAAATATTAAGTAAAAAAATAGTTTCAAAAAATATATATATATACCTGGCAACACAGAATTTTCTAATAAGCATTTTTTAAAAAAAAACTTTTAATGTAACACATGAATTCTTACACTTAAACCCTTATTGAATTTCATTTATAAAATGTAGATATTAGAAATAATGCAATAAATGATAATGAAATGTACACTATTGAATCATATAAGTTCTTACACAGGTGAATGACTATTGACTATGCTTAACAATTTCTAACAAAAAAATTCTTCCAAAATTTAAAATGCATGCAAATTTTTTTCTTTAGACCTTAGAATTCTTGTTAACATCAACTTCTTTGCTGTTGAACAAGCACTACTTAGTCACCTTACCCACAACCCATGATTAGTAGAATTTGAATAACCAAATTAATTGTCGAACATAACAGATTTATAAACACAAAATAAATTAATTATACACTTACACTTTCCTTCCGTTGAGAAGCATACCGTTGACTTTCATGATGGCATTGTTGGCGGCTTCTTCAGTTTCAAAATGCACAAAACCGTAGCCTTTCGAACTGCTTTCGTCACCACCAGTTGCAACCTAAAAAAAGGATGTTTAATAAGATTATTAACCTCAATATTCTGCCATTAATCATTTTGTAAATTAAAATTAGGAAACTTGAAAAATGTAAGGACTGAGGGCAAGAGAATTTCTGATTTAACTGGAGAAGTGAAATTTACGTACATGGGGAATTCCTTAAGTTGGGGTTATCTTATTCTGGATCTAGTACAAAAACTACTAGATTATAATTTAACCCCAGTTTAAACTTTACTGGTGAACCTTAATGGTAGAATGCTAACACATACCTGCCAACATTCCTCTAAGCTCTGTCCGTAGTCCCTTCGGCGGGGGTGGGCGATTGTTTACTAATCACTCAAAAATAATTGATTACCGGTTATTTTTCTTTTAAATCGGCCGATTCACGATGGAGAAAAATCAAGCACCGAAATTGGTCAAAATTTATTGATTTATTAATTCTTGGTTTACGAGCACTTCAGTTCCATTTTAAGTTAAACAGCAACCTCCATATTTTGTGTATGGCAGGCTTTTATTTTCGCAAATGAAATATGTTGATAAAATATTTGGATTTAAAAAAAAATCTTATTAAAACCATGGGCATTGTCTTTCAAGGCCGACGAACCGATTTTTTCATTAAGTGCTATGAGGTCACTAATACCAAGACGAAAAAAAACTCAAAAATAAATTTTAAAGAAAATATTGAAACTTATCCGTAGTTTTGACTGTGTTTCCGTAACTCCGTAGTTTGATACCTTCATCCATAGAAACTACGGACAATCCGTAGAAACTACGGACAATCCATAGTATTTGGCAGGTACGCTAACATATTGGTATAAATTCTTGAACAAATAGAAAATTTACTCACTCTGCAAGACAAAATGTTGCCGAAGGCTGAGAATGTATCATACATCGCTTTGTTGTCGATACTCTTATCCAGGTTCTTAATGAAGACATTGCCAACTCCAGATTTTCTCAGAGATGGATCTCTCTGTGACCACATGATGCGGATTGGACGACCCTTGACGGTGTCAAAATTCATGGTGTCCAATGCACGCTCGGCTAGAAGAACAAAATGTCACGTTCTTATAAGAAAAGATTATTTTAAATTCAAAAATGGTATGATAAGCAGTTAACTTAAAGCAGTATGCGTAACGGATCAGATTTACTGTACGGTCGTCCTTGGCGTGATTTTTTCGGATTTGGCGATAAATAATTTTTTTCTGGCAGCCTGCCTGACTTCGATTGAAGATTCGAATTCTATAACTTCGCACCAATGATGTTTTTCGGCAACATTATAGGACCGTTGGTTGAGTTTTCATAAGAAATATTCCCATACGATCTTTTCTTTGAAACATGGTTATTTTTTTTTAAAAAGTCGCCAAAATACTGACTTTTGGCGTGATTTTGGAAAGTTCGCCAAGGGGAACCGTAATGTTAATATCTACCATGCGTAACAGTTGAATTATTAATTGAATAGCCTAATGTAATGGCTAGTGTTTCAATTAATATTCATTAGAAATGAATTTTACTTTATTGAATTGAGTTCCTTAAACTAGATCTGGGATAACTAGAGTATAATTGGATAATTGCGAAATTTTTTGGCAGGAAATGCTTTATAGTACTTTTCTTCTCTATTTGATTGTATTTTAAAGTGAAACCCAGTACTCCTACGGTGGCCCAGGTTAAAACCCGGATCGGAAAAACTCAAGCCGGATCAGATTTACTGTACGGTCCCCCTTGGTTCGATTTTTTCGGATTTGGCGATAAATATTTTTTCTGGCAACCTGTCTCTTCGACTGAAGATTCGAATTCTATGACTTCCGCACCGATAACGTTTTCCGGCAACCCTATCGGACGTTGGTTGAGGTTTCATAAGAAATATTCCCATACGATCTTTTCTTTGAATCGTGGTTTTTAAAAAAAGTCGCCAAAATACGGACTTTTGGCGCGATTGTGGAAAGTTCGCCAAGGGGGACCGTACAGTAAATCTCTACCCATCAAGCCTTATATGCTTTTAGTGGGTTGATAAAATGAACCCACTAAAAGCATAAATAAGGCTAGGTGACTCAGGCTAGATTGGTTAATAAACAATGGGGCTCTTATGTCAGTCTAACTTGTGTTAGACTGACACTGTAACAGTTGATTAATCCCCAATTGACTAATGTTGTACTAGAGCCAATAAATGAATATCGTAATTCACATTTAAATCATTTATTGTTATTATCTTACTGCTTCTTTTAAAATATTACTTTGCAAAAACATCCTTGCTTTTATCAAATTTGCATGCTTTTATCAAAAATTGAAAATTATTGGCCAATAAATCAAATCACGCCAGAAGTTAGCGATTAAAACCATTTCCTTTGTCTTGACAAATTTTCCCCAGCGAAAGGGGAAATAATCCCTACAAATAACTCACGTGGTAAACTGTCATTCGAATTAGGTCAATTTAAAACAAACTTACGATCCCCACAGTAAAAGCCTTACTTAGTAAGACAGATTGTAAAGCATTTATACAATAATTAGAAATATTTAAAGTGTAATTTAAATAAATTTAAAACAGCAGTGACGCAATCGAAAAATAGATAACGTCGCCACGTTTCACACTAAATCCTTTTACAACAAATCAAATTTTATTGGATTCATTCAAATTAATTTAATTTTTCAAAATTTACTTACCGTCAACTGATTGCTGGAAGTTGACGTATGCATAGCCGAGCGATCGTCGAGTGATCAAATCGCGACAAACTCTGATCGACAGCACTGGGCCAGCAGTCGAGAATTTCTCGAACAACATCGCTTCTGTAACATCATGTTGAAGATCTCCGACGTACAAGGATGCGATGGGATAATTCGGACCGTTAGGATTCATCTTTTACTTCGATTTAATAGCGATAAAGACGAGAATTTTAAGCCTTACTTAGATCCAGAGGTTTCAATTTCGCTCTTCAAGTTATTTTTTGGTACTTTTAGTTACTTTTTACGATTTTTTTTAGTTTTTTATTATTTTATATTTTTTTTAGTGCCCGAAGAGCAAATATATAACCTTTTTTAGACTTATAAAAGCTTAAAATTTACCACGAAAATACCAACGCACACATCCCTAAAAATTAAAATAACCGTTACAGGACCGTTGCCACTGAATGATTTATGATTTTGAAACTAATTAAAATATTATTTAACTGTGAATTTAACTACGTTTATTTACTTTGTGTTTTCCTAAAATTCTGAAAATTTTACATAAAAGGCTTTTAGTCATTCAAATGCAATTTATCAATAAAAAATATAGAATACCTAGTGTATCAAAAGTTCAAGTTTTCAACTGTAAAGTTTATACAACTATCTCTGCCAAGCCCCATCTAATTTTTTTTTATCATGACATTGTTACTCTGACACTTTTGGCATTAGCCAATTTTTCTCACAAATAATAAACAATCTTTTTTTCCAATTCCAAATATATAACGCTCAAGGTGTCTTTGTGTTAAATAAATGATCTTTTTTGACGTTATTTCTGTTATAGATAGTGTTTTTTGACCCTCCTTTATTTCATTTGAAACGGTTCGTGTTTTATTTTAGGTTAAACTTTTTAATCTTGAACTGTTTTGGTATGCCATTGTTTGTTGTGATTACGCAGCAACACAGCTGATTTCGAAAATATTATTTTCGAAAAACAACTTAGGAAAATATTTTGAATATTCTCCGGGTAATTATTGATTCGAATAATGTTATTATGCAAAATTCTTCGAATTAGTTTTGGAATTTTAAATTTTATGATTTTTTTAGATTGCTTCCAGCGATGAATTCTCTTCAGACCAACTACCAGGCTTTAATATCTGACGAAAATGAAGCTCCATTGGAAAGCGTAATTTTTCATGTAGCTGCTGAAAATGGGAAAAGTAAGACACGATGTGTTTTTTTTTATATATATACGGTTTAACTAAAAACAAGTGCAGTCAAAATGTTCTGAATTGATTTGCGCAATGTTCGTAAAACGTGTTTAAAAATTAAGTTTTAGATTTTATTTTAAAAATATTATTTTTTTTTATAAAAAAAACTACATACTAAATACTTTTTTTATTTGCAGCTCGTTGGAATCATGTTGGAGATTTGGACGCCTTTTTTCGAAGAATATCCTTTTAATCTTATAGATGCAAAATTTATTACAGTGTTATTGGATTGAAGTATACATTGACGCCCGGGTTTGGCGACAAGTAAAAAATTGTCGCCAAGTCAAAATGACAACAAACTTGGCGTCAGCCAAGTCTGTTGCCATCCTGAAATGACAACAAATACGTACCAAATATATTGCTGAGACCGAAAATATACAGCAAAAAGACCCAGGAAAAGTGAAAAATCTCATTAACTAATACTAGGGCATTTACGATCGAAGTGATCTTTAAGAAAAATAATCGGAATTTAACAGTTTATTTCATGATCAACACAATGTAAAAAAAATAGAATCATTACACGTTCTAAAACATTGTATGATTATTATTTTTAATAACATTAATGCGATTTAAGTAAGAAATAAGCAAAACATGTGCATGTTTATGATTAACTGATCTAGTAGGAAAATATTTTCTAAAGTTAAAAAGATTTTACAAACAGTATTGAAAAACAGATTAAAAAAGCACTAAATAACGTTGTTTTTTTAAAAAATAAAACATGTTTTACATACCAGGAAAAATAGCAAATCCTACCACGATAACACAATAAAAAACGTGGATCATAATACGGCAAGTGCCGAAATAAATAATGAAAAATAATCATTTTAAATAGTTAAATATTGAATTAAAAATCGATGTGCAGGAAAAATATTTACTTTTAAATAAAAACAATTAAGATTTAAATAGATTAGAAAATAAAGATTTAGATTTAACATGAACCGTCACAAGTCGAGACGAGAAAAAAAATAAAACAACATGCATGGTTGCCGAACTTCTGATTTCAGGTTTTTTGGCAAATGTGGAGAATGGGAAAGGTTGCTAAATATGGCGAATTTGGCGATTTCACCAAATGTTCGTTGTCAAGGGTTGCCGTAAAACTTAATTTGGCAGGGTTCCCAGATCAGCGACAAAATTGTCGGGCGTCAATGTATACTTCAGCCTGTTATTGTTATAAAGTTGTTCAAAGCTTTTTCAGTTGGTCAAGATGTATAAATAGTATGGTACATAGTATTAGCATCATTTAAGGACCATGTTTGTTGTGACAGTAGAAATGAAGTTAAAAAGGACTTCCTGAAAACCCCAAATTTAAAAACTTGTGCCTTAACCAAAAGGACCATGTCCAAATTTGGTGCCAAGTCAAAAAATGTCGCCAAGTCATAATGACAACAAACCAAGCGTTTGCCAAGTCTGTTGTCATCTTGAAATGACAACAAATACTTAAAATACTGTTCAAATAAACTTATAAAAGAAAATAATTATTTAAATTCGTTAAGCATATGATTAATAAAAGATAAGAACAAAATTATAATCAGAATAAGATATATGCATTTCAGATTTAAATGGATTAACATTCTGAAATGAGCAGTGTAATG
The DNA here is from genome assembly GCA_019343175.1 of Oedothorax gibbosus. Lineage (NCBI taxonomy): Eukaryota > Metazoa > Arthropoda > Arachnida > Araneae > Linyphiidae > Oedothorax > Oedothorax gibbosus. Next base: position 21,408,431 of record CM033275.1, read on the forward strand.
CAAGAGGTGATCCCCATTTAAAATTTAACCTGAAAATAAAAAAAGTAAAGATTAAGGTTGCCGTAACATAATTCAGTTTTGTTGGGGATTTAAGGAATGGCAGGGTTTTTAAATTTGGCCAATTTCGCTGAAAATAGGATCTGTGGCGATTTAACATGATTTTAGTCGCCAAGGGTTACCATAATACCAATGGCAGGGCTAAAAAAATTGGCGAAAAATTGCAGGACATGCTCTTTTAGGTTAACTTGTGATTTAATTAAAATTGTTTTTTAAAAAATATCCTGACCAAGTATATAAAGATTTTTGTTATTAATTTTTTAGATTCAGGTTAATTATGTATTTTTCCATATTTCCTTAGACTCCTGACAGCATATTTCAAATTAAATTTAAAAAAAAATTATTAATAAAAATACATTTCACTTTGTTCACATCATAAACTATGTATGAAGTTAATATGGTTTTATCTTAACTGAAAGCACATCTATACTTTTCATCAGAAGCGAGGACTCATTGGAGTCCTGGTGGAACATGCCATTTGGGTGATGTAAGTTCTGCACAAAACTCTAAAAAAAGTCTTTGTAAAAGAACTTGGTTTCTTATACACATAAATGTTTAATACTTTTAAATTATATTTTTACAACTACACTGCTCAAAACATTTAGGGGAGCACTTTGAGTACTTGTGTTAACCCTTTCAGTTCCAACATTTTGTCTTTTATTCTAAAATTCTCAAATTTGTGAATTAGATCCATTATGCATCCAGAATGGAATAAAACGGGGGGGGAGTATTAATTTTTTTTAACGAAAATTTAGGGGGTAAAAATTGGAATCATAATTTCTGAATACATTATAACAATAATTTTTTCAAAACTATTTGTTATAAAAAGTTAAAAGCAATTTTTAAACACCTAAGAATGCAAGCGTGAAGAATTTAGAGTTTAGTTATTTCATAAAAATTTTTGAGTGAATTTAATTTTACTATGTTTTTTAGATTTTCATTTAAATAAAACAAACATTATTTAATTCTTCAAAAGACATGATTCTTCCATCTAACGATAAATAAGAGCGAGCTCAACTTAGTGAGACAAAAAATCGCAAGCTGATGTGATGATTCCATATGGAATCATTGGGGGTAAAAGGGTTTAAACCATGCATTCCCCTAATTCTTTTGAGCAGTGTATTTTTATTGATATTCAAACTTGTTTTGTAAGATGGCATATTTCTGCAATGGCTTTAATCGAATGCATTGTGTTAGTACGATCATTTTTATGTAAAAAGGCTAAGTCTAAATTGATTATCTGTTTTTGTATATAAATATTAGTTTTTTTACTGTATTATGATCAAAATTAATTCCTTATGTTTATTAAAAAAATACCCTCACAAAACTATCCTATTATATTTGAATTTTCTTACGAATCTCATTTGAGGGGGAATGACCCCAGTGCCTCTGTGTTATTACAATGAAAAACGTTTTTCAAAGCCACATTTCTCCGGCTATATTGAATATTTTTACAAACAGGATTTTTTAAATGAAAAATGATTTCAAATTTTTATACCCCCCCCCCCCTTTTTTTAAAATTGGTTAGAATATTTTACTTTAAAATTATTTATGGAAATTTTTAAAAATATTCTAAGCAATTTTAAAAAGTGGGATTGTATAGCCCTGTAAACCAGCTACATTTATCATACAAAAGAACCTGTTTGTTAAAATATTCAATACAGCCTTAGAAAAGTGATTTAGAAATTCTTGTTTTTTCTATTGGAGTAACACAGAGGCACTTTGGTTTGGAGACCTGCGGTTATTCACGTTTAAGAGGGACTGTCATTCCTTTAGAGCTAATGCATTAAGTTTGAAATTGCAACTTTTGCAAAAGAATTACTTTGCATGTTATCCCATTTTCACCAGTTATGGGAACCATCATAACATCAATTTAAAATAAAATTGAAAAGAATATAACATCCGTTTATTTAATTATTAATTGATTAAGTTTTTAAATAGTGTCGCCTTCTGCTGTATATTTTTGGCATTTTAAAACTTAAAAAATATATAATTAAATAATTCGATAACATTTTCGTTTCCAATGTGTATCATTTCGATGTTATGTTGATTCCCATACCTGTGGAAAAAGGGCTAACATGGCAAAGCAATACTTCTGCGGAAGTTGTGATTCCAAAACTAATGCATTAGCTCTATGGGACTAACAGTCCCTCTTAAATTTAAAACATAACCTTCAATAATCGTAATGTTTTCTTATCTTTTTCAGATTATTTATGTTGATTGCATTTGGTTTCATCTATTGCCTGAACTGTATCAACTTCAACTTTCATGAACCGTACTCCCCGCTGTACAACAAGACTGATGTGTTGCTTAGTGATTTGTTCATACCTTTGTCTGTGTGTGCCCCTAACCAGTAAGTTAACTTTATTTAATTTTGCAGTTTGGGGAAAAACTATGATACAATGATCGAACTCGATTCGGCAATTTGCGCTACATTGCCAAGCAACAAAAATGCCCATATGGGTAAACATTCCCCTTCATATTTCATACAACTCAATAGGTATAATAACCCCAAGTTAATTTTCCAGCTCGCCAGAAGTCACCAGTGAACAGACCGTCCATTATATCATACCTGTACCCAGTTTTTAGATATGTAGCAGACAAGATTTTCTGATAAAAGCACAGTTCATAGGATTTTGTGTTAAAAAATATTAACACCGTTTTATCGAGCTTAGATCTTCTAGGTCGTGTTTGGTCTTACAATCTGTCATGAAATTTGATGTTTTAATTTATTATCTAATCTTGATTAACTTATCTCAAGTTATAGTAAGAAGTTTAAGCTGGTATTTGATATTTATAAAGACGCATTTGGTTGAAATCTAGTTTATGTCAACCCACAATTTGTCAAGTGTTATTACCCTGCACTCAATACTATGTAAAGTGTTGAAACTTTTTTTTATAAACTTTTGCAATAAACAGTAAAATAAATTATACTTTATTTTATTGGTTGAATCATTATTTTAATGTGTTTTCTACAAAATTTATTGTAGCAGCAAAATTGATTATTTTAAGATAAATATTTTCTATACCGCTCGTGTTAAAAGGTAACCTTAAACTAAACTTTAACCAAACATTTGAATTAAAAAGTCTCTTATAAGGGCAATTCACATTATAATTCAAAATTATTTTTAATGATTCTGAATGGTTAAAGGAAATTTAATATTTCACTACTTTAAATTGTATATTCATGTTATTTTGTAACATAACTACCCATTATATCTTGGTTTAATTCTGGCTGTTATTGAAAAAAAAAACCTTATTGCTATTTTCCAAGTCATCTGCATATTACAGATTTACTATAGTGTCATTTTATATTTTTAACAATGAAAAAAATTGCAATGAAGATTCTTATTGATATTATTTTTTCAATTTTAGCTTTGGTTTTGGTAGTTGGCTGCTAGTTGTCCTTGCCACAATTGTGGTTGTGTACAGAATTTACATGTTTTTTTGCAACTGTTATATTTTTAAGGAGATTCAACAATTTTATGAATCGGCCATGAAGATATCTAAGGCAAGTATATTTATAATGACTGCTTCTCTAAAATTTGTGTTTGGATAAAATGGTTGGAATTTAAATACTGTATGTACTCGTGTATGGGCCGAAAAATTTTGGACAAATTTAGTGCCGTAAAAATCGGGGTCGACTTATACACAAAAAAAATTGAAAAATCCCCTATGCTTAAACTAAAACTAAATTTTAATCAAATTTAAGGTTTAGATACTATCTATTAAAAATAAAGACACAGAAGCTAAACATGTTAAATTCTTAAGCTGAAATAAGATTGGTATCTTTTTACTGTATCCACCATAATGATGCTTAATTGTTAGTTCTTGGCATGATGCACATTTTGCACAGTGTAGCTCTGGTACAAGACAGTTCAGTCAACCAGTCTTCAAGTGTGTAAAGAAAACATTGCTGGTCTGTGATCTTGGCAGCATGGTCTTCACGCTTCACTAAACTCCTTCTCCATTCAGGATCAGCAATGTCAAGAACACTCAAAGCCTGTTTTATTTTTAATGGGGTTGAAATTTTGCTTGCAAAATTAAAAAATATATATGGTCCATCATGAATCGGTTTCTTCTTATTTTCTTCAGAAGGCTCTGGCCTTATTCCCTACCTCGACTAATACACAGATTACCGATTTTAGAAGAATATTTGGTTTAAAAATGGGGGGTCGACTTATACACAGAGTTGGGTTATACACGAGCATATACGGTAGGTAAAATTGTCATTTAAAGCATAATCTGTTATTATTTGAAGATTATGCATGAGACATTCTAAATAATAATGATTTCTGTTTATAATAGTATTTAAATTTAACATCCAAACACAATTTTTTTTAACCCTTTCAGTCTCAATGAGGAATTTGGCATCACCGTTTTAGAAATTTTGTTCTGATCGTCTATAGCCATTTATGATATCAAAAAGCATATCATTCGATTCTTCAAACTTCTTTCTTCTATTAGAAAATATTTTTTATTAATCCCACTAGGTCAGCCATATTATTTTTTTTAAAATTATGATCAGAAAAATGATGCCAAATGGCATCACTGGGACTGAAAGGGTTAAAAAATATGAAACTTGTAAGGCTTAATAAGAAGCTGAGTAAGCAAATTTCAAAACATTTTTTATTATGCAATTAAATTTTATTCAATTTAGTAAGCATAACTTCAATAAGATTTCATTTCACATTTATCTTGTTATTACTGTTTGCTTATTCAGTGTTTGGTATATCCTTTAAGAAACATTCTTTTTGTAATATTGGAACAGAATTTAGTCTGTAACTTTTAAAAATATGTATCCATTAAATCTCTGTTTATAAATAATCTGTCTTTTATTTTTATTATCCTAAATGCATAAACCATGTTACTTAATGGTCTGATTAAGTCTTGTACTTTTATTTCTCTTCAACAGTTATTGCTTTTGGAAATCTTAAATTTTACTGTATTTATATGTAGCAAACATTTATTTATTAAAAATGTCAAAAATTAAATTAATTAGTGTGGGAATGGTGTTACCCCGTCTCGAGAGAGGACGCCACGACACAGAGCCGTCTCATGGAAATGCCACTAACTGCTTGCGTCACGGTGGTGTGAGCACACACGGTGGATCTCAGGAAGAGATTCGAGAAAACATTTGAAAACGTTGACCAGAGAGGTGTGCTGCAGCACCCTCGTTTTGATTTTGTAATGCGTAGAGAGAATCTTAATGTTTATTAAATAAAATACTTAAGTTAATTCTAATTTCTTGCCTCGCATATTAGTGATAATCACAGTTAAGTGCTTAGACAATTCTTAATTTCAGGCTGAAACCCAGAACATAACATGGCATGAAGTTCAATGCAGGCTTAGAGAAGTGCAACATGAACAGCAAATGTGCGTGCACAGTCATGATCTGACAGAGCTCAGTAAGTTTATTATGACTTTGGCAATTATATGTTAGAGCAGGAGTTACCAACCTTTTTGCACCTGCGTACCACCTGACTTTTTGAGACATTTTAGCGTACCATCAGACCTAAATATTTTAATAAATGTATAATATTTACTCTTCTAAAAGTGTTCAAAGGCTTTTTGAATTAAATTCCTGAGAAAACTTCATATTTAATGGTTAGATATTTGTTTATTTATGACACGCGCTTATAATAAAGCAGAAATAAAAAGATTAAAATGGCATTATTTACACTTTCATTCATTACCTATAGGTCTATAAATAAAAAAAAGGTACAAATAATATAAATAAAAAATAGTACAAACTCAGCAAAAAGTTAATTATACAAAATATACTTTCATAGTCTTTATTGCGAAACTTCTTGTTATTGTCTGTGATTAAAATATCAACATTAGGAATAATGGAACTTATCTTCACCCTTAAGTCCCCTTCAACACTTATTCTGCTTCTATGTTTATTTTTTATGTACAAGAGTTCAGAAAATCCAATCTCACACAAGTAACTCCTGACAAATAGCATCCAAAATAGCAGAGCTTGCCAGAAGATCAAAGGGTACTAGGTTTTATGCGTACGGAAGCTATTAATAGCATCATTTTGCTCACATCACTCACTCGTACCACCTTAAATTTTCCCGCGTACCACCGGTTGGGAACCCCTGTGTTGGAGAAATTGAATTAAAAATTTAAATTTTAGATAAATTTAAATTTTACTAGAACTAGTGTACTTAATGTGTTTTTTACAATTTCAGATATTTCACATCGAATACTAAGGTACACAAACTATATGGTTGCTATGGTAAACAAAAATATTTTACCTCTGAGGTTTCATACAAAGTATTTTGGTGAATGGTATGTATTATCTGTTCAAAATTACACTAACAAACCACTAATTGTATTTACAAACTGATAATTGTTTGCCTGTTCCTACATAGTTTTTATTTTCAGGATTTATTACACTTCTACTTTAGATGCAGCACTGCACAAAGTCCTATTTAGTAAGTGAATGATGTTATTTAATTTTTGCTGTCGTCGAAGACATAATTTTGTTAAATTGTTCATGTCTTTATTATTTTTTCCTCCATTAATGATGCATACAATGAGTTTAAAAGTTGACATAGATTTATTTATATTTTCTTGTTGAAAATTGTATATTGAGGTATAAATAAAATTACTGCATAGTTACATTTAAAAAGTAGGAGTATAATCATAAACAAAAAAAAAACTTGAAAATTCTCATTTTAAAACAATCTCATAATAAGCTTAAATTATTTAAATTGAAATTTAACTACATCCATTTATCAGTTATAACTTGTTAAAACAAGTATTTTTTAGTCCATAAATATTTTGTGTATGTGTGCATTGCTGCATTAAATCAATTACATGTCAAAATCATTTATATATGATTAAATATAAAATCTTTATCTATGAAAAATATATTTCTTTTTTCTTTTTTGCAGCTCATTCTAGTTCTCCATTTGGTGGCACAGGTAAACTCCGGGAAGAGTATAAGAAAAGTATATCACGTCAGGAAGCTGCTGCAGAGTATGTTCAAAAGCGATTTTATTTGTTAAACTTTATTATTACTTAGATACATATGAATTCCTTGTACTGACCTTTAACCTTTGAACTTTCACCAGTTCAATAATACTGGGCAGTTCTACCATAGTTTTTAAAATTCAGGTATAATAAACGTGTCAAAATGACTTTAAGAACTTCAAAAGTGTGTGTGTAAATGCAAATTAGTGTTTAAAAAAAATGTTTAGTAAAGATCATATACAAATAACAAAAATGGGGATGTTTTTTAAAAACATCAGTTTTGTAGAAACTGGCTATTTTTAAATTTCAGTTAAACTGGTCTGGTTTAACTAATACTATAAGCTGCTTTTAAAAAAATATCAACTTATGGTACAATTTGAAGATAAATTTCTTTTAACATTTATAGTTTGTAAGATATTTTCTAATCCCTCACTTCCAGTATAGATATTAAAACTGAAAAGTTGCGAGTTTGGGAAATCCAAGAACTTGGGGTAAATCCAATAACTTTTAGCGATCTGACATGTAAACTTATGACATGCATATTTTGAGTTTTATTGTGTATTACAGGTAAATAAGTAAAGCATAATATTAATAAAAGACATTAAATAAAGTAGTTTTATTCTAAAGTATATTTGTTATGACAATAGGAATGTGATGATTTTATTAAAATTTAAAACTATAAAGTCTTAACTAAGTAAGAAAAAGTTTTAGAAGCAATTTTTTAAATATAATATTTAAAAAATCGGACAGGACACAAATTGACCAATTTCATAATATAAGATTTGTGAGTAAGTAGTGTGTGATATTATACCTAAATAATTACTTAAGATCTCTAACAAGATTTCCTTTAACCAGCCTGCATTGGGTTCAAATTAAGCGAGTTTAAAGACAAAACAAAAATTAATACTTTTCCATTTCACAGGTACAAGGTATAAGGCTGTGTCTTGACTACGACATCAAATGCCACAAATGCAACAAAACTTGGCGACTGCCAAGGGCGCCAAGCGATGCAATAGCATGTGGCTGACTCTGCCAAGTCGCCAAGTTTTGTTGCATTTGTGGCATTTGATGTCGTAGTCAGGACACAGCCTAAAGACTCCAAAAAATCCATTTGGAGAGATTGCACCCGAAATGAAAAAGTACCCAAAAATATAAACTGTTTTTTCAATACTAATTGCAACTTATTCATCTTTCAGTTTGTCAAAATGGATCCTGTATTACGGTGTCCGCTCAGCCCTAATGGCACCTTTCCAGATATCGTACCAAGTACTAAGCTTTCTGATATCTTATTCTGGTTTCCTCCGGTACGAACCGGGTTTTCTTGCCAAGAGACGTTGGTCACACTATTCTAGGCTGTATTTGAGGCACTTCAACGAAATGGATCATGAATTGGATGCTCGGTAAGGTCCTTGTTAAATTTAAGGCTATACAATTAACCTCGTGTATCCATGTGAAGATACTTTTCCTTGAAGTACAAGGGTTTGGTTTAAGCTGAGCTCTTTGTAAAATGTAATGCTACATTACTATACCTAATATCAACTGTTTAGCTTTAACTAATTTCACGTGACATAGAATCATTCCTGGATTTCATTAGTGGTTTGGGTGATTGCTGATATGGCACGGTAAACTCAGTCTGTTACGTTGATAAACCAATCGAGACTTTATTTTCATTCCTATGAAATGTTGCCACTCAAGGCGCGAAACATGCCCATTCAATCAACTGAAGCTTTTTAGAATCAATAGTTAATTATATATTTAGAGTTATACATTTTCAAATTGTTATAAATTTGGACTTGTACTGTATCTGAATTTTGGCTTACTTATATTTCGGAATTTACTTTAAGTTTTGTGGGTGTTTGGGGATGGGTAGTTTGATATGGTATTGAAAAGAGAAGCAATCCGAAATATGAATTCTTAAGTTTAATTCCAAGTTCACGTGATTGGTTCAATCTTCCATTAATTAAAGCTTTTTTTTATTTATAAGTACATATTATAGTATACATAATACAGCCTTTTTTTATGTTTAAAACTTTGTTATTATCCCAATGATTAGCTATTTTAGTGAATGTCTAAACATAAACAATAAACAGGGCTGGGCCGTTACTTGTTTAAATGTAACTCGTTATAATTACAATTACTTTTCGTAAAAAGTAACTAATTACCTGTAAAATTACTAATTTCCAAAAGTAACAAATTACAATTACTTTTAAGATTACTTTTTACGACAAAATTTCATATTTACAAATGTTTTGAAAAATTAAGTATAAATGAATAAATGATTTTTTTTTCTAAAATCGATTTATTAAACAGTTAGCAGAAAATCTACTTATTGGGGTACAACAAAAGCTGCATCTACACAGCTACGATTGGGTCGGAGACATAAACCACCTGAACTAACCTTTCAACAGCCATACTGGCTGATAAGGGGGTATTATATTTTATGAACATGCTTTTAATTGTTAGTAGGGTACAGAATACAGTCATCTTATACTCGTTACTTTGGAAAGATGTAGACAACTCAAAATCGGCTTCGGCGGAAGGATGTCTAGTTTTTAGATTCTCAAAAAATATCATGATCACTACTAGATGAGTGTACTCTGCGCAAAAATTCCCTGAGATTGTGCTGTCGACGTGCGCTCTCTATCAATGGAGGTATGAAATTTCTCCATGGTAGACAATCCCTAGGAGTGGCGCTACTTTTGTCGAAGAATGACAGTGGACACAATGAGGGCGTGACCCTTTGAGAAGGGTGTGCTTCTCCCCTTTCTTGTCACACTTGACTTGGGGGGGTAAATTGTTGGTTTCTAGGAAATTCGCAGCGGCATACTCATATTCGAGTATTCTTGTTTGGTTCTTCAGCTGCAACGACAGATAATAAATTATTCTCTCTATGACAAAACAGAAAAGCCATTGAACTTAACTCAATTATTCAAAGTGTGGAGGGATTATGTTCAATGGGAGTACGGAATATAGCCATTGCAAAAATCTTAAGCTTGTTTACTAATTTTAGCTATATGTATTGGTAATAAATTACCTGCACCCGAAATGACACAAAAGAGTTTTGGAAAAAAAAAGCTTAGATTATTTGATAGAAAATTTTTTGGGCTTAAGTTTATTTAGCATAAAACTGTACTTGTTTAAAGAAATATTAGAAAAATTAGGTATATATTTTTAAAAATTGTCAGTCAAAGATATCAATGCGTCCAAATAAAATATCAAAAATGTCATTGTTGCCCATCAAATAAAGGTCTTTGAAAGTTCCTTTAAAAAAATAATTAACTTATTTATTTTACTGATATCTATTCTCTTTTATTTCTGCACCCCCCTATTTTTCAAATATATATCCTGAATAAAAATTTCTTCTCTTGTCTCAATTATATTATCACTTTTTAAAGTTATGAAAACGAAACATGAACTGCAAATTAAAAAATATACCGTTTTAGAAAGTGAATTTATGAACAAATTTAACGATTACATACATTGCATATTTTAGCTTAAGAATCATTAAATTATACCACTTATATTATAAATTAGAAAAATATGCATTATTGAGAAATTGCAAATCAAAACAATTCATTTTTGAATAGTATTTAAGAAATAAATGTATATATTCATAAACACTTAACATGAATTAAAATTGGTCCCACTTCATCCCATTTTGAAACCAAATTGTCGATCTCCAACTGACTTAAAAACCGCTTTCGCTTAGGCATTTCAAAAAGAAAATTATCATTTAAATATTATAGTAATTTTAAAAAAGTATAATATAAAATATTAAGTATTTAGTTTAATCATTCATAAGTGTTGACGCCAATTCTCAACATGTTGTAATAGAACAAGACTCAGGAAATAGCTCTTCAGCAATTCTGTTTAATTTAAGTTGCAGACACACACAAGTACAGGTTACTAGCAGAGATTAGGATTCATCACAAAGTTTCACATGGCGAACACACAAGTTAAAAAACAGAAGTAAAAAAAGGCGCCGAAACCCAACAACAACACTTATTTTTTTTACCGCTACTCTCTTACTTCACTTCGCTTCATTTTACTTAGCCCGGCGGTTACACTCCCCCGCCTTGAAACATGCTAAGGTTTCAATGAAGAGAACCTTAAAATACAACAATTTTTAATAAGAACATTAAAAATATATCACAATACAATTACAATTTATTGTCCTGGATAGGCAAAATACAAATACTTGAAACACTACGTTTGTAAGTACCTTTCTCGGTTTTAACCTCTACCACGCGAACCCTTCCATCCTTGCCCGGGGTTACCCCAGAATTTCGACCTATCCTCCAAGAGCAGAGCGGTAACCTGTCTTCTCTTAACAAGACAACCATGCCTATAACAGCGTTGTCCGTTTCAAAATGCCATTTCGACCTTTGTTGTAAATTACTAAAATAATCCAGAGACCATTTTTTCCAGATGGTTTGGGTCAATTTGGTCAGCAATTGCCATCGATTCAATCGATTAGCTGGGGCATCGGCAACATTCAATTCGGGCAAGGAGTTTAAAGGGCGACCAATCAAAAAATGACTAGCAGTTAAAACCGAAAAATCATTAGGATCTGATGACATTGGGGTCAATGGCCTACTATTTAACATTGACTCTATCTGATAAGTGATTGTAAGGAATTCTTCAAATGTAAGCTTATGTTCCCCAATACAGCGCTTTAAATGATGTTTGAAACTCTTCACTCCCGCCTCCCAAAGCCCGCCAAAATTGGGAGAACGGGGAGGGATAAACCCCCACGACACCCCCTGCGAAGTCAAATAGTTGCTCACAGGTTCCTGGTCAAACAAGGCAATAACCCTTTTGATTTCCGAGGCAGCACCACAGAAGTTCTTCGCATTATCAGAAAGAAACTGTGAGGGTAGCCCTCTTCGGCTTACAAACCTTTTTAGACAGGCAATCAATGCATTAGATGTTAAATCACTTAAAATGTCAAGATGTACAGCTTTAGTAACTAAACATACGAATACACAAACATAGATTTTTTGGTATACACCCTTCCTCTGATTTTTATACTTAATAAGAAAATGACCACACAAGTCCAATCCTGTTTTAAAGAAAGGGGGACTAATCTGGAGTCTATCCCTCGGCAAAGATGCCATATTTTGATTAGATTCCCTGGGATTAGCCTTAAAACATATTACACAATTATGTACCACGCGTATAGCTATATCCCGGCCACTTAAGGCCCAGTATTGTTGACGCACAGTGTTCAACAATGCTTGTGGTCCACAGTGTAAATTTCTTAGATGATAATGCTCAAAAATCATTAAAGTTAACTTATGACTCTTAGGAAGGAGGACAGGGTGCTTTGTATCAAAAGGTAGTCCAGAGTTCACAAGTCGCGGCCACCAACACGAATGATACCTTTATCATCTAGAAACAGTGCTAAACTGCTAAGACTTGACTCTCTAAGGGTTTTTTTTCCCTGCTAAAAGCTTCAACTCCTGAGAGAAGGTTTGAGTTTGAACACATTTTAAGATAAACTCTTTAGCTTTGTCCAATTCCCTCACCTGAAGGGGACCGCTGTGAACCCTGGTCCTACAATTGGAAATAAATCTATAAACAAAAGCAAATATTCTAATTAATTTAAGATAAGAATTGGTAACATCAAAAATACAATTTTCTGTAGAGCTGAAGAATATTAAATTGTCGCTTTTATTTGGGGTATCCTTCTTTAACTCCCTAGTGTATGCCTCTTCATCATTGGGAGCTCTACAATGTGCTGAAGAAGTGTCAGTTAGTTCAGTCCTGGAGAGGAAAACTGGTCCATTCCACCAAAGTGAAAGTTTATGGATCTGACCAGGCCACACACCACGAGATACCAGGTCAGCAGGATTGTTCCCAGTACTTACGTGATTCCAGATGAAAGATTTAGACAACTCTTGAATTCTGGACACTCTGTTTGCCACAAACGCTTTGTAGGAACTCGGAGGTGATCGAATCCATGCAAGAACTATAGTAGAGTCGCAGTATAGCAACACTTTATCAATGCTTAGCTCCAGGGCTGAGATTACCTTCACGACCAACATAGTCAGAAGCTCCGCACCACAAAGTTCAAGCCGCGGAATGCTCAAGGGCTTAGAAATGGGTGACACTCGTGATTTACTACATAGCAGAGACACTTGAACCTGACCACTTTGATCCTTGGATCGAATGTAAACCACAGCTCCAAACCCATCCTTGCTGGCATCACAAAATCCGATTAGATGAATTTCTGTTGGACAATCACTGATGATTCGACGAGGAACATGCACTCTATTCAACAATGACAAAGGCTCTAAAATTTGCACCATTCTTTTTGTTAAACATCTCTGGAAGTTTTTCATCCCAGGAAAGCTTGAGCAACCAAAGCTTCTGTATAAAGATTTTAGCTTTTATAAGTATTGGCCCCAGCAGCCCCAGTGGATCAAACAGTCTTGAAATATACGAGAGAATGGATCTCTTTGTGATTGCACATGGTGAAGAATCAGTGGAAAAGGCAAAATGATCTTGACCTGGGTCCCAATTCAATCCCAGAGTTTTGATGGTGCCACCGGAAGACTTGTCAAAAGACACCTGGCCACTTATGGTCTTGACTGCATGAAGGAGGGAAGGCTCATTAGAACTCCACTTATGAAGTTCCATTCCTCCCGCTTTCAATAAGTTGATCAACTCAGTCTGAAGCACCTCAGCACTCTCTAGATCCTTACTCCCAGTGAGGATGTCATCTACGTAGAAGTCCCTCTTGGCCGCTCTAACTGCCAAGGGAAACCTTCCTTCCTCATCTATGCACAACTGCTTGAGGACCCGAGTCGCTAGGTAGGGTGCCGACTTAGTACCGTAAGTGACCGTGAGCAGTTCAGAAACCTTAACCTTGTTATGCCTATCCCTCCAGAGAATGCACTGTAAATCCGTTTGTGACGGATTTATCCAAATTTGTCTGTACATTTTAACTACATCTGCGGTTATTGCAATGGTGTGCTTTCGAAACCTCAATAAAATAGAAAATAAATCCTCTTGAGGAATGTTACCAGTTTTAAGAAAATCATTTAAAGAATAACCAGATGATGTAACAGCAGAACCATTAAAAACAACCCTAAGTTTGGTTGAAGCACTCTCTGGCCTAAGAATGCCATGATGAGGCAAAACATATCTCGGGATATTTGACGTAACCTGCATATGACCAAGTCTTTCATACTCGCTCATAAAGTCATGGTACAAGGCCGAGAGTTCCTCATTTTTGTCTAATCTCTTGAAAAGGCTAGTTAATCTTTTGTTTGCTACAAATTTGGACTCACCCAAATTCAAATTTTCATTTAGAGGTAGGCTCACAACGTATTTACCCCTTTCATCCCTATAATGGGTTTTGGCAAAATGTTCCTCACAAAATACGTTTTCATCTCCCTGATCACTCTCAACCTCAATACCTTCCACCTCCCAAAACTGTTTTAGGGTCTTATCCAAATCCTCTAAAATTAACCCACAATAAACAATCTGATTACTGTCCACCACCACACTTCCCCCACACAAAAATCCAAACACAGAGTTTTGGAAAATGAGATCAGTTTCAGGTTGATCTAGTCTACCAGGCTTCAAAAGCTCGAAAAATACCTGAGCTCCCAACAAAATATCAACTTCTCCTGGTTTATTAAAATTATCATCAGCTAATTTCACATGTCCTAAATCAAGGGAACTGATATCAAAATATTGAGTGGGGGCAAAATCAGTAATATTTGGAACAACTAGCAATTCTACAATTTTCGCGAAGCTACCATCATGATTAGCAATGGTTGTTTTAATTGCAGTGTCAACTAAGGAGGTAGAGTTATTTAGTCCTGAAACTACGACTCTTATTTTGTTGCGTCTCGGGTCTAATTTCTTGCCATATGGCTGGGATATGAAGCACGATTGGCTTCCATTATCTAATAGTGCTCGAGCAGAGTGATATCTCCCAAACTTATCCGCAACTTGAACAGTAGCAGTGCTTAGTAAGACCATTTTAGACCCAACCTTACTAGTGTTGGCAGCAGCACAAAACTTAACCTCAGTTTGATCGATAGTTTCTTTTGGAATAAAAACCTGTGCGCTAGGGTTAAAACTAGCAGCCACCTGAGTTACTCTATTCCCCCCACTTTCTGAAGGGCGACTTTCATCAGAGCCTTCGGAAAAATGCAAATAAGTATGATGCCTCTTTTTGCAAACACCGCAACTTAGCTTAGACCAACAAGTGGTGACCTTATGGTTACCAAAACAATAAAGCATAATTTATTAGTCTTAACTACTTCCACCCTCTCCTTGACTAACATTTTTTTAAACTCTGGACACAAATTAAGGAAATGGTTGCATTTTTACACAGTACACACTTTGGACCTTTAACCTCCGACACAAAAGATTTCGAAGCAAGTTTTGGCCCATTTAATCTATTTCCCTTATTAGTCTCATTTACTGACCCACGCGAGTGAGAAACCGGCTCTGTTTTTCCATTCCCACTCGACGACACGTAAATATCAATGTACTTGGACATGTCGTGGGGCTTGAACCAATTGTCCTCCTGCTTAACGCCAATGTGTAATTGAAGGTCCTTATCCAGAGTACTAAACAACTTATCTGAAACTACTAAGTCGCACAAACCTTTAAAATCATTAACTTCACGTAACTGACAATAATAGTCAAAGGTAGCAATTAAACGTGAAGCGAATTGAACATAAGTTTCATCACGAAATTTTTGGGCTCTACAAAAGTCATTTAAAACGTCCTGAGGGGAACTTTGGAATTCTTTTAAAACGGCCTCCTTGACCTTAGAATAATTTGACAAATCATCTGCAGTCAAATGAACCATCATATTAGTCGCCTTCTCTCCCAAAATATTCAACAAAATTTCTGCCTTATAAGTCTCCGGCACATTTTTAATTTGAAAAGCCCTCTCAAGCGATTGGAAATAAAAGTTATAAGAATCGGTACGCGACGGCAAAGACATGGTCAAGGTTTTTACACTTCTAAGTAAGTTTTCTAAACTATCCGCTTTATTTAAACTATCAGTATCATCAACCTTTGCACTTGATTTGAGTGGTAAATCTGACCTGATTTGTTCTAGTTCCAATTGTTTTTCTAACTGCGCTAATTTAACCCGCTCACACTCAAGTTGCGAACGCTCAAACTCAAGTGCACTTTCTTCCTTTTCCTTAATATCAAGCAAAACAGTTTCAAGGACATTCTCAAACACCTCTTGTTTATTTTTGTAGACATCGCTATTCTCAATTGCTTCCCTTAATGCTAAAACCCGAGGAGGTGAAGGCACAATAACATTAATTTCCTCTGCTATTTGAATTAATACTTGTTTCTTTAAACCAGATAAAGACATTTTTACTGCAAAAAGTATAACCAACCAAAAGTAAACAAAAAAAAATAATATAAACAATGCTAAAAACTACACACGGGCACCCACGGCACTAAAGCACTCAAATTGGTGGTAAACTATGCAATATCTCCATACTGGCTAATTATTACACTTTCATTGCAACACTCTGTACACTCGATCACAACTTCTTGAAAGCACATGGACTGTAATTAGGCTGTATTCTTCAATCACTTTTCGACGGACCACTATGTTGACGCCAATTCTCAACATGTTGTAATAGAACAAGACTCAGGAAATAGCTCTTCAGCAATTCTGTTTAATTTAAGTTGCAGACACACACAAGTACAGGTTACTAGCAGAGATTAGGATTCATCACAAAGTTTCACATGGCGAACACACAAGTTAAAACAGAAGTAAAAAAAGGCGCCGAAACCCAACAACAACACTTTTTTTTTTACCGCTACTCTCTTACTTCACTTCGCGTCATTTTACTTAGCCCGGCGGTTACAATAAGTAATAATGTTGAGTAGATAAAATATTGAAGGTTATAAAAACATTAGTTTTCACACAAGAATAAGTTTTAAACTTAGCCAGAGTTCTGGGTCAGAGCGAATGCCTTTGATATGAACATAACAACTTCATATGACTGTCCTTAACCAGTGGCAGGAAAAACGACTTTCTTAACAAAGAACCCATTCAACCCTTCACTGTTCTACTGGTAGCCTGCAATTATCTGTTTTCCCGATGACAGGTAAGCCAGACCCACATGTGGGGAGAATGGCATTGCCCTGGGACAAGGGAACAGATATGTCCCGCCCGTTTCTAAAGGTACCGCACTGCAATCAGTAGGGAACGTTTAATTTTTGTGTTAACAATATTTCTCCTCTTAGTAAAGAGCATGTGAAAGTTTTTTAAAGCATTTTTTTGTTTTGGACATTTATTAGAGTGTAAATGATAAAATTAATGAAAATAACGCGTTATTGTAACAAAGATTACTTTTTCGTAAATTATGTAACGAATTACCTGTAAAATTACTGGGTTCTCAAATGTAACGAATTACCTATAAGATTACTGCAAAAAGTCATTATTACAAGTTACGCGTTACTTGTAATGCATTACCGAACAGCCCTGACAATAAAATATGTGAAACATAGCTTGTCTTAAAACTTCTTTGAGTTAGCATTTCTATTTTTAAATTAATCAATTTACCCTCCTATTCCATAACGTTTCATATTCATGTTAAAATTTTCTTTATTGCAGCCTTTGTAGAGCATACAAACCTTCTACAGAATACATGAAATATTTTAACTCTCCTTTAGTTGCACAATTGATCAAGTAAGTGCTGTCACTTTTTTGTATTAATATTTATTCAATAATCTAGTACCAGATAATTTTCTTTTAAAAAAAAATAGTTCAAAATAGTTACTTAAAAAATCTTAAAATATTGTTTTTTATATTTGATGCAGTTCTACCCATGAATCCTATGAATCCAAACCACATAATCTTTATAAATACAAAGTAAACATCGCAAGGCCAAGATTTTAAATAAATATTTTTTTTTATGGTGATCGAAGTAAAAAAAAACTAAAGATTGTTCCTAAAAAAGCAAAACCATGATTTATCTTGTAACACTTATTTTTTGGATTATAATTAAGGTTTTAAATTTAGAAATGTATGATATTTTAAGCAAAGTATAAAAACATCAGTCTCTGAATGTTTCAAATGAAAAAAAATTATTGCATTATTATCAAGTTATTGTAATCAAGGTCATGTAACTGAGTTTAACTATTTAAACCCTTTTCTCAATGAGGAATTTTAGCAATTTTTTTAAAAAAAATTGTTGGGAGGGGGGGAGTAGAAAAAAAAGTTTGTATAAAAACAAATTTACAAATAAAATTACGAAAAAATAAATATTTACTGTAATTATTAAGTTATCATAATAATTAAAGTAGAGTCCCGCTTATCCGAAAGGTATGGGACTGGAGCTCTTTTGGTTAATCGAGATTCCATAGGAATTTTCGGATAATCGGGAATCGTCCACTTCACGCCTCGAAAAACGCTGTCGAATAGAAAATGTGACGTTAATTTGGCTACAAAAATCTTAGATCAGGCCTTTAGATACATGGAAGCGCAAGATGAAGCCACTACTTCACACGTTCTGGTGTTTAAAAGATTGCAGGGCAGGGCTGCTTTAAAACGAACCAAAATTGTGCAGCAAAAATATAAATAATAATTGCTGCATATTTTGAGAAATAAATCCAACTTTGTAAGTATGTATTTATTTTTGGGGTATTTCTTCATTTACACCTCTATGCGTACATTTCATATTTTAGCAAAAAGAAAATTCCGGAGCCTTTCGGTTAAGCCGAATTTCGGATAACTAGGATTCAGATAACCGGGACTCTACTGTATAAACAAACAGTTCCCCAGGCCCTATGTCACTGCTTTCGTTACATATGCTGATTGCACCACATTCATACGTTAAAGAATGTTGGAATCTTGTATATTAATAGTAAATTAGGGAATTTAAAAACTCTTAAATCGCTGTAAACTTGTATTGGGCAGGTAAAAAGCACAGGGCCGCAAACAACTCTAGCATGGGCTGCGTCATCAGCTATTCATAATTGATACTTTCTCACAGAATTATTAGATCACTGATTTCGAGTCACTGTAATTAAGTAAATATTGTGGAGAATTAATATTTTAGATTTAGAAGTTTCTCAACATTCTAGTTAGATTTAAAAAAAAAGAACTTAATCAATTGTTTAATCTTATTTCCAGAGTTGTTTCCCAGCCGATTGGCTTTGTGATTGTATTCTTCACAGCCTGGGGTTTATTTAGTGAGCGTCTCTTCACTGTTCCTTATGTCTTGCTCATTATATCTGTTGGTGCCAGTACCTTCATGTCATTAGTGTCATGCTTATCAGATGAGGTAAGATTGTATTGTTTTTTACATGTATACAGCTCTTGAAAATAATTTGTTGCACTTTGTATCCTAAACATAAAATGGTTAAAAATAATTTTGTTTAGGAAAAATATGATAAATTAGTAAGTTCAATAATACTGGGCAGTTCTACCATAGTTTTTAAAATTCAGGTATAAGAATTGTATGAAAATGACTTAAAAAAACTTCAAAAAAGTGTGTGTGTGTAAATGCTAATTAGTGTTTAAAAAATGTTCAGTAAAGATCATAATAGCCTCTATTCAACGGCTAATGAAATAGCAGAGCGTGGTTGGAAGAATAAGTAGCATAATAATGACAAGCAGAGTAGCAATGATTCACAAATAAACAGACGGAGAAACTTTAATAACATCTTCTTAAAATATATATTGCAGACAAAATAAATAATAAGTCTTACTTTGAAGAAAGGAATAAACAAACGTAAGTGATTGAGCAAGGAAAAACTTAGTTACTGCATTTTTAAATTTAATAAAACTAATAAAGTTCTATCTGAACTTTAAACGCAGCGATCAAGTGAACAAGAGTAGAAGACGCCCACCACGCGCCAAACTTGTAAACATCAACGTGGTCAGGTGGTCGGCGCCTTCCTCGGGACTGCATGTCACGACAAGAAAATCGAACCTACCATCATGAAGTCAAAAAAATAAACATCATTGTGGTACAAATTGCGTGATAATCCTAACAGATCATATCTATGCAAATAACAAAAATGGGGGTGTTTTTATAAAAACATCAGTTTTGTAGAAACTGGCTATTTTTAAATTTCAGTTAAACTGGTCTGGTTTAACTAATACTATAAGCTGCTTTAAAAAAAATATCAAATTATGGTACAATTTTAAAATAAATTTCTTTTAACATTGATAGTTTGTAAGATATTTTCTAATACGTCACTTTTCAGTGTAAATATTAAGACTGAAAAGTGGCGAGTTTGGGATCCTAGGACAAATGTTAAATTCCAAAAGTATCAGACATTTTTTCCGACTGATAATTTTATTACCATTGATAATTTAAATAATTTTCCTAAAATTGGCTTTTATTTGTTTCCAGTATGAAACCTACAATGCTAAGGAACTGATGAAACGAATTGTAGCCGAAATCCATTATGTTCCTGACCATTTTAAAAAGGCACCACACACGACTGCTGTAAGGGATGAATTCAGTCATTATTTTCAGTATGTTGTGGTGAGTAAATTTCTGTATTTGATAATTGTAATTATTTTTTATTTGACAAATGGCTGTTACTTTAATAATTAGCCCTTGAATGATCAGCCCATTTTTAAGTATTCTTTAAAAGAAGTTAATTTAAGTTTCTGGAATGCTTTTTTTTTCATGGTACCTTTATGAAAGAGTATAGGATACCTTATGTTTTTAAGAGTTAATAAGAAACTGATTTTTTTTAATCATTGAGGAAATCAAACTTTCATATTTGTAGTTATGAAGTTTTCACTCACAAAAAAAGAAAAACGTCCTTTAAAAACAAATTTTTGAATTGGCATAGTTCTTTATATATATATATATATATATATATATATATATATATATATATATATATATATATATATATATATATATATATATATATATATATATATATATATATATATATATATATATATATATATATATATATATATATATATATATATATATATATATATACAGTTTATTAGTTATAGCATGGTATGAATTAAGAGAATAAATTGAAATATTTTATTTGTGGAACTATTCTATTATTAATTGTAGAATTATTAAGTAAATATATTTGTTAAAGCTTCGATGTAAAGTTTCTAAAGTATATAATGAAAAAAATAGCCTACTTTTCTGTAATACAACAATGTGTCTAACTCGTCATTTTTCTCTACCGTGAAAATTGATGGGGTGAGGTTGTTGGCTTTTCCAAGAACTGTAATTGTTTTAAAATTTCAATTTAAAACAAATTAAAAATGATTATATATATTGTTCAGGCTCGTATTTGTATATAATTTTTAGGGATTAAAAAAAATAGGGACTTTTTTACCCTTTTCTTGAAAATTATCTGATATTTAGGGGATTAAGTCTTCTGTCAAACATTTCCCACAGATAAAATGCAATACTTCCCAATATTATATTCACAATTTTATTTCTGCTGCAACTTCATTTGAATATTAAAACAATTTGATTAATTCTGATCTTTTTTAGGTCTACCTCTTGGAAGAGCTTTTGGCCTCCCTGTTCATCCCCTATGTTCTACTCTTCCACATACGTCCAAGGTCATTGGACATTGTAGATTTCTTGAGAAATTTCACAGTTGAAGTTCAAGGGGTTGGAGATGTCTGCTCATTTGCCCTAATGGATGTGTCTAAGCATGGGGATCCACAGGTAAAAAGCCTAGTGATTTCTGCTGTTCATCAATAATAGGGCATGTGTATTTAAAATTATGCTTTTTATCATTAGATTCATTGGTTTAGTTTTTCTCGAATTTTGTCCTACACGGTGGATAATTAAGTTGCGAATTAATGCTTAAAGCCAATTTGGAATGGCTACAAACATCTATGCCATTCCAACGTACATGCTTTAACATCAAAAGCCAAGGATTTAATCTTTCTGTCTGTAAAAGCCAATTCTGGGATCTACTGTTTGGCCTCAGTCCCTAAAAATTAAAAGGATCCACTTACAGTTAGGTAAGTGCTGCCCTCTATCATGTTCCTCTTTAGCGGGGAATTTGCATAGTAGACTTGAATTAGAGATAATGGTGTTTGGTGCTTCCTGCTACTGTGCTAGGGTTAGTACGCCTCCTGAAATTCATGAAAAACTCCTGACTTTCATAATTTTTACAGGGCCCATGGAATTTGTCTCATCTCCTGATATTTAACCCCCCCCCCCCCTCTCGAAAAATTGACACAAATTGTTTTTTTTTTTAATTTCTCTGGTGTTTTTCTAACATACTTTATTCCGAATAAGTTTACTGTGCATGCACAGTAGAAAAATAGAGTTCAGGCATTTTGATACTAATTAATGTTCTAGAATGCAACTCTTTAGAATTTTTTCTTTCTTGTTTCATCATTTGAAGTGCAGTGAAGTCACTGGACTAATATGGTAATAAACAAACATATTCAATTTCATTTGCAGCACTCCTGAAAAAAATCCTTAGAAACTCCTGAATTTCACTATCATAGATAGAGTATGAACCCTTTGTACCGCATGAGGTAGCATTGAACTCTTCGGCATCAGTGTTAAACTGCCTCATCACTTTAGGGATTTGGGGTTGGTACTAAATGCTCATAGCAACAGAGGTGCTTTAGCCCCCCATAATACCCTTCACATAACATACAGAAGGCTCTAATCACTCATCCATCTTCCAGTATTCTATTTGACTTTATTAAGTTCTGCATTGGAAAATGCCAAGCAGTATTATGCTTTAACCATAGTGTTCAACGTGCGAGTTGAAACCCTTGTAAAACGCAAAATGAATTAAGACAAAAAGAAAAAGATTTAAAAACCTAAGGAAATTTATTACGGTAATAACAACTAAAATTAAATTAAACTACAAAAACTAAAGACACTGCAGAAAAAATATGCCGTAAGGGCCAAAGAGTAACAGCTATGTGTCGCTAGAAAGTGAGCAGCGTACTTTATGCGTCAAGACACCAGTATATATACAAAAGATCCGCTCGAAAATTTGCAGAAGTTGAAAAGTTTGTGGTGAACGACAGGGTTGGTGGCGCCAGTTAGAACAAGCGCTACAGTTGATTCGAGAACAGAAGATCAGGCTAGTTGAAAGGGTTCCAACGAGGAGGGCATTAATCACATAGTATCTATAAAAATAAATTGGGCTATTTGTCTTTTGAAAGGCCAAATCATTACTACTTATAGTAAAGAATGAGTTTCAGTTTGGTGGTGCTGTTGATTAGTATTTTATAAAATGGTACACTCAATTTTGTTGATATTTCCCCTGTTTTGGGCAGGTTACTTGTTTCATCTATCTTCCTTTATAAATGTTTGGCTGGTTTTCCTCTTTCATGTATGTCCATGTTAACTTGTCTATAAACTATGCCATTTATACAAAATTTCGATATATATTCTAAATTATTTTACAACCTGACAATATAAAAAGTTGCCATCAAGTTATATAATTACCATTTGCTGATTTAGCTTGCTTATGTCATGAAATTAATTGGTTTCAATACCATAGTTTATCCTTTATATTTTATTTCTTAGGTAAATAAAGTTGTTAACAATAGCTTAATTGTTATCATTTCTCTATAATTCTATGGATTTTTTCAGTGGACTGGCCAAAGTCTGACTAAAGCTGACATAAGAAACCAAGCAGAATTCGGAAAGACTGAACTGTCACTCATTCATTTCTCTGTAAGTCAACTTTTAATTTTTTTTCGTATTTAAATCACCATTTTTTAGTAAAATAGATTTATTTATATTAAGTATAAGTTTAACCTCATATAAGGAGTCATTTTAAATATTTTATTGTTAAGTTAGAAACCAAAGTGCCTCTGCGTTAATCCAACGGGGAAAATATGATTTTCTAAGCCACACTTCTCTGGCTGTATTGAATATTTTTACATTTTTTATGTGATAAATGGAGCTGATTTACAGGGCTCTATATTCCCATATTTTGAAATTGGTTTTAATATTTTGTTGTAAAATTATTTTTGGAAAATTAAAATTTTTTTTAAAAAATTCAAAAAGTGGGATTATAGAGAACTGTATGTCAGCTACATTTATTTTATATAAAAAAAAATTTCATAAAAATATTCAATACAGCCGGAAAAATGTGGCTTAGAAAATATTTTTTCCATTGAATTTACACAGAGGCACTTGGGATTGGAGACCTGCAGTCATTCCCTCTAATTTTTTAAAATTCCATTTTATTTTTATTAGTTGAAGTTATAATATATT
Organism: Oedothorax gibbosus; assembly: GCA_019343175.1. Classification (NCBI taxonomy): domain Eukaryota; kingdom Metazoa; phylum Arthropoda; class Arachnida; order Araneae; family Linyphiidae; genus Oedothorax; species Oedothorax gibbosus. The sequence continues at coordinate 21,432,682 of CM033275.1, forward strand.
TCATTGTTTCCATAGCTAATGAATCCAAATTGGGAACCACCTCCGGCTTCCCATGCTTTTATGGAGGACTTTAAGGAACAAGGTTAGTTAATTCCTGAAACAACTTATTTTATATTCAATATAATTTGATATACAAGTTTAAAGATGAACACTGCATGAGAAACTGCAAAACACTTAATATTTGTTATTGATAGTTTTATACATATACTGTCACCTAGAAAAATATTTTGTATTTCTTTATGTGTTTATTTATAATGATAACTGTAAAAGATGTCCAATTTTTGGACGTAATTTCATGGTATTATGGTAGTCATAAAAAAGTTATATGTTCTACATTTTTTTTCCAACTCTACATTTATAATAATTTAGATATATCTTCATATACTAAAAATTTAAATTTTATGTTATTGAAGTGCTAATTTTTTGTATGCACAGCCAAACTCCGTTATAACGTCATCGTTTACAACGGCAACCTGTTAATAATTCCATAAAAGTTGGTTCGGCAATTTTTAATCAACTCCTCGGTTATAACACTAAAAATTTACGTTTTTATGATATCAAAATACCGTAAAGAAAAAGATTTTTAAAAATGCATTATCAATGTTAACATTGTATTTTATTCGCAAAATAGTGTTTAAAGTCGCCAAATTTGACATTTATTTTCTGCCCAAAAAAATTATTGACCGGAGAAGGAAAAATTAAACTACAACTAATAGCACATAAGGTTAAAATTTATTCGATAGATGTCATTTTATAGCTTTAATTAATAACATCAGTAGTATATAATGTATATTTTACATGATTTACTGCAATTAATATGATTACTACCTTGTCATAAACATTGCTGTCCCTTGGCTGTAACCGGGCTATACTTGTTAGTTATATTATATAGTTCTATTAAACTTTTAAATTTGTTAATGTTCTTATAAATATTTCTTTATTTTACTTGTTTGTAGTATACAATGCTGCTAGGCAGCAGACAGCAGCAAATGGCCAAGCCTTTTATTCGTCCCTCAATTCCTTGTCCACAATGGGCTCAAAGGTAAGCAAGTAATGTTTATTTCACTTTGTGTTAAGTTTTAAACTTATTCCAACTAGTGTTGATTTTTTAGTGTGTTAGGATAATTTGAGAATTTTAAAATTTTGTATAGCACTACTGCCCATATAAAAACCACTTAAAAATGTATGATTTAAGATTTAAAAAACTGGTTATTCTAGATTTAATTTTATAATTTGGACTAAATAAATGCAGGAAAGTGAGGAACCATATTGCCTCAAACAATTAACTATGAAAAACAATAAAAGATGAACTTTTTTAACATTCTATATATTTAATATGGAATGGAATAATTAAATATATATTCACAATAAGAAAAATTCCTTTTTACGATACTTTGAAGGTCATTATAACAGGGTCCAAAAGTATTCCCAAAATGTTCGTTCTTTCAATGGGCATTAATTGTTTCTGCACAGTTACTTAATTTCCCAGTATAATAAGTATAATCAGGGTTTGTACACCTCCCAAAATTCCTGAAACTGATGATCCTGAACTGACTGATTTTTTTTCTTCTAAGGGCCCTTATAACTCCTGAAATTTGTGTCTCATCTCCTTATATTTTTTTCCCTCCTGAAAAAATTGATGTTACATATATTTTTTTTCCTTTCTCTGCCATTTTTCTCCACTACTTTATTCGGAATAAGTCTACTGTGCATGCACAGTAGAAAAATAGAGTTCAGACATCGTGATAATAGGTCCCAAAATGCAGCGCACAACTCTTTAGTAGATTTTTTCTTCTGTTTCATCATTTGAAGTGCAGTGAAGGCACTAGACTAATACAATAATAACAAACATATTCAATTTTATTCCTTGTTACCTGTTGAATTTGCATTGCTGCACTCCTGAAAAACTCCTTAGAAACTCCTGAATTTTACTATCATAGAGTTTGAACCCTGTATTATCCACATTCTATTTATTTTACAGCATGATCCACATTCTATTTGTTTTACAGTATGATCCACATTTTTATTGTTTCATTAAAATACATTTTATTTTCCCATTATAATCCACATTTTGAATCTTTCAGTATGCCAGCCTTGTTCAAAGTGTTCATCAGTCAATGCATGAGGACCACGCCAGTGGAGGATTTTCAACTTCTGGACCCCATTTGGAGAAACAATACATGAGGGGACTTAATAATGCAGAGGGGCCTTTTGAGGTCCAAAACAGCATCCTTACAAGGTTGGTGTTTTAAAAAAAAATTCAAATTCATTTTAATTGGTATTGTTTGGGTTATCAGAGGTAGGGTAATGAGTACAGTGATTGGCACCCTCACAGTGATCCCTCATTCATTATTAAAAATAATAAGATGTTAAAGCCCAAAATGTTGTTGCCAACATGACAAACGTTAATGGCGGGAATTTTAAAAACCTTTGTCACACCTATTTTAGTATTTTGGGCTTTAACATCTTATTATTTTCAATAATGAATGAGGGGGCCAATCACTTTCAGGGTGCCAATCACTGTACTCATTACCCTACTGCCTTTTCAGTAGACATACTGCGTTTTGCAGTACAATGCCATTTTTTAATGTCATGCCTTGTTTGTTTCAAGAGAGCTCTAAGAGACTTAAAATGTCCTTGTTTTTGTGTTTATTCTGCAAAATGTACTGAATTTCAAGCACTAATAAATATGTTGTAAAACAGAAGTTTGAGAAATAAACTGTCACTGTCATAATCTCTTCAATTTATACATTTTAGACAAGATATGTAGCCAAATTTACTGTTATTAATGAAATCTTTTTTTTTTAAAAATTCTGTACTTGTTGCATTTGAGTGGTCGGGAATTCCCATTTTTAGAGGACTAGGGGTTGAAGGGTTTTCAGACTGTACTGTTTAAACATTTGGTCACCCTAGGTATTGTCAAAAATTCTTCTTAACGAAGCAGTAATCTATCTAGTACATATTTTTTGCAAGTGGAGAATTAGTTAATGAACATGTTGCAATTCACCAGATGAAGGTCGCCAAAATAGCTGGTATATATATGTATGTATGTATATATGTATATATATTTAAAGCGTTTTTGAGTAGTTTATTTGTGTAATTTTTCAAAAACTAAAATGTTAAAATTCATTGCAAATTTAAATTCCAAATCATCATAACTGGGCTGTTAGAATTATTTGATTTTAACGAGTCCTTTTTCCGTAGGCCTATTTTCTGTTCAATAAGTGTCCTTTTTAAGTTTTTTCAATTTACTCTCTATTACTTTATCATATCATTCTGGCATTAAATTTTAAAAACTTGATTACACAATAATTTGTTGTATTAAATAATTTCATGCCTAAATACTATTTTAATTTTGCATTTTAACATTGCCACAGTATTCTACAATTTAATGTCATATTTCAGTGAGATGGATTCCCCTTCTCTTCAAACTGGCCTGAATCCTTTAGAAATCAGAGCTGCTGATATGAGTATGAGTGCTTTATTCTTACACCAGGTAAGTTTCTCTTTTTAAGCATTCAAAATAAGATTATATTGTCCATTCGCATTAAGGGAACATGAAGTTTTTAAAGTGAAACTAACCTCCCCAACATTAACGTATAGTAGCTCATGTTTACTATACTGTTTTCTTATATATAGGAGGGTGGCATGCAAAAGTGGATACCCTCCTATATCATCACCTTTCCCCGCTTTTCAAGTCGGGTAAATGGAGTATTAACATGTTTTTGTCATTCTATGAGCAGAGTATAAGAGTAATGAATGGTCTTTTATCTTATATTTTGTTTATTATAAAAATTTAGATAAACTTAAGCAGGAATCTCATTTCCGTGTGGCAAATATTCTTGCCAACCTTCGTGAATGGGTTAATGTGAATAAAAGGTCAGGTAAAAAAAGCTTATAAACAAATTTAATTTATTCTTAAAGGTTCACGACAACTACATAGCCTCCTCTGAGGTCGGATCCAGTGGCCATTCAGCCCAACCACAGCCAAGGAACGTTGGTAATGAAGACTCTCCTCTCTTGGAAGAGATGAGGTAAATAGGGTAGGCCTTTTTTAAAAAAATTCTTTTAGCATTTTAGTTTTGTATTACCTAGTATGAAATATAAGGTAATGAAAGTATTGCAATTGGGTTAAAAAAAAGAAATAGAGATTGGGTTTTCTACCTGGTTTGGAAGGTGCTGGTTCCGAAAAAGTGATTTCGGAACATTGGTCCGTCTGTCCAGGGCTGGATTTCTAAATAGGCTGTAGCCTAAAGCGGCAAATTTTATGACCAACTAGCAAATTTATACCCGTTCTTCGCACGGAATAAAAAAATATCAAATAGATTCCAAATATGTGTACCATATACCCTGTTATAGGATCATAAACTTATTATTGTTTCCACTCGTTATAAATTATAAAATCCCGTTTCATTGCCTTAAAATTCCAAAATGAAAAGTACACTATAAAATGCACTCATAAATGTCATCACAATTCCCTCATAAATACATAAAACCTTTTAGCTCATTTGGCGCGTTTTGGGAAATAATTTGGCGAGAAAATAGATATAGCTACCCACACCCATTATACAGCTCTAACACAATGACCTTCGAACAACCGACCAGCTTATAAATTATTTATAAAAGAAATCGCCTATTTGGCGAATTTTAGTTAATAATTTGGCGAGTTTGGCAACGTCTTTGGCGAAAAAATAAAGACATAAAACATTAATAGCTCTAGTGCGATGGCCTTTATTAACCATCATAGTTCAGTAATAGCTTAACTATACATTTATTGCTTAAATATGCATACATGCAGGCAACAGAAAAATCAATGAAAAAATCATCAAATAAACCCACAATAAATCCAGGAATGAAGACTGGCGGAATTACGTCACTTGAAACATGTCAATTATTTTTCAAATAATGAATTTAGTTTCTGAAAGTAATGGCAAAAGAATAAAATAAACATTTTGAATTTTAAATGTTTTCGTTAAAAGTTTTATTTAATTTTTTCAGCCGATGGCATCAGGAAAGAGAAAAAATGATCGGATTTGAGCGAAAGTGGTGTATTTTTTTCAGAAAATTCGAATTTTCTCTAAAAATGGAACAAATATGAAAAATCTAAGCCTCAGGTGCACACGTTAGTATTAAAGGGAATCTATCTTGAAAATTTCGAATTTCTGAGGGCAGTATAAGTAGGTCTTTTACGATCCGAATACAAACACACAGACACACACACACAGACTCTTTCTTTTATTATTATAGATTAAAGCGAAATTGGGCAAAAAAAAAATTCTTATTAAGATTCTAATATTTTTAAGATAGAAAACAAATAATTTACATTAATACTTAAACCATAAAAGAATATATATAGTACTAATACTTAGTAGCAAACATGGCTGTTGCGAGGGCAGTTGCACTCTCTCCCCCCGCATTTGGAAGTTGAAAGAATAATTGTAAATTGCAAAAAAATCGCCTATTATTTCGCTTTCGAGTGTAAAGTTACATAGATGATTCTAATATGTAGACAGAAAAAAATAGTCAAGAAACCTATATCTGGGATATCTTACAATGGAAGAAGGGGAAGGAAAAACACCATTCAGACGTCAACCAAAAAAAAACAAAAATAAATTCAATTCTAGCCTGCAAGCGGCAAATCTTTAAATTCGGCCCTGCGTCCTGTCCATCTGTCTCTCTAAAACTACTCAACAGTACAAACTAATTGAGCTATGGATTTTAAATTTAGCATATGAGTTCCCCTGTCAGATGTCATAATAAGGTTTTTGCGAAAATTGAGCTTTCGCAAATGTTTTTTATATTTTTAGTTATTGAAGTTTTCTTATAGGGTACATCATTACCTTTAAATGTGTATTGCTTTATAGAGTGGTAATTGAAAGTCGCATTGTGTTACACACCCCCGGTTTTATTTTGAACAAGCTTTAATGTGGTTGGCATGTCTTCCAACTGTATCTACGACTACAATTTAATGACAATAGTTTAAATTCATAGATATCATTTGATTGGCAGATCACGTGACCTCCAATGCAAACCACGGGATACGCATGGAGACTAGAATAAGAGGGCAATGAGGCCAGTGTTGCCACCCGTTTTAGGAGAAAAACACTACGAAAAAATACAGTTTACTTCTAAAATTAAAAAAAATACCCATAAAAATACTAGCTGCATTTTGGAATCTTTTTAGTGAATTTAAAAAAAACGTGAAAAGCTTTTTTAGTATTTTTAAGGGGTTTTTTTTGTAATTTTAGAATTAAACAGTATTTGTTTTTTGTAATTTTAGAATTAAATGGCATTTTTTCGTAGTATTTTTCTCCTTAATGTGTTGGCACTGGCCCATTTTCCCTCTTATTCTGGTTTCCATGCGTGTCCTGTCGTTGGCGTTGGAGGTCACGTGATCTGCCAATCTAATACTTTAACTATGATATCTATGTTTAAAATACTTAATTAAAAAAAATTCTATGTATTTAAGTCTCTTTAACAGAGTTGCCTTTTTAAGCATTTATACAACGTCTGTTTTCATAATTCAATGCTTTAACTTGTGTATTTTTCAATCTTTTCAGGTATAATTATGTTCAATGAAAACGAAGGAATTACAAAAGTTAAATTGGATAGTTGTCATTTTTATTGTGACTATAATTTCAAATGCCAAGACTCAAGACGATATAGGGCATGTAGGCATGTATATAAATTTATTAACGTGAAATAAATTGTATATTCAATTTATAAAATTTCATATAGTTGTAAATATGAGAGAGTTGTTGTTTCAGTTTTTTTTTTTTTGTGATTTGTAGATAAAGTTATCTACATTTTTAAAAGTAATGAAATTTATCAACTGTTTTAATTTAGGTAGTAGAATATGAATTAAATTTTGAGCTTTTGTTGATTTCTTGTGAAATGTTATTTTACGAACATCTTTTTTGTCAATGATAGCTTTCATGTAACCCTTCCTTGCATATTGATTGTCTATTGATTTAAAAAAAATGCCTTTTTCTGCTGCTTATTTAACTATTTCTGATTTTGTCTCTAAAATACTATACATTTTTTTTTGTACATTAGCTTTTTTTTATAACTCAAGTACAGATGTATTAATATATGAACTAACTATTACAAAGAGCATATGAATTTAATAATTTCATTCAAAACATAGTTGTTGGAAAATACATTTAAAACTATGATTATTGAAAGGCCTAGTCATTAGGCTGTCCATAATGAGCTAAATGTATTTTTCACCCAAGTCATCTGCTTTTCATTATTGCCAATTTATTTGTAAATATGTTTCTTAATATTATTATATGTACAAGTTTTCAGCTTGATAGTGTGACATGTGCTATGTTTTTTTTAAACAAATTTCTTGTCACATTATAATTTTGTCAATTATTTTGTACCAATATTACCTACTTAGCAGTACTTTTACTATATACAACACGTATTGGTACTTAAAACTTTTGTTTAAAAACTGAACTTAATAACTTAGGTTCATAAGAAAATATTTTTTCTTTGAAAAGAATTAACATCAAATAACTTAAATACTATTTAAAAAGTATTTATATGTATACGTAAAAAATATTGTTATGTATTTGTTTTGAAATCATGTGTTTTCAACGTGACTAAATACATATTGTAAAGCACAAATGTAAAATGTTCACATACTATTGCACACTGTATGGCGCCATATTTAAAACTATATTGCTCTTAATATTCTGCGGATTTTAATTTTTTTTTTTTAATATTTAAAATTCTGAAAAGGTTTCAGACACTATATAAAGATAAAAGTTTTTTCCAACTTTTTATTTAAAAAAAAATTGCTTAGATTTTTTTTTAATTCAGGGATTTCTTAGTTCTGTTGTAAATATTGTGTGAAAGTAGTAGTTTAAAATTTTCTTTAAATGTGCTGAATGGAAAAAATAAGATTAAGTGTTTTTTTTTGTAATGTTTATCCCATCTTTGTATTCTGGTATTCATTGATTTATTTTCGAAGCAGTGATTATTAGTTGTGATATTAGATTTAAAAATAATTGAAGTTAAAATTTTAAAGCTTCTTAATTATACATTGTACCTTTAAAAATATCTTTATAGTACAACATTCTCTTACAGAAACTTTAAGTTTAAGTGCAATTCCTTATGGTCACAATTTCATTCAATATTAGTTTGCTGCTGTGTTTGCATTTACTAAACTTCTTTAGATAGCAAATTAATATATAAAGCACTATTGAATTGCATATTTAATTTTTTTTAGCCTAGCATTCTAACTACCACAATGCACATTTGAACGTACACTTAATTATACGTGCGCTTTGCTAATATATTAGCATTTGCATCTGATATTATAAAATCGAGCATATTGTGTAATTGTTGTCCTTTAACATGTGATAGAATCATTGTAGCTTTGCTCATTCTGATTCGTTATAAAAGCAAATACTGTAAATACTAAAAATGTATATAGCTATATTTAATTACTTTGTTTTATACACATTTTAAACATCCTAAACTATTTGCCTTGATGAGAAGCAGGGAAATGGATATACTCTCTATTAATAATATATAGTTAAGTAGTGATGCTTAGATATGGTAATTTTTTTTGTTTCTACTAGTAATTGAAATAGATTTTGTTTTGTTTATTTTAATATCTACGATAGGACCTTTTAAAATTTATGTGTTTAAGCTTTTGAAGTGTGCAGATGGTATTGTATGTAAGTTTTTCAAAAGATTTCTTTTTGACATTTTGAGTATAAATGGTTTCTATTCGTCATGTATTTTTTTTTTATATAATTTCGTTCTGGATCAAAGTGTTTGCTCATTTTTAAAACCCAACCCTCATTTCTTTAAGGTTACAAACTGACTTTCAAAAGCAGTAATTTTCCCCCAGAAATGGGAATTCTGCTCCAATTGGGCCAAAGAGAACCAAAATTGGTATTCTGTGCTAATTGTAATCTAATATTCATTTCTTGTATTTTTCGGCACCAATTTTGGTGGGCCCTATTGTAGCTAGCGAAATTCCCATCTCTGTCTCACTCCCCCTCCCCCACCAACTAAAAAGCATTTACTATTTTATTTTGATATTTGCACACTACAATCAAGACATATCTTTTTAGTAGTAAAAATATATAAAATGTTATACAAATTCTATCCTAAAATAGGTTATAAAGCCTTTAAAATAATTGATTTTTTTTATGTGTACTTGAAATACTTATTATCATCAGGGAGTACTTATGATATAGCTGGTCTTGTGTGTTTTTTGTAGATTGTTACTTAGTTTCTTAAAAAGGATTTGAGTAGTTGAGTTGCGTTATGCATTGCCTTTTATTGAGGTGCTAGTAATTGTATGAGTTATATTTTGCAGTGTGTGAATGCTCTTGCTGTGAGTTGCTCTTGATTGTACTCAATAAAAGATTTAAAATAAATATAGATGTCTTTTTTTTGTAGCATTTTTAGCCTACTTTTCTTTTTTCTTTAGTTCAACAGATTTTTAAAAAATTAAAATGTAGGTATTGGCATGCTGACTCTGTCTGTCCGTACCCCCTTCCAAAATCTGTTCTATCCGTTGCATCTTAAATTTTTTTTTGTTAGAAAGGTATGACCCTAGAGACCCATCTTTCATACTTTTTGTCTGTATGTCCAGATGGACGTCTGTCTGCCGCTGAATTCACCTTTGAATTAACATCGCTATGTAATTTTAAGTCGTTTTATTAGCTGTTGCCATACCAACAATGGCAGGAGAAACTTACTTAAAAATAATATTTGAAGCAAAATTTATTTTTGTTATAAATCAAATTGAATGACGTCTTAATATGTATCACAATGTGATTCTTTGTTTGTTCATTATTTGTTTACTAAGAAAGCGGCTTGGAATTTTATTTTTTGCATAAAAGTCTGGTACGTTTTAATTCACATTTCCTATTTTTTTAGTGCTATTTAGAGTAGTTATATGTTTTGTTATTAATAAATATTTTAATATTAGGTTTTTACAGATTTTATGCTGATTCAAGAATAAAAAGCTCGCATCATTTAAGGCGTTTTCAACATTATTTGGAACGCATGCTAGGATTTGACTAAAGCAATTTTACATAATTATGCTTCGAACTGAAAATACATTAAGCAGACGGTAAAGAATACAAATTTAATTTGCGGAAGAAAATTAATAAAAATATTTGATTTTGGCTTTTAAATGTTAAAATACAACTGGATGCTGTGTTCGGCGATTTTTTTCTAATGTGTATAAATCTTGTGTAGAAGTGGAACTAGGTGACAATCGCTGTTCCAAACTACGTGTTTTTCGATAAGAATTTAAGTAAGTGATTAAGTAACCAGGAAAGTAGCCAATTTTAGTTCTTTTAGAACTTCTTGATATTTTTTAGTGACGACTATAATGTAACTTTAAATAAGTTATAGTGCTTAAAAATGGGTAAGAAGGTAAAGGGTATTTTACTATGCCATGCAAGTAAAGTAAAATTATTTTATGAGGATTTTTTTTTAGTCATTCTCCTTATGTTTACATTGATATTAATTAAACGGTATTTTAGTCCTTTTCACTTTGTTCCTTCCTACATTTATCATAAATTTAGTCATTTAAATATTGCAGAGGTGGCCATAGGACATTTTTAAGGATAGGCGAGACCTGATTGAATTACCCCCCCCCCCCCCCACACACACACACACCTTCCCCGTTAACTTTGGTACAATCAGCAAAACAGCAACTGAAAATGTTTCAGATGATGTAAAACTCTTGTTTTCATTTTCCCGTATCCTGCGAATACATCGGATGTTTCGGTTTCACTCTCAAAATGACTGTCTTATATGAAAAAAAAACTTTTCTCTTCATGCAAGCTTTCTTTAACAAACAATTGATTTGAACAACCAACAGCACAGCAAAAAGTTGGCATTTTTAAAATGTAACAAGGAAAATATTCTTAAAAAACTAATTTTCAAATAGCAATAAAAAAAAAAGTAATTTTAGAAAAAAATAATAACAAGACCGCTGTAGCATTGTAAGTTGTTTTAAATAGAATTTTTGGAAGAAAAATGCGTATTGTTTTCACTTTTGTCTGAAATTACTTTTGTTTTGGTATTCGACATTGAGTTTTCTAAGAATAATTTTACCTATTATAAATTTTTTAAATGCCAACTTCTGGCTGTTGGTTGTTCAAATCATTTGTTAAAAACAGCTTGCATAGAAAAAAAAACGGTCATTTTGAGAGTGAAACCGAAACAGCCATTGAAATCGCAGGATACGCAAAAGTGAAAACAAGAGCGTTGCATCATCTGAAATCGATTTTTACGATTCGTTTTCATCACTAGATACTAAAATTTTGCATATTCAATTGTATTTTTTACCTAGAAAAGTTATTTTTGTAATGTTCGATAAGTCACTTTTCCGAGCACGGAGCGATATAAACTAGGGTTTTTGGTGCTAATGGGCATGTTTCAGGTCTTGAGCGGTAAGAAATGTTACTAAATAAAAATATTTTTAATCGAGTCTCAATGTCACGTGGAAACGTAGCAGCGATCAAAGATAGGCAGGAATGAGTTTAGTTTAGTTTGAAATATCGTCGCACTAGAGCTACACGCTACACGAGGGCTATTGGCGACGGGCGTCATAATTTAGAGCAGTGGTTCCCAACCTTTTCTAGACTATCGCCCCTTTCATTAGGTTGACTAACACATATCGCCCCCTTTTAATTTCCCTGTTTTATCCAATTATAATTTGAGTTAAAGTGTAACTAATAAAGCAATTTTATCATTTTAAACACTAACTACCATATATAAAAACAACCAAAGCAGCTGTATCCGGTCACTTAAATACAATAGAAAGAAATAAAATTTTATATTTAACAGATTTTTTAAAGAACAAAAGTGAAATAATTAACTAGATCTTTAAGCTGGATTCTGCAAAATTTAAGAGAGTTGACAATAAAAATTAAATAAAAAATTGAATGTTGAAAACTTTTTTATTATTTTATCTTTTGTCAAGTTCATGCGCAAGTCTTTGAGGCAAATGTCCAACTGATTTCTTTGTTTAGTAAGGAGCTGGGTGATAACAGAATCAAATCCTTTTTCAACTAAATATGTTGACGGGAACGAGATGAGAAGTAGTTCGGCTTTTTACCACAGTTGTGGATAAGTGTAAATAAGTTTCACGCAGTCTAACTCATAACCTCTCTGCTTGAAAATGATTTTCGCCTCACAGTCATACTTCAGATCTACAAACTCCGTCTGCAAAGTGCAAAGAGTTATCAAGGGTATCCACAACCCACAGCTTCAAACGAGAATGGATCTACAATAGAATCAGGAATTTCTACTTGGTCAAATCTTCAAATCTTGTAAGCATGTCAGTTTTTAACTTGTCAAGGTGATCAATAAAAATTAGAATGGTTTTACTGTACTACGGTACAGTATATTATTTTAATTTTCCACCTTCGAATACTCATCGCCCCAAACTATTTATTGCCCCCTTGATAACACAAATCGCCCCAGGTTGGGAACCACTGATTTAGACCAAATCAGATGACGAGCCGACACCTGAGTAGGCACCCAACGCAACAGTTAAGGGCGACATCGTACGCAGCGTCGGGACTTTAGGAGCATATTTTAACGTGTACTCCCTCTATAACGGGGTATTATTCGTCGGACATTTTATAGGCAGGAATGAAAACTGGAAGGAAGTACGCCACCTGAAACAAGCCCATTGACACTTGTAGCGCACAAAGCATCATTGAGTAGCACTAAACTGAAACTGTTTTCTTGTTTTACAATGAGCGCTGACGCTTAGTTTAATCAATTTTTTTAGCTTCAATTAAAGCATTATTTATTTTAGTACATAGGAGAAACTCAAGAATTTAAATTTATTTTATTTATAAATCAGAATTATACGCTTATTAATTACATTTATTAGACTTCAGAAATTTATATTTTAATGCCTTTTTCAGTTGAGTACTAGATTTAAACTGAAATAGTAATACCAGAGGATTATTGTTAATATAAAATGCTTTCAATTGATTGTTTGGCCAGATCAATTTTCAGAATAATTTTACTTTATAGTTTATGACATGATAGCCTGGAGTCTAGTTTAGTAACTGGAAATTTAGAAGTGCAAGTTTAACATCACATTTTAAAGTTAAAAAAAAATGTTTTTAAATTAAAAAAATAAACACAGAAACACATAAATGAAACTAAGTTTATTTAAAGTGACCTCAAACAAAACCAAACTTCTCAAAGTGACTATTATTCCGAGAACAGCGAGAACTTTTTATCCGAAAAAAAGATTTTCACAGTTCAAAGTTACAAAAACATCTAAAATTGGACCTTTATTTTCTTGGAAGCACAGATCCACAAGAGAGCATTCTTCGTAAAAAATAAAGGCAAAGAATTAACTTGGATACAGAGTACAAAAAGGGAAACTACCAGAGCATAGGACTATTGCTAATCTTTGTTGGGAAAACAGTCAATTTGAACCAATACTTAGGCTTATGGCCTAAGCCTAAGTATTGGTTAAGTCATCAATTTACTGCACATCAGTAAAGTCTGCATGTTATTAGATTAAGGGCGGGCTGACATTAAATTATATGGCATAAAACATTGCCCTTTTTTCGAGTAAGACACAGAAGGATAATTCAATACATTATGAAAAAAATAATACTTTTGTTGTAAATGACCTACGGTTCATGAAAGATACTTAAAACATATTTTATTCTAGAATTTACATGCATAGAAATATAATACACAAAATTTAATTAAAATAAATTCTTCACAACAAATTAATATTTTTAAGAGGTAAATAACACTTAGGTACTAAAAACGAATATTTGTTGCCAAACAAGATGAGATTCAATATGGATATTAAATAGTTTTTAGCACAAACATTCACCTAAGCATTATTCCTCAATGCTCTTGTAAAATTAAATCGACCTAGTTCTGAAGAATATGCCATTAATTTACCTAACAACTATTATTCGTTAATTAAGAACCTTTTGAATCATGAGAAAGCTTACATTTATGTATATACAGTTAAGCTTTTTTAATTAATGATTACAGCAACAGTTTATTGACTGCAATCTTATTTATTATAATTGACACAAAACATCTTATTATATGTACTACAAATAACATTAATTAGATTTTTAACACAATTGTCTCACAAATTAAAAGTTTAATAAGAAAAGAATTAGAGATATATACCTTATAGTTGTTTCATTCATATATACTTTTTATTAATGTCATTATTTTTTTTTAAAAAATACAATTAATACAGATAGATCATACAATATTAGTTTGTGGTAGTATTACTTTTCAACATTTATTTTTTCATTGAAACATAAGCTGCAATGTACTCGTGTGTAACAACTGTAAGACTGCCATTTGTACTAAGATACATCCACAAAATGAATAGTAGTATGAATTTTGAGAAGTGTTTCTAACACTATTTGCAAGGCCAACTACATTTATTCAGTGTATGATCACACAAACAAAACAACTTTTAATAAAAACAAACAATTCGGTTGTGTCAAGGCCTGTGACATGAGCTAGAAATTTATAAAAGATGACAATAGAAACTAATAAATACTATTAAAAGATTCTTAAAGTCTATTTTCTACTGATAAAACTACCTTGACAACATTTTAACAAATGAAGGGGTGTGAGAATGATAGGCTAATGAACACTGTAAAGTATATTAATTGAATGGTTTATTTTACAGAGTTCATTAGTCTACATGACATACGCACAACTTTCTAGACTTTTTGTTAAGGACGATTTTAGGTTTTCTTTGCTTTTAAGTTACCTAAATTGAACAATAATGGTAATTTCTTTTGTATCAGTCTTCAAGTTGTACTTTCTTGGATATCAGTGACTTACAAGGTTTCTAAAATAACCAATACAATTCTGCACCTTAATAAAAAAAGTCCAATGTAGTTTGGGTTTGATATCAAAAACAACATTCAAATGTAAATGTCTAACAACCTGAATAGAACTATTTAGTACAGTAAAGTTTTGAAAGTAGTTTGGTCCTTCATCAGTGGATGTTTCGACAATCGACAGATTCCAGACATTAAGATATAGTCAAATTTTTTTTTTAAAAGTCTAAACGATGCATTTCTTTACAGGATTGAAATTAAATTTAAGGGACCACGTAACCAGAAGGACCGTTTCAAACTATTTTTTTTTCACCAAAACATTGAATCTTTCTCCAATAAGGTACACAAAAAACATCTAAACCAGTCTCTTAATTATTAATAATACAGACATTGACACCTAACCAAAAAACATCTATCACAAAGCTTCCCCTTCCTAAACAAGAGGGCCACACAAATCTTTATTACTTGAAGAAAAAGTCTGCTGCAATTTTTTTTTGAAGAGGTGTGGTGTGTAGTGTAGTGTGCACGGTTGATCTAGCGCTTGGTGTTGCAGTCTTCTTAACTTAGACGGCTCCCACAAGCTTCATTAGTCCGTCGGTGGTCATGGACTTGGGTCGTTCCAAGGGTAGACCTAGACCACGGTCCCAGACAAGGGAAGCCATGACACCGAGAGCTCGGGAGACGCCAAAAAGGACGGTGTAGTAGCTCATTTCTTTCATTCCGTAATACTGTGGGGGAAATAAGAATGGGTGAGTATTGTAAAATTTAAAGCAGATGAATTAGAAATCCTTCTATGTAGTGAATACCTTAAACAGAATTTGAAGTGATTATCATAAAAATGGTACAGGTATAATAGAAAGCTAGGGTTCAGACATTCCCTTTAAGGTGACATGCTGAAAGTTATTCAAAATGGTTTAGAATTCATCAGTTATTAAAAAAAAAAAGTAAAGTATTTTGAAGGTCCGAAAACTTCTATTTTTAGAATAGATTTGTTTGATTAATGTAGCACTAAAGGCCACATTGACATTGGGGTATTATAATAAACCTCATCATTTTGAACTACAATCAATTAAAACCTGAGCAAACACAAAGCAGAAACATTGTATGCAGCATCAGAACAGATCTACCGTAGGCAGGTAAACTGCAGTACCTAATTTAGTGACTTGGACCATAGCTGTAAGAACTCAATACTGTTGTGGTTACTGCAGTTTACCTGTTCATGCTAAAGATGAAACATGCATTTTTGCCTGCAATTTAATTAAATAATGGCATGGTCAAAGACCAATATTCCATCCCATGATCCTCAGATAATTTGATCTTAGCAACTAGGTTACTATTTTAAGAAGTTTATGAACCACAGTAACCTGCAGCTACAATTATCTAGCCAATCATGTTCCTATGAATCTCCCAAAACTAATCTTTTCAGGACATTTTATAATTTTAAATGGACACGTCGATCTCCAAAAACATCACTAAATTGACAAAGACACTCTAAACTGCCCACCAATTAAATCTTTATGTACTTGCCACCATGTTTCAAAGGCATTTTTGGGCAGTATAAGGGAACAAGGTCAATACAACACGTTCCTTGACATAATTTAGCCTTCTGAATGTCAGCCAGATTTTCACCATAAGTTATAAACACTCTTTCATGGGAAAAAGAGAAATTTAAAATATTCTTTTGATTTGGAAATGATTTTAAGACCATCTCTTCAAACAAAACTACCTATAACATTCTAAACAGATACATTATTTTTAATTAATGCATGCAAAACTACCACATTTTGGTACATTCCCAAATCCCTAAAAAAAAAAAAAAAAATTACCTGCAGCAAAACACCACTGTGGGCATCCACATTGGGCCATGGGTTCTTCACTTTTCCGAGTTCCAGGAGTATCGGTGGCACCACTTTGTAGATGGTGGACACCAGCTTGAACATTTGATCCTGAGGCAGGTGTTGGAGTGCGAATTCTCTCTGGGCCACGTATCGGGGATCGGTTTTTCGGAGAACAGCGTGGCCGTAGCCTGGTACAACCTATAAGGGAACTCAGTGTTACATGGTTGTGCGGTCATGGTTGTGTTACACCGTTAATGCGAACCATGGATGAAGATGGATAAATTTAATGAGTGTTTTTGTAGCATTGTTATTGATTGTTAATTTGAGGAAAGCATTTTTCGGAGCACAGTGTGACGTAACCTGGTACTACAGTCGAACACCGTTAATGCGAACTCGAAGGGAGCATTAAAACATTACGTGTTAACCGCCAGAATTTTTTTTACATTTAACTCGTTAATAGTTTTTAAAAAATTATTTAGTAATTAAACTGATGAATCAAGGGAGATCTTATTATCTTGGAAATAGAAGACAATTTATTCTTATGTTTGTTTGCCGCTTATGTTTTTTAACGTTCAATTTGTTTTTGAATTACTAAGAAAAAAAAAGACAAATTCCGAATTTTTTTGTTCAGGTTAAGTGGATTTTCTCGCGAAAGTGATTTCGTGTTAAGAGATTTTTTAGGATTATCTCAAAGCTTTATAGGCCGTGGAAAGGCTTTCAGTTCATCTTAAGCAAAATTTCATGTTAAGGGAGTTCACCTTAACAAGGTTCAACTGTACTTATAAAGGAACCTGTGTTTCAACATGTTTGGATGGTAAATTATGCAGTTTGATTTTGTTTGTAACCCGAGTTACCAATGGAAAACATCTTTTTGTACATTAACTATGATACTTGTAACAGATTGAAAGAAAAAAAGAATTGCATCTTTACTTTAGAAAATTTATTTAAGGTAGAATAATCGTAAAACTGAACAACATTGTGTAAAATGTAACTTGAGTTACTATGAAATGACCCTTCATTTGTTCTCAAGTGTTTATTTCCGTTAGCTTGAGTAAACTACTTTGTAATTTTGTTCCAAGCGGATTGAGTAAATTGTAAGCTTTGAAAAATTTAATTTAAAATAGAAGAATAAGTCAAACAATTATAGTTTTGTATTATAAGTTTTTTACTTTTATAAAAGATTAAACTAAGTAAACTTTTATTCAATATATTTTTCAAAAAATAAATCGGTTATTAAAAGTTATACCTTTGCAATTTTTTTTCAATATCAGATTTTATATAAATATAGAATTCCCCCATCTGTTATCACTAATTAAATTAAAAATCTGAATGCTAGAAAAGCATTGAATATAATTTACAAATTCGTATTAGTCCTACCTGTCCAGATTTCAGTGTCTTCCAGACAAATTCCTTCATTTGTTCTTCTGTTACATCACCTCCGAGATCTTTCTGAAGTTTTGTAAGCCATACCAGTACTTCCTACGGATTTCAGACAAAAACAAATTTTAAAATCAAGTAATTTTTTCAATGTTTCATGCAAACTGTAGAGAATTACAATTAGAACAAATTTGAACACAAATTCGAAATACTTAAAACTTCAACGGAATACTTAAAACTACAATGGAAGATACAAAAAAGGACAAAAAGGAATTGTGTAAAAGTAATATTTTAGATTATATTATTATGTTTTTTTTATTATTGATATTTCTAATATTAAACATGAAAACAAAATTATTCAATTTTAATTTCTAAATAACACTTCTTTTTTTTCCCTTGCACAATCACTTGTAAATTAAAACAATAAATCTACCAACCTAAACATAGTCAAATCTAAAACTTAAATTCATATTGATACAACTACATAAAAAGATCCTTACCAATAAAAAAGGAAATAAATACCTGATTGGCCAATCCATGAAGTGGACCGGCAAGTCCGTTTAAACCAGCAGCAAATGAGAGGTAGGGATCAGAGAGGGCGCTGCCTACCAAGTGAACGGTGTGAGCACTTACATTGCCACCTTCATGGTCACTGAAATAGAAGAACAACAAATTCAAATAAACAGATACCAAAACTTTCTTTCCAATATGACATTATCTGCCATAAGTCTTCTAGCAGCACAGTAAAATTAGCAAGTTCAGAGCACTTCATTAATGTCAAAAGTTCATGTTTTTTTTGATGAGCACAAACAGCCATTTCTGTAGGTGTCCACCCAAAAAGTCACGTCCTGTTGTTATACTGAAGATCGCAACTTAAAATGCTATTGGTAGATCCAAAGATAATCATAAATACAAAATGATGAAATGTAATTAGAACAATTAGAAACTGAATAGATACTTGGCTTCTTAGGCGTTATTTTAGAATCATTTGTAGACAGAAACTTATCAAAATGCTAGTTAATTTAAACATTATAGTTTCGAGTAAAGTTTTTAGGAGGAAATTTCCCTAATAACATTATCACAATGGCCACAAAGGATGTTATAGTCACTAATGTGAATAAGTAGTCAACATACAACAACTATGATGTATCAATAAGTAATTATTGAATTTTGGATGAAAATAGTTTGATTTTGATGTTTAAATGCTTAATATAGAACTAAATGCTGTGTTTGGCCCTTTTTAAGACCAATGATTTTCGTGTGGAATCAGTTCTAAAGGACAATTTCTGTCCCAAACGTACTAATTATATTTTACAGGTTTCAAATTAAAAGAAACAACAAGCGAACAACAACAGACTTATAGCACAAAACAGCATCGATCCCTTCACTTCTGACCCAATTCAAACTTAAATCTAAAAATCTTTACCTGTGTATGGTGAGGTACAACCTCATGAGTTCAGTGAATGTTGGATCTTCGTATCCCAGCATAGAGGTGAAGTTGTGGGACCAGTCTTTATTGGTGTCGATGGCGCCAATACTGCTACCGTCGCGGTACAGGTTCTTGTAAATGATGGCTGCAATGGGTGGTAACTTGGCAATCAGGCTCATGGAATCGTCGAATGTCAGCTGAATACGAAGGAAAAGGTTTATATGAGTAATTGGGGTTAACTAGTTATTAAATATCTTTGGTAGTTAGATGAAAAAATAAAATTATTTTAACTTGTTCATTCAAGTTAAATGAAATCTATACTGTTGATGTTACATATGGAATTTATTAGGAAATTCAATCCATAAATAAATACATGCATCCCACATAATGGAAGACACAATGAAGCAAAACAGAAACATTAAAAAGAGAATAAAACAAAAACTAGAATGATTAGTAAACAACATCGCATCAGTCTAAGACATCTATACTTAGATAGGAATTTATAATATCTCCAGGATTATTGGATGCATAAATTTGTGGTTTACCATGCTAAAAGGTATGTCATGGACTCAACTAAAATTTTTGTAATGATTTTGTCGATTTGCTATTTTACACGCCAAAACAATAAATACCATGTTAAATTTTTTTATTATGGATATGATTTATTATAAGTAATATTTCCTTAGACCTTGGGACAATTCATCCTTTTATGATGTGCAATTGGAATTAAAAGAACAAAACTGATATAGAATGATGGTAGGTTGGAAATCAGGCCTTTATGATTTGTCGTTGTACTAATACTAGCTGTGATAGAGATATGTAGTACAAAGCAAAGAGGTTTGGGCATATTTGGTTTTAAGCCCGGAACCTCTTGCGTGCAAGCCCAACACTGAACTGTCTACGACTAACTAATTACTTGGTCACAAGGGGTAGTATTTATGCTGAATAGGTACTACAAAATTATTACAAGTCAATGAATGGAATATTTAAAAATAAAAATATGACCAAATATTCATCCTAAACAAACTAATAGTAAACTAGGTAAATAAACATTTATTTAAAGGAAAGCATGTAAATTGCATCAATAATAAGTTTTCCACTAACTCACCTCCCAATATTTTGTTTTAGAAACTCCCTCACTGTACGCCTTAGCGAATTTGCTTTCAGTGTTACATGCAGTGACGGCCGCAGCGAATTGTGACATGGGATGAAGATTTGAAGGAAAGTTGTTCAGCATGGTTACCACATGGGCCGGGAGATCAGCTAGTTCTGCCCATTGCTTGGACAGGTGTTTGACCTGTGGAAGAAATAATGTGTTAGCTGGTAGTTTTAAAAACTTAAAATTAGCGAGGTACCTATTTTTGCAGGAATTCTTTTTGGATTGTATGTTATGAACTTAATAAAAAAAAGATAAAATTATATATAACTAATTTTAATTATATTATAAGTTAAATAATTGTTCGAACATTAATACTCCGTTAAGAGTAGTATTTAAAAACTTTGTATGATTTGAGGCTATTCTAAAACGCCACACCACTGATATACTATACTCCATGGCATAAATACATATTTTGTTTCGCCTAACTAGCCAAAACTCAATATAGCATCCTTGGTTAGAGCTGAAAAACTGTGCAACATATTTTCAAAGCATTAAAACATTCTACATTTTATATTATAAAAACAAGTAGGTTTGTAACAGAATCTGTCACTTAACCCGCTTCCACACAAAAGTTGTGTTAAACAGGTAAAAAGGCGCCAAACACAGCATTAATTCTATATTAAACATTTACATGCTAAATTTGGCTAGTTTTATTTATTTTATTTCGAAAATTCAATAATTATTACTTATCGTTTGCAAAAATTAATTTATATTTCAAAGAATAAATATATAATATTCCTTGCTTTTAAATAGAATGAAAATATTTCATATCAACATATACAAAGAATCTCGTAGTGAAATATATTTGACGTCATTTCAAACTGATTGATGTCGCAAAAATAAATTTATTTTAATTTATTGTCTAAAAGAATTAAGTTTCTCGGGCGAATGTTGCGAATGGCAATGGTGATTTAATTCTAATAACAAACAGGGCCTTTAGCTATTTGTAATTCAAACTTTTAAACGCCAAAATTAACTATTTTATTTTCAATAATCTTCTTTCTCAGTTTTAATAATTAAACTTTATCGTTTGCTAAATTTTTTTGAAGTTCAAAGAATAATGATGCAATCTTTTTTAATAAATATTTTGTGTCGCCACAATTTCCCATTTACATTTCTTTTGAAAATTAACTTATTTATAGTTTGTTAAATTAATTTACAGTTCAAAAAATATATAATTAGTACAATTGATGCTTTAAAAATAAAAGCAAAACTTTGCATATTCTTTTATGCCAAGTTAGAATTATAAATAGGAAGATAAAAACATCTAAGTTAAAAAAAATCTACATTTAATAGATAAAAAAGTTTACTTGTGCTTCCGTTGGGACATCCCCTGTCAAGAGCAACCAAAACAACCCCTCAGGCAAGGGTTCTTCACCCCCTGGCGCCTTTGGTAGCTGTGCCCTACATTCAGGAATGGTCAGATCGCGGAAACGAATACCCTCCTCTGGATCTAAATGGGAAGTCTCGGTGACAAGGCCTTTCATACCCCGCATGCCTCCGTAGATCTGGAAAAAAATGAATTCAGTTACACTGGTATACACCTACTATTAAATGATTTAGAGATATTTCAAGTTTAATATTCAATAGAGAATATTTAACTATTGTTGGAATGGTTTTTAGTAAATTAATATAGTGATAAAAACATTGTTTTATGAAAACCCAGAATCAAAATGTAAAAATCTTGAATAAAAGTATGTTTAAGGTCAATTATAAATTAAGTTTGAATTGAACTAATAATATCAAGCTTATTTTTTGTAAAAGGATTAGGCAGAATTAAATTTAATTGTCGCATTTCTTTATTCCAATTTTACTGCATGACCAATACAGAATTCAGTGATCAAATAATACAAAATTAAGCACTTTTGTTTTCATTCATTAAAAAAAGTAGGTACAGAATAAAAATATCACTGATAAATCCATGAACTGATAAAACTTTGAATAATAAATCATTCCAAGTAAACTATTTATCGTTTTAAGTGGAACTTAAATTTTTATTTCTTTGATAATCCTCAATTATAAATCTATATGTGCCTTATGGTTACATTACTCGCAAACGTTCACAAAACCATTAATTTTTTTACCTGGTCTACAGTGATTTCTCCGATGACTTTGCTGCCATACATCTCGCGAAATTTCTTCACTGCTTTTTGGTGTTCAATAATTTTTTTGGCCATAAGTCCTTTCAAGTCCTATAGTAAAAATTAAGGAGTTATAAAGAAAAGTCAGTATTTGATCAAAAACACATAGTACAAAATGAGTTCAATTTTAATAGCTGGTGTTGGAAAAAAAAATTATTTTTACACTAATTTTGTTTAAATCTACTATAATAACTATTAAAACATTTCTACTATATGATTTAAGATAAATTAAGACTTAATACTAATTAGGTCTGTGTTGACAACATAATTGGTAATTTTTTAAGATTTATTTTCAAATATCCACTTATTGTACATTTTAATCTTTAAAATTACTTTGGAGTATTAGACTACAAAACAAAGTTGCAACCAATCTTTGAAACCAAGATACTTAAAAACTCATAAGAAGTATTTTTTTAAGGCCTATTAACAAGTAACTTAGCTTACAATTCAAAATATTATTTAAAAAGATTAAGGGAAAAGATAAGATTTCTTACTGTTGTATCACTCAGGTTCCTTGAAAACACAGAGAGAGGCGCATATGCCTAGAATAAAAAATATTTTGGTGAATTGATTGTTATATATTCTACAAATTTAATTATTTTGGTTAGTAAGAAGGAAAAAAAATCGTAAAAAACATAACTATTATGTGTATGAACATACCACAAGTTTTCAGTAATAAAAAGAATTTTTAAAATAAAATATATTGAACAATTAAAAATGTAGAGTGACATGTTTATGAATTTAAAATTAAGCACCTATCTTCATTCATACGAAAAAATTCATTGAAAATAGTTTTCCATACTATATTAGCAGAGATGTGAGACAAGAACACACCATTCAGTTACACCTGTTCTTAATAAAAAAAAACTAGAGCAAGCGATTTTTCATAACTATTCTTCGAAGTGCACATAAATTTAGCAAACGATAAAGAATATTAATTTGCAAAAGAAAATTGAATATAAAAGCTTAAATTATAACTAAATGATGTGTTTGCCTGTTTCCCCCCCTAATGTGTATATTTCTTTAGTAGTAGCGGTTCTAAGTCACAGTAACTGTTACACTTGTTTTTCCCTATATGAATTTCAATGAGAATTAAAGTTAGTAACAAGAAAGTTGTCCATTTTAGTTCTTTTAGAACTTCTCATTAAACCTAAATCTTGCTTAGATTTTAAAAACTTTTTTTTTCAAATAACGGTTAAAAGAACTGTTGTTTAAAAAGAACATACATTTTAGCTAATCAATTATCAGTGAAAGAGATAATTTTAAAAGGTCCAAAGAAATGAGATAAGATAGAAACCACCCAATGAAATTGAGTTATTCTAAGATGATAAGAAACACTAAAGTCGCATTGAAGTTTGGGAAACATTTTGTAAAATGTTTCCCAAAAACAAAAATTTTGCAAAATAATTAAATAGATGATATATTCTAAATTTAATTCCTATGAATAGAATTTATTACTGACATAGCAAAAAAAAAAGTAAGTAAAAATATATATTTATTCATATAAATATGCATGAAAACCAGATGTAACAAAGACAAATTTATAGATATCTTAGTTAGAAATTTGTTATGAAGATAATTTACACACATTATTTTACAATAAAATATATTCAACAAAAAATGCCAATTTAAATTATTTTCTTACGAATCATTTATTGAGCATTGCTATCTAAATTCATTTATAATTCTGTATTTCTCATACAGCAGAAAAAAATAAGTCTTTATCAAGTTTGTTTTGAATATTTAACATCAAGAAGCCCAACGTAGCTTTCAGATTTACAAAAAAAACCCTATTTTTATTTAGGAACTATTTGCTTCCCACCCAGAGCCCTTTGGTTAGAAGAATAGTAAAACCACACGCTTTCACACACTTTCTAGAAGAGACATAAGGGGGCATCCATAAATCACATGATCCGGAGCAGATGATTTTTTTTATTCTCCTCCCTCCTGGTGATATTTCGCGATGTACTTTTTTTTTGTTTCATAACTTTGCGAATTTGTACATTTGATACCCGGAAAACTTCAAAACACATACTAATCCTTGTATTAGTATAGTCCAAACAGCAGCTGCATCAAATAATGATGGTGGGAAAGTACTTGAAAATCAAATACGATGTGCATTTTGTCTACTTTTTTTGTGGGGTGTGAAAGTACTTTGAACACGTTTACTTTGGTCTGGATTGAATAACTAATAAAGAGAACCGGAAGAAACAAATATCTAAAAAGAAGAACCAAATAACGCATCTAAATAAAACAGAACGTTCTTTTCACTAACACTTTTAAGTATGGTTCGGAAAGCCATGAAAAATATTATCATGCAAGATTTTGCCAAAATAGTATACAAAGACAAATTTTACTGGAATTTAACTCCATTTTCTCACAATTTTACGTTTATAATTTTTTTCCGGGGAAAAATACACCCCCCATCCCTACGTGAAATTTGGTGTTAATTAGATAGACCCCCTCAACTGAAAAAGTCATGTAATCTATGGACGCATGTCTATGTAAATTGCAAACGCCCCAAATGCAGAATTTTGGGTCGAGCTGCAGCTATGGAGGGGTTTGCTCGAGGAGTTTTGTTGATTAAAAGTTTAAAACAGTGCTAAAATTGGGCTTATTTAGAAACTGTTATCGGAGTCCATGGCTATAGTCGCTGCCAACCAAATAAGAGCAGGTGTAAATGTTCTACGAAGAGGATCCTTCCGCAGATGTAAATCATTGATTTCGTTTAAGATTCATTAAGTACAGGAAAGTATTGTAATATTCAATACATTTTTTTCAACAAAACTTGTTTATTTAAATATTTGTGAAAATATTCATTCTGTTGATTTCAACCAATTATTCCCTTCTGTGTTTTCCCCTTGATATGGTTGCTATAACATCTGCCCTTGACGTTGGCGATTTTTCGAACGTTATTTTGTTTTGATATTGCAAATCACCGACCTTAGATGTCTCTTTATTCTTTTTTGATTATTTTTTATTGATGCAGCTTCGGCTAAATGATTTTTTGTTTCGTTACATAACCTTGATAAATTTAGCATTCGAATGTTGTAACCAGCCAAGGGTATGTAGGAGGGTGATCGCTGGGGTAGGGACACCGTCTCTGCACAGGTTTTTTTTCTTCAAAATAAGGATTTCGGTTCCTAAAGGACTACAAGCAGCAATGAAATAATGTTTTGAGGTATTCAAGCCCGAATAATGAAGATATTTTATGAAGCATTTTCGCATATACAGTAACCGCCGCTTTTTTAGGATCAGTGGTTTATTGTATCAACTGCTTAATTGAAAGGAAATTACATACAACAGAACAAAATTACTTTTTTACATTGGAAATTCGCTGTATAGCTTGATTGAGCCACCATTTTGATAGCTCAAAAATATAGTCATAATTTAGTTTTTCTCTAATTAATAATTTTTTTATGTATTATTTTTTGACCCCAATGACAAAATATATTTAGTCGGTGATACCATTTTAAAAAACGGGTAAATTGTGAAAAATGTGGAGGATGGAGGTGTGGAAATGTTTTTTAATGGTGTTCGTTCTGGCGTAATAAGATTTTAGTGCAATAAAAAAAAACGAACCTACGAAGAAATTCGATATAACTCTAAAATGTAACAGAAAGTCAATAATAATTAGTCATTTTAGTTAAGAGAGACCGAAAACAAAAGTTGGAAACATAAACGAAACTGTCTAAGACAAATCTCATTCAAGTAAGAAGAATATAATAGTTTGTAATAGTAAACATTGATATTTTTCTTATTAGAAAATAAATCAAAATGTAAAATTAATTTAACTTGCGCATGTTTACGAATTTTTGGCATCAGTTTTTTTTACAATCATATAGGCATTAATTAAAATATTGAAATATGTACACTTGGTTTTATTAAATCAAAAACCTAACATTTTATCTCTGTAATTATTTATTGCCAAAATTGTTTTAGTATCACTTTTTGACCTTCCTTCCGGTTAACGAAACAAATTTTAAAAAAGCATGTAAATTGTACTCAATTTTTGAAAAATTCGCCCTCCCCCTCATTACCAAAAATCCACTAATTTTTAGTCACTTGTTACTGCGTCCCCGTACTGTTAACTGATTAATTTACGGCTACACTCCTGAGCCCTGATCAGCATTTATTACCAAAAATACAAAATGAGTACAATTCGATACATAATCATCTTTATTTCACTTTTTTAAATCACGTTTACACCTTCCCGTTACCGAAATAAATTTAAAAATCAGTAAATTGTACTCAATTTTTGAATAAATTGCACTTACCCCCCCCCCCCCATTTTTAACCATTTGTTACTGCGTCCCCTTTCCCCCAAAACTACTTACTGATTAATTTATGACTGCACTCCTAAGCCAGCCAAGTATAGCGATAACGGCGCCAAACTACACGACTGATTGAAAATGATTTGTGTTGTTTTGTCTACACGTAGGAAATGTGCCTCTTTGCTCCTCCAAAGTGTGACAAAAAAGGGTGGTGGGGATTTTTTTTATACTAGTAGCTTTTTTAAATTTTATTTAGGCATGATTATACATTGATTAGACTTTTATAATTTATGAACAAGGATAATTTTTTGGGTACTAGTTTATTTGTCTTCAGCAAAAAATGTTAATGTGAAACTAAATTTTTCTCAATAAACACTTATAAATCACCCAAAATTAAGCATTAGTAATTAAAATAAAAAAACTTAATTAAATTTTGTAATAACATTATATTTTTAGTACATATTTTTCATTTTAAAAATCAGAATAATAGAGCTGAATTACGGGCCATTTATAAGTGTTTATTAAGAAAAATTGAGTTTTACATAAGATTTTTTTTTTCGCTGAATAGAAATAGAACTATTCTAAAAAAACCCACCCTGGATTAGTAATCACAAAAATACTATCAATGTCTTAATTTTTTTTTTCAAAAAGCTAATAGTTATAGACGCTGATATAAAAGCTTCTAAAAAAGCATAATTTTAGTAATATTTTATTCTACTCAACTCCCTGAGCGGACCTAACTTGGTAGTAGAAAGGCATCAGCTTTTTACCCCCTGTGTCTCCTACAGATTTACTATTGTTATGGTCAGGGAGTTCAAATGGCCATAGCAGGCTTTGGCCCACTATGTGCTGATGTGCCACTGAGCTTTTAGTTTTAACTATACCTATACAATAGAACAAATTTTCCCACCACCAAGCCACTAAGATTTTTGTTGTATTTAAACTTCAATGAATATTTATCAGTCAGTCTTGAACAGGAATTCAAACTAGACACCTCTTCTCCTCCCCCCCACTTAGCACTGCAGACAAAAACTCTTACTGTTACACAAAAGGGCAGCTATGAATGACTTTTCAGGACAAGTTTAAAAAAAAAATTGTGAAAATGTAGAACTAGGAGTTCTTGGTAACACTTTTAATAGGTGTACTAACATTATAGTTATTGCTAGGCTTTACAGCATTAATTTATAAAACACAGCCACCTTTAAATGGTTGTTATTGTTACTAAACCTTTTCATGATCTCATATCAGCTAGATCTGGTCCATGAGTCCATGTATTCTAGCAAAAGTCAATAACAAGAAGTGGAGATGATTAAAGGTCTCCTAAACCTAGACCCAGGCGGTCTAGGACATGCTATTTAAATAGTTAGATTGCTAATCGTGAATTAACTACTACTTGTTATCTAAGTAAAAACCATAGGCTAGATTTGAACTACTATTGAATTTGCAAAATTAACATTATCATGCACAGAATATTAAAAAAAATTTACAAGAGCAGGGACTAAAATATCCTTTATTTCTATTTTTATAAATTGCATCAACATACCTATAAATTATAGGTTATTTTTTTACAATAAAGGCAACCGGTATTTTTAAGGTTTGATGATTTGAAAATAGCCTCACAGAGCTAAAAACAATTAATTCTCACCAAAACAATACTAAATAATATTTAAACAAGTAATCTATTATAAAAATTAAAAACAAGTAAGTAGACCAGGTAATAACCAAAAAATATAAACAGGTAGGCTTAAAATAACAATTTAGTATGCATAATTTAATTTATTGTCCTACATAAATGTAGCGTGATCTTGTTTGAGATTATGAACAATCAAGGCGTAAAAATTATTTTTTAACCAAAATTACCAACTTAATTTAAACGTAAATTCAGCAATCATAACTTAGTCAATTTAAAAAAATCTATGTTAATGAAGACAAGGTCATTAACATTACACTAAGTTTTTTCGGCCTATGCCTTAAAATATGTAAATGTATACCGATAAAGATCGATATTATAAATACACCTGTACAAATATACCAATAAGAGGTCAATCGCACAAAAATTTTACTATAATGAAGAAGAAACAAAATAGTTACCTGAGGTTGAGCTACTAGCCGATTAGCAAATACCCTGAATAGAGCCATTTTATTTCAGAAGAAGTAAACAAAGTTATACAGTGAGTGAGAAGAAGTTACGAATGAAATTGTTTTTAAAATTTTAAAACGTTTCACAAATACGGGATGAATTCCAGCGAGATTTTATTTCCATTCACAAGAACACCGTACCACGTCGGTTGAATTCGCTACCATCACACGTTCAGAAATCGTAGAGGTCGATAATTATTAGTTCCAAAAAACTAAGTTTATGGAAAAGTTTATAAGTTTAAGTAATTAAAAAAGTTTTGTAGCTTCTGTTTATGTAAAATTATGATATTTTTACAGAATATAAGACGTGTTTGAATGTTTTTATTGAGGGATTATTTTATTACTCGCAGTCAATACTATCTCAATAGCGGCGTTTGGGGCGGAAAAGCGAAACTGCTGGTTTGGGTTTTCTGCTAACTAATCACTCACAAAGTAGGAATGGCTTTGTGTTAAAAGGTACGAAGAAATAAATGTGTTCTCTCCCTTGGCGAGCTAGTTTGGCGGTTATATACATAAAAAATACTAAATCGCAAAGATAAAGGTTAAATTTGTAACAAAATGATGATTTTTTTCAATATGCACCTAAATAAATTTAAGATTTTCAAATGTTTTATTAGTGCATCGCATTACTAAAACCAAAAACTAAACCAGTTTTAGGGTCGGACAGTAACATTTGGCGCTTTATCTTCTTTTCGTTCAACTATTAACATTTTTTCGCCTATCATAAGCCATTCCTGCATCGAGTTACGGATTTCGCCAATCTGCAGACATACGGATTTCAATTCAAGTAGGAGTGGTCAAAGAAAAACAATTTGTAATCATATTTTCCTGAAATAGATCCTTATCTGTGTTTTGAAATCACAAATTGCTAAGAATAGTTTTCCCTTTAAAGGTGATAAGAAGGTGAGAATTGTTGCATGTATGGAAACTTGTTTGTTTTGCTTGTGAAAGGTTGTGTTTGTGTACAGTTATGTCATCAAGATTGTTTCACTCTCTTTTGACATGTCACTGAAATTAAAAAATAACCTAAATGAATTGGGGTTTTAAGTAACTGAATCAAATTTTATTTCTGTTCATGATTATTTTAATCGAAGCTAAATTACATCTGTTCATTTGTTGAAAATGTTTTCTTTTAAATAATTGCTCAATAAAAATGTAATTAAAAAACACACTTTTTAAACTAGATTAATATCGAGTAACGCTAAGATTGTATTATTTTAGTATTAACTCTGTAGAAAGTAAAGCAATCTTGAAAAATTGCAATTCTAAGCATATAAATATTCTTTGCTATCTAATACAATGACAAAATTAACCTAATGAATCAAATTCGGAATTACTTTAAGTGAACTTTTCTCAACATTGCACAATGCAACAATTTTTTTTTGTCCTTTTGCATAAGGTTGTCGCAATAGTCAATTTTTATTTGTTATTTTTTTTAGTCACAAATGTTTTATTACAATAACGGTCTGCAAGAAAACTTATTATCCAACAAACAATATTTAGAATAACGAAGATTTACTGTCTTATTTATATGCATAAAACCAATAAAAATGACTTTCGGTGATTTTTAGCTTCCACACTACGTTTATAACGTGAAAAGTGGAAGGTATTGTAAATGTTCAGTCCGTCCGTCCGTCACCCACTGTCATAGCCCAAACTACAAATGCTACGGACAAGTGTGATACGTCAAAAAATTCAACGCATCAAAATTTGAATACATTGAAAATTTCAGAAAAGAATTCAAATTCGAAGTACTTCAATTATTTAAAAAACTGCAACATTTAATGCTCATTTAAAAAGCATAGGAAGCCATTTTTATTAGAATTAAATCACCATTGCTATTAGCAACAATCACTCGAGAAACTTAAACTCTTTTAGACAATAAATTAAAATAAATTTATTTTTGCAACATCGATCAGTTTGAAATGACGTCAAATATATTTCACTACGAGATTCTTTGTACGTTGATATGAAATGTTTTTAATCTATTTAAAAGCGAGGAATATTACATATTTATTCTTTGAAATATAAATTAATTTTTGCAAACGATAAGTAATAATTATAGAATTTTTGAAATAAAATAAATGAAACCAGCCAAATTTAGCATGTAAATGTTTAATATAGAATTAATGCTGTGTTTGGTGCCTTTTTACCTGTTAAACACAACTGTTGTGTGGAAGCGGGTTAAGTGACAGATTGTGACAGATTGACCTACTTGTTTATTAACGGAAAAAGCCATAGGAAAAAAAACACTTAAGGTATATAATGTACCTGTAATTAATTAAAAAATAATTATTATTTTGTAATAGTATTAATAATTTGCGCCTCTGAGTCACAGATGAATGCATTGCACGTTTACTTTGAAACAGTTGAAGTATATATATGGCTATGTCCTCACTACGACATCAAACGCCACAAACGCAACAAAATTTGGCGACTGCCAAGCGCGCCAAGCAATGCAATAGCATGGTGGTTGACTCTGCCAAGTCGCCAAGTTTTGTTGCCTTTGTGGCGTAGTCAGGACATAGCCTATAAGCTATGTATCAGTTTGAAATGACGTCAAATATATTTCACTACGAGATTCTTTGTACGTTGATATGAAATATTTTTAATCTATTTAAAAGCGAGGAATATTACATATTTATTCTTTGAAATATAAATTAATTTTTGCAAACGATAAGTAATAATCCTTCTAAATTGTTAAAATTTCATTGAAATATCGTATCACAGAAATGTCACATATAAATGAGAATTGTATATTCCATTAAAATAAAAGAAATGTAACGCATTTACTAGGTATTTTTTTAAGCGAAGATATATTTATTGTTTATGATTAAAAGGGGGGGGGGGGGGGGCAATTGTGGTCAATTTTAATTTTAAAAAAAAAAGACGTAGTCAAACAACATTGTTTGATTTTACGTATGATGATCAAAATCTAATCTATTAAAATAATTAAATAGTGCCAGATTTGGTATTAAGTGACTTCAAATTCTAAAACTATTAGAAATAAGGAAAAGTATCATACGTTATGTTAACTTTGTAAATAGCCATTATACATAAAATCATTTCAATTCATTCAAAAAATAATTATATATATATATATATATATATATATATATATATATATATATATATATATATATATATATATATATATATATATATATATATATATATATATATATATATATATATATATATATATATATATATATATATATATATATATATATATATATATATAATTTTAATAATACAATGTAGGGGTAGCTCCTCAATACCTCAATTTTCGCCTCAAATTTTTGTCAAACCAAGTCATGCCAAAAATTAATTCTATTCATTATTTTGAGTATTGAAATTCAAGAACTATGGACTCTAAGTATTTTTTTAAAAATATGTTATTTGAGCATCCATAATTTTTTTATATCTTTGAACTCCTTTTATGTCGATTCTAAAATTAACTTAAAGAATTGCATATGTTTGTTAAACATACTTCTGGCATTTCAATGTAATGAATAAAGAATATTGAATAAAGATAGTATGCTAGTGACAAATTCCTTTCAAAATCTATATAATATTTTTTAAACATGTTGCTATAAATTGTGTTATTTAATTTAATTAGCACTTAGTGGCACCACTTATGAAATTGTTATTTACATGGCATGGTCTGCACTGTAAAAAAAATATTGTCAAATAAACAGTTTGGCAGCTAAGTTGCCTGAAAAAGGTATAAAATTTAACGAATATATGAATTTTTATAAGGGGAGAAAATTATTGTAGGAGGGGTGTACAAATCCTAAAACACATACCGTGTGGAGGAGAATAAATGATATTTAGTCCAAATATCATCAATGATAATTAAAAATTGGCCAATTTCTTCTACAGGTTAATAAAGTAGCGTGTTCTCAAACGTAGAATAGTTTTAAAATGAGTAAATCCTCACTTTTCAGTTCTAAGATTAGTATGAAGTAATCCTAATTAATTGGAAACCTGTTTGGTTCAGGATAATCTGAAATAATAGCTTCCAAAGTATGTCTTCAAAAGTATGTAATCCTACTTACGAATTAAAAAAAATAGGTATACAATGTGTTTAAAAATGTCTTTT
Source organism: Oedothorax gibbosus (assembly GCA_019343175.1). Classification (NCBI taxonomy): domain Eukaryota; kingdom Metazoa; phylum Arthropoda; class Arachnida; order Araneae; family Linyphiidae; genus Oedothorax; species Oedothorax gibbosus. The sequence continues at coordinate 21,465,990 of CM033275.1, forward strand.
TTCCAATTCTGTATAGTTTTTATCCTATTGAAAAATTCTTAAATCAGCTATTCAATTGGAAGATTTTGAAATATATTTTACAAAATTTAAAATTTAATTACCCATATACTTTTTATGTATCATAATTGTTTTGTTTAAAAAAATATTTAGTTATTAAATGCATTTATTAACAGTTAAAATTAATTAAATTATCTTGAAATTTAAAATGCGCATTTATCAAAAAATATCTTTTTTTTCTTTCAGACAAAAAATGGAATTTTTTCTTTCTTCTAGAAAAAAATCCGCTATACTTTAAAGACCTCTACATTTCTATGCTCATTAGAAATTCATATCCCTGGAAAAATTTATGATCTAATAACTATCCAGACAGTTGCTAATTATTTCGAAACTCCAGACAAAAGTTCCATCTACTTCCTTTTCAGTGAAACCTTAACAATGGAGTCATAAATGGATATAGTTTCATTTGCATTCTCATGAAAAAATATGTCTTTCTAGAGTTTCATGAGGAATTTCCTCTGTCGTCGTAATTCATGTGTTGGGAAATTAAACAAGGAAATACCGCGGATAATTTGTACATCGATGGGTAATTGTAGACATCCACAATTTCACATGCTACCATAGTACTGTAAAAGAACTTCGCACTCATGCTGGGCATTTGGTTATTGTAATTGTTAGGCGCTAGATGCAGGAAAAATTCCTGAAATTTTATAAACTTTTCGTTTTTAATAATTTGATATGCGAAAATGTTCAATTGTTCATTAAAATCCTCTGAGGGATACAGACGTTTAAACCCGTCACCTGACTGTCAGGTTATCCAGCAGCACACATAGTTTTTAAAAATTTATAAATTTAATTTTAAAATTTAAAGCACGGAGGAGCCATTTATAAACATCTAATACAGACACATATATTTTTTTTTAAATTACGAAGTTAAATTTTCAGTTAAAATTTTTAATCTCATGCAGTGAAAACAAATTTACACTTCAGCCAATTTGCTTATCCCTCAGAGGGTTAATAAATTTCCCTTAGTCCCCCCCCCCCCCCAGGGCCCTTATCAGTTCCAGGTCCCGCTCTAAAGACGGCTAAACCGGACATTTGCCGTTTGCCAATTTCAATTAAAGCCTCTAAACTCATTACGGTAGCCAATTCCACGACGTTTTAACCTTACTCTAGTCTAAACAATCAATCCTCGATTTTTGAAGTGGCCTCTCTGTGTTTTAGAGTTATTTCCTAAATTTCAGTGCATTGATCTGACCCTGATGACCACTCCATCATATTTCCTTTCTCATAAAAAAGTTCATTAAAAAAGATTAATAGATGATGCTTTTTAAAACTGTCTTCCTCGTTTTATACAATCAAGGAAATTCGGCCCATTACAAGCATTGTTCGTGAATCCTACAAAGAAAAGAAAATAATAATAAAAAAAATATATGTACCCAATTTTTTCCGTCAATCTTTCGCTTTTTACAAATGTCACCTTGTCAAAACACTGAGGAAGTATTATTTGCTGAATTTTTTCGCGATTCTTTTCAGTTTTGCCCTTTCATCTTTCCGATAAAAAAACACAACTTTTTGCTGATTTTCAAATACATTTAAAAATAGATTTTTAATTTCAATAGTTTATTGTGGACTTCCTATGAATTTAGTACATATTTGTAGAACGTTCATTATTATTATTTTTTTTTTCCTCAAATTGATTTTTTTTTAAGTCTCCCATTTTAAAATTTTGCGGTAATTCCGGACTTCACGGCCCTAAAGTGGTTGGGGCGCTCAGTCGGTAAGTCGACTAATAAATACCCGTGTAAAGAGAGCGCATGTAAAATATGCTCCAAAGTCCCGACGCTGCGTATGATTGTGGCTCCATAAAGTTGCGTTGGGTGCCTCCTCAGGTGTCGGCTCGTAACTTTACTGCGGTTCTACATTACGGCCGATAGCCCTTGTATAGTGCAACGATAATTCAACTCAAAACTTATACGAGCCTTTAAAAAAAACTGATGCATTAGCGCCAGCTAGGGAGGAAACGGGATTAAATATGCTGGTCATACGTTCAAGACTGATTGATAGTTGGATGGATAACTGCATATAGCTGAGCAGCCCGCATATTTTAAGTACATCCTCGTTCAAACCATCATAATCAAAAGACCAGCATAACTTGACTCCGCTTCTGCCCGTTACTTGCTAGACACAAATCAATAAACTGGAGCCACAGGAAAAGAGCATTGAACCACTGATGTAGGCGTTATATCAGACACGGCACGGGCTGACAGACATTAAACTAAAATATCGTTAAAGTACATTATTACGTGTGCTAGGGCCTGGGCTATTTATTTTCATTAATTGAAAATTTTAGGAGAGTATGATAAATTTTATGTGCTTTTCTTGCTGGTTCGCACTAGTGTGTTTAGTTCTCGTTGAATAGCGACGCATTGACATTTTTTTTTATTTAATCAATACTTTTCTTTATTGGAATAGTTTAAATTTTTTGGCATACTAATTACAAGTTTGAAAACACTCTTTTTCTAATCCGCATTTTTTTGATACAGTGCGATTGTTAATCAAAGTTCAGTAGAAAACTTCATAGCTTCATACCACGTTAAATTTACTTGTACAATCAACCAATCGTCCCTGAAAATGAAAATTTAACATTTTCTTTCCGGATGTAATTATCTTTTTCTACTTCTTGTTATGTTATCTTCGGTTTTTATCACTTCCGAAACATATATTTTTATCTTTCTAATAACATTTTTTTTTTAAAAATTCGTAACAGTACTTTCGCTCATCTGACTATTCTATTTTTAGTACAGGCTAACCAGAAAAAGTATTTTTAGTTCGATAAAACTTAGTATTTTCATAAACTATCTGGTTTTTCATAAGTATCTTTGTCTCGTTATTTTAAATACATTGTTTTATAAATATTGATGATTATTTATCAGATTATTGAATACTTTAGAGTAGTTTGTGTAACAATTTTAAAGTTGTCATTTTCATCTTAAACATAGTTACTTTTTAAACATAGCATGTTGTGTTTGAAATGATTAGGTATACAAAGTGACTGATACAGAGAATTTAACACATATTAATGGTGTTAAATATTTTAAAAATTTATGGGGTCCCAAACTGCTTAAAAAAAACGTCTAGCATTTTTTTAAAAAATTTCTAACGCATTTAAGTTTCTGAGTTTATAAGATAAATGTTTAGAAAAACAGACAACAATGCATATTTAAAAATTATTGATAGCTTTTTCCGGTAATTCAATCATGTGCCTGGGATTGAATTTAGTTGTCTTCATATTTCATTCGCCGAGATGAAACAATGGAGTTATGCAAATAGTGGAATTCCTTGATATATTTATTTTTAAAAATATAGAACAAACTGTTATTTTTTACAGTTCTTTGACATTAATTTAAACTTTTTATTGTGAAATGTTTTGTAGCATCATCGAAAATCCATAGCTCATTGATGATTGCGCATTGTGGGAAGCATGCAGTTGTGGGAATTCTGGGCCAATTGCGCCAGCGAGCACCAAAATTGATATCTTACTCTAATTATAACTTGATATTTATTAACTTATGTGCAATTTTGCTCTTACAAGTCTCTACTTTTTGCTCCATAAGTTAAATTCTGCTGCTACAATTTCTCTTCTTACTGCTCCTAAAGTTGAATTTTCCTTCTCCAAAAATTACTTAAAACTGGTGCTAGAAAAATTCCCACCCCTGATTATGAACATAAATATAGCATTTTTTAAAAAACTTGTTAACTGAATCATGCTAGTAAGATTAAATTTTCCCTCATATCAGTAGATGTGTTAAAATCTAAATAGGTACTTAACCACTTAACTCACTGCTTACCTTCTGTAATCAGAGTTTAGTTCCAACGTCATTTTCGTCTTGAACAGCAACTTATTTCCCATAACTACAAAACCAACTGTTAGACATTCAACGCCCAAAAAGCAACTGGCAAAACTTCGAGACGCTGTTTCAATAAGCAAAAGAACCCATGGAGAGATAAAATGTATGGGGGAGGATTAAGGGGAACTCTGTTGAGTTGTTTATCGTACCCTTTGACCCCCTATGGTGGAGGATAAGGATGTTTGCCTTATGAGAAAATGGGAGAATTTTGTGTGCTTTTTTGTCGTCTTTTATCAAGCAAAAGCCATGCTTTGAAAACCATGCTGTGCATTACGGCTTCTTGGGAAGCCGTCACAGAATATAGGGTCTTCGTGAGCAGAGCCTGATTTCCGGCAGGGCAAACGGAGCACGTGCCCAGTGCCCCAAAATTTGCTTAGACAAATATTATTGAGGAAAAATGTGCCAATATTAGTAGCCACAAAAACTACTGATGAATAATTAAACCAACCGCATTAAGTTTTCAAAAGCGAGCTACTATAATTATTATATTCTTTGTTGTTTTAATAAATTATGCCCTGGCCTTGTGAATAAATATAATGTATATGTATATATAATGTATTTAAAAAATGGCATGATATAGCAATTTGATATGGGTCTCTGATGTCATATCTTATGCATGTGTTTCAAAAATATGTCGTTATCAATGATTGCTCATACGCATACATTTAAGACAATTGTTAAAGCTTTCGTGTTGAAATTTTTACAAATTAAAAATGAGAAAAAAAAATTCATGTTCATAGATAAATAATGAATGTTGTGGGGGCGCCTAAACTTGGTCGTGCCCTGGGCCCCATACGTTGTAAGTCGGTCCCTGTTCGTGAGGTTTACTTACAGTCCCTGGACAAATTATCAGACGCACTGCAAGATTTCATGTAAAATATTAATTACCGGGTGATATTGTACCGTTTTATTATTTTAAATTGATTTGTTTTTTATTTTTATATTATCCAATCAATTACCGATTTATTTGACATAAATAAAACAGCATTAATTTAGAAAAGCATAAGTTTATTAAGTTTTAAAGAAAAGTGAAATTAATGTTAATAAAAGTCAATATTTAGTTGAGCCACCTTTAGCCGCTATCAAAGCTTTAATTCTGCGCGGCATGCTATCAATGCAAGACTGTACTGTCTCCTGCATTTGAGGATGATGATTCCACACATAAATAATCTTATAATAAATATTTAATATAAATTAATCTTAATCATAATTATCTTAAAATAAATACAAATATGTAGTCTACAACAATTCTTTTAAATAAAAATCAATAATGTTGTAGTTAAATATACCAGTATTGCATAAAAACTCTTAAGAAACATAAAATTACTAAAAAAAATACAGTGCGTCTAATAATTTGTCCAGGGACTGTATTGTTAATTGAAGCAATATTAAATTGAAGAGCTTAGTGGAAGAACGTGCTAAATGACAAAGAAGGTGAAAATGAGCTTTAAAGTTTTTATTTTGCTCTTAAATCCGTTAAAAAAAAGTACTTGCAAATGCAAACGGTAAAATTATATGTACTTAACTTTAGGTTTATGAAAAAGGATAAACTTGTTATCTTTAAAGGATAGAATAATATGTTCATTACAATTTTTTTCAAAATTGTCACGAAGCTCTTCAATTGTCCTATTACGAATCATTATGCTGAAATATTTTTTTATCTTCATATTATGTTTTGTATAAAAACCTAAATCAAGACAATCAATATCAACAATTTAATATAGATAAGTAAATTATCATTTGCGAGATTATTCGCAACGATTAGTTTTAACTGTTAAATTGATTAAGATATTTCTGTTAATTGATTGAAACATTGTGTTGATGTTATTTCCTTCTTCAGATTGACTTTAAATTTGGGATTTGTTAAGTCATTACTATTTTAATATATCAATCAAATTAAAACAGTTTAATATCGATAAATTATTAATAACGAGATGATTTATGCAACAGTTTGAGGTAAATATTAAATTGATTAAAATATTTAGTAAAAACATTTTAATTGATGACTCATTATTTAACTATAATCGAAACTAGTTTTGGCAACAATAATTAAATGCAAATGTCATTTTATTATCAATAGTAAATAATGGATTTAGTATTTAGCCATTCTTTTGGTTTAAACTGCGATGTAATTCATAATGTTGCGTTCTACGACGAGAATACATTGATATTCATCGCTGGAAAACTATCCATATTGCTCGACTTAAAAACTCACCAACAAAAAGTCATTAACCTTGCTGAAGGATGCGAAATCACAGCACTAGCGAGATTCTCGGAGCAAATTGCTTTAGCAGTAAGAGGTCGACCACCTTGTTTATATTTATTAAACCTTGCTTCTGACACCAAAAGGGTGTATCATGCTCCAGAAAAAATGAAAGGCGAAGAGTTTTTGTGCATATCCATGTCTGTAAGTCTAAAATTCATCGCTGCTCAAGGCACTTCACCAGACTGGAAGTTGGTGATTTGGTTGGCGAACGAGAGACAGGTGATCGCCATTTTCAATCCGACTTCTAAAAGAATCGAGAGCGCTGTTCGAGAAATATCGTTCCACGGTGGAGGACGAGAAGAAATCGTGGCAGTTGGCAAAGAGGTTTTCAAGTTGTATGAATATCAAGAGAAAGTCGATTCCGCCAGCGTTACTTTCAAAGAAATCGTCTTCGACAAGTATGAGGTTGGAGAGGAATACTACGCCATTGGTTGGCCCCAAAAAGAAACATTGGCTGTTTGTACTCGAAACGGAAGAGTGTTATTTTTCAGAGGAATCGAATTCATTCATGCAATAGAAGTAGTAAACGATTTGAAAACGGCTCGAGAAAAAATTGATTTTGAGTTAGAGGATAGAGTGTATAATACTGTTACTTCTTTGGTATTTACTTCTAAGGAAATGGTGTGCAGTGTCTCTGGTAATATTGTTGTTGTCTATAAAGGTGAAGAGGTAGCTAAGTATGTTTTGGAAAGACTCATTTTGCTACCTGAGCAAAAACATTCAGAATTACTTCGAGTCGAATCGCAGACAGACCAAGATATCATAACTCTCATGGATTTAAGTCCCAATAGCGAAATCCTGATAGTTTCCACCGCCAATGGGCAATTGTTTAATTATGATCTCAATAACAAAAACGACTTTTGTAGTTATTTTGTTCCGATTTTATATCGACAGCATGCAGGTCCCATTCTGACAATGGACGTCGCACGCGGGACACCTCTAGTTGCCACTTGCTCAGAACAAAGTATAATTGTATGGAATTATAAGACAAAGAATCAAGAAATGTTTTCGACTTTTAAAGAAAAGATAAATTGTGTTGCGATTCATCCATCCGGTTACTACCTCGCACTTGGTTTAGGAATGCATGCAATACAGTTATGTTCCATATTATATACTGGCTTAAGAGATCGTAAGCTTATTCAACCACAAATTTGCTCCAAGATAAGTTTTTCATACGGTGGTCACATAATGCTCGTTGTCAGTGAGGCATTAATTGACGTTTATGATTTTGCTACTCTTTATTTATTGGCGAGGCTAGAAGGACATGCCGGCCACATTTCGGCCTTGTCGTGGAAAGACGACGACACCAGAATCGTCTCCTGCGACGTCCTTGGCGTCATTTGTGAATGGGACGTCGTGACGTGGAGCAAGTTGTGGGAAAACACTTCGATTGTGTCTTATTCTTGCCTTACTGTCGTTCCAAACCGGAATAATATCGTTGCTTCCACTGTTGGCAAGGTACTCAAGTACTTGGCAGATGGTTTTGTTGAGTGGGAATTCGATTGTTCCAACGAACTTAGCTTCATCGTTGCATCTTCGGATTGTAAGACACTTTACTCTGGTGGAAAAGACGGATCCTTGAGTCGATACAAACTGCCAGTTGATGACGTTTCTTCAGATTCCTTCGCTCACAGTGGAGAAGTCACATGTATGATGTTTAGTCCTGATTTTCAAATGCTGTTCACAGTCTCTGTAGATGGCCTGCTGTTTGCTTGGAAATGCAATCTGAATGAGATACCCGAAGATGCTGTGGAAAATACTACTTTGTTGAATTCTGTTCTGGTCAGCACCTCTGAGCTAAAGAATTTGCAAGAAAAAGAGAAATTGCTTGAGCTGTCCATAAAGCAAAGTGAAATAGCATGCTTGTGTGATCTAAAATTGAATAGATTTAAATACTTGGAGTCGAAGAAAAATAATTATGTAGACCACAATTCTGTAGTAAAAAGTTTAAATGAAGAAATTGCTGACCTAAAAAAAAGGATACAAGATATGTTATTTGAAACTGCAGAATCAAGTGATTTGAAGAAACTCGAAGAAGTGTATAGGAAAGAAACCATTGAATTTGCTGAACAATTAGCAGAGTCTTACAAGAAAACAAGTAATTATTCGGAAGAATCTCGTGAAATCTTGAAAAACTTAGAAGATGCTCTGAAATCCAGAGAAAACGACAATGCTAAAGTATTTTCTCACCTGAAAAATGTAGAAAAAGAAATGTTGAATAATTTAAAAGTTCTGGAACGTCGCATTACAGAAGAAAAGAAAATCACTGAAACTCAAAGAAATATACTCGAGCAGAAAAAACAGAAAGTTGTTAAAGAAGAAATTCTTCAGCAAAATCAAACAAAAAATGAATTAAAGAGACTTAAAATAGAATCTAAAAAGCTCAAAGGTGAACAGGCGGAAGATGAACTGTCAAGGTTACGTCACCTTAAGCTATTTTTAGAAAAGGAAAACAAAAGAAAAAAGGCATTTTGTACGGGGAAGATTGAATTTGATATCGATGATAAATTAAAATCTATCGAAGTCTTAGAAAAGCAACTCCGTGATCTTAAAGAAATACTAAAGACCAAAGACAAAATTGCCCAAACGTTAGACGCAAAGTTCTACGAAGCAAGAAAGTTGATTGGGGATCTTCAGAGAGGCAATTTCATATCCAAAAATAAAATAAAAGACTTTAAAACAGCTTTAAGGGACACTGAGAAAAATTTGAAGTCATGTCAGACTGAGCTGAAAGAAACCACCCAGTCTATCCCATCTCTGGAGGGAGAACTTCGATTGGTGAAAGACCAGGTTTCCACCCTAAACCAAAAACTGAAAGAAACCATGGACGGATTTGGTGACAAACGAGATCTGCTTCGACACAACCAGAACCTGATGTCTAAGTACAAATCCCTCCTCTATCAGAGCTATTCCCAAACCTGCGACCCGGAGGAACTGAGGAAAGACATCCTGCGTCTGTTCGGGCAGATCAAAAAGGGCACCTACGAAACCCTCGATCCTAATCTGAAAGAAGAATTCGACCACCAGATCGAGACTTTGCAAGGTATTTACGTCAGTATCAAGAAGAATCCGACCCGTGCCACCAAGGAACTGTCTCTGGCAGAGTTTAAACTCGCCCAGCAGAACTCCAAGTTGCTCGACGAGCTTCACCAGGTTCAGTTCGAGCACGACAAGTTGCGCGACGTTGTCTTTGACCTTGAGGTTGCCATGGGGATGCCCTTTACGCGTCAGGCTAAAATTACAAAGGCGGTGGACGAGTTGAGGGATAAAATCGAGTTGGTTGTCCGTGGAGATATTGGTGAGGACAAGTTTAAGGAGATGCAGAGACTGGATGACTTGATAGAGGAACAGCAGGATGAGATGAGAAGACTCCAAGTGACGATTTCGGAGAAAACTAAGAAGTGACTAATCTTTTCGGACAATCTTGAAATCACTTAGTTTTTATTTACTGCGATTAGAATTTTTTTAAACTCTAAAAAATGAGTAGTAAAAGCAGTCTACGTAGACCGTTTTGCAGAAATAGTATAAAGTGTTGCATTATTTGTGTTTTATGTCGTTGTACATGATTGGTTAAACGTGATCTTGTTAAAAGAAATTAAAAAATGCATGGCAAATGCTTTGTGCAATATTGCGTTTGTATTCCATTATATAAATTGTTACTATTTTGCTTCATAATCTACTCTAATTTTAAGATACCTATAATGAGATCGGCCTTGTCTTCAATATGGAGATTTGCTCACTAATCCTAAAAAAATGATTCGTCATTTTTTAAACTGTTGCCTGCTGTAAAGCGTTGTTCTTCTCAAATATTTAGATGCCAAAGATTATAAAAATATCGTTCTTTGATAAACACATTGCTTTGCATTATGATATTATAAACTGAATGGTCTGAAATAATATAAAAGCTTAGAAAAGATTGGAAAACCCTGTTAATTTTTTTTTAAAATATTGCGATAAACTTTTTTTGTTGGATATTTTATTCACTATTTAACAAAATTAAAAAAAAAAAACATAATATTATTATGGACATCAAAACAAACGAATTAATATTTTCTGCAACATATTTCAAACTGAACTTTTTACTTCAACATTTTATTCTCCTTTGACAACTATACTTAAATATAATATCCGTCCCTTGCAAACTCATAACTATACTAAATATAATATCCGCCCTTGCAAACTCATTCCCTCTCCGCTTACTAACGTTATTCAAAGAGACATTGAAAAATTAAACCTCGTTTCATGCACGGATGGTTTTTTTGTAAATAACAGCCTGTTCTTTTTTATCTGTTTCATATGGCAGATTCATTAAACCTTCAAAGTTATTTGTTCAAAATCAATCAAGAAATTTTAATTTTTCATAGTCAAGTCGTACATTTAAATTGTTAAATGGTAGTGAAACATTACTCTAATTCCATAAAATGAATGACTTCTTTAAAAAAAATTAAATAAAAACACGTAAGGGTAAGTAACTGTTGAATAAAAAATAGCTTTAAAATGTTGAATTTTATCCTTGACGTTGACTAAGTAGGGAAGGATGAGTTGGCATTTTCCTAAACAGTACAGAAACGTGCCGATTTTAAAAGCATCCCTGGCAAGTAGAAGCTAGAAACGAAAATAGAAAATATTGAACTTAGGAATAGTTCATATAGGTGTAGTTAAGAGGATAAAATTGCGTTTTAAAAATCATTCCTGATATTATAGGATTGTATTCTCTTGCAAAATTAATCGACTTTACAAATAAATTAGTTTGTACTAATTTGCACTTTGTTCTGAAGAGAATATTTTATCTTTAGGTATATCTCTTGAACATCTTTTAAATGATGATACCAATTCCTAATTTATTTCACCCCAATGAGTTATCAATAATTAAGGGTTTTAGTCTCGAATTATTTGCGTCTCAGTCGATATTTTTATTAAAAAATCTGTACACTTTATGATTTTTTTTGTTGCAATTTATACATTACAAGCAACTTTTCTAATATTTGTTCGTTTAAAATACTAAAAGAAATCTTGTATGATCATAAATACTCTGAAATGTTGAAGATTCCATCTTCATTATTTTAACGCTCATCTTCTCCGCTCCCCTCCCGGAACAAAGGTGCGGCCCAACTTCACAAAAATTTATCCAAAGCTAACAGTTTAGCCCTTTTAAAATGAAAAAGGTTGCCGACTTCTACAATATGGGCTTCGCCGTGTATTTAAAAATCCTCTTTTTAAGGGGGAATAGGCGCGCTGGACCGGGGGTCTCCAAAGCAAAGTGCATCAGTGTTAATCCTATGGAGAAAAAAATATTTTCTCTGCCACATTTCTCCGGCTGTATTGAATATTTTTGCAAGCGGATTTATGTGTGTGATAAATGTAGAAATTGGTTCGAATATTTTTTGTTTTAATTTTCAATAAATAATTTTACACAAAATTTTTTTAATTTTCAATAAATAATTTTACACAAAATATTCGAAGCCATTTCAAAAAGTGGAAAGATAGAGACCTGTAAGTTATCTACATTTATTATATTAAAAAAACCGTTTGTAAAAATATTCAATACAGCCGGAGAAATGTGGCAGAGAAAATAGTTTTTTCCCCCCCATTGGATTAACACTGAGGCACTTGAGTTTGGAGACCCGCGATCCAGCGCGCCCATTCCCCCTTAAAACCTCCATTCGCCATGGTCCCGACGCTGCTACGATGTCGCTCAGAAATAGCGTCGTGTGCCCTTTTCGTTCGATCAAATCATGAACTAGATTTTGAGGTTGACGCCTTCGCCTTATCAACTCTCTGCTTTGTTATCGGTCTTTGAGTCGACCCATTTGCAGCAGTGAAATGTTGAGGGTGCTTGAATAAATCCTCGTCGGTATCTGCCACCGTGTTAGCGTGCCATGGCTAAAAGCCAAACAATGCTAAAATTAGTGTGGGGCCACGGTAAGACGTCAAGTATAATTTTGTAAAAATGCCGATTTGATGCTTCAAAGGCTTTTAAAATAGAAATGCTTGATCGGTGCTCAAGTATAATAAGTCTACAGCCAAAAAGAAAAGTTGCTGCAAAAAAACTTGTAATTGTTTGGAACAATTAAATTATTCAAGGTACTTCCTTGATTTTATATGCAAACAGAAAAAAAGGGGTTTGAAAATAAGCTGCTGAAGTTATTTAAAACTTTTTTTTAAGTTGGGGTTGAATTAACGCCGTTTTAGATCTGAGTGGTTAGAGGTCAACTGTGAGTCTTAGCCTGACTAGATTTGTTTCAGTAATTAACGTGTCGACTATGAAATCATCATTATATTTTCGTTTTTTTTTAAACTATAAAAATAAAACGGAAACTTTTTGCACAAATGCTTTACCTAGATAGTTGAGTAACAAACTAAACTGCATTGCGAAATGCAGTACGTTTGGTTGGCTTATAACTGAGTTTAAAAAAAAATTTGCGTCTTTTGAATTGAAATTCGAAGTTCTTTTTTTTAAAACCCTGCTAACAATTCAATGTTTAGGGAAGTGTTTTTTTTAAAGTTGAATAAAAAATATAAAAAACATTTACGTTATGCTCTGTTTCACATATCAATTAAGAAACGCTTGACCGATCTTTTGTGCAGACATTTGTGTGTAAAATAAATTTTGGCGTGTTTGAATGAGTCATGTATGTCATTTGGCCGTTCGAACAGATGTCATAATTAAACTAACGCATTCATGAGTTGACATTGGCGACAGAGCTGGCTCAAAGTTGAAGGGGGTATGAATTAGTACTAAAATTTTTGTATATTTAGTATGATAATGTTTATATTTTCTTTAATATTGTCTTAAAATAGTAATATACGTTTGTTTTGGACTCTCCACTCGAAAAATCCAGTTTTATTTTTGTTAAATATATAGAGTGTTGATCTTATATAATTGTAATAAATATAATATTACGCTCAGTTTGCTTTAAAAAAATATTTCATAAAAAAAATATTTTGCATAAGTATATCTTAAAAATTTGGGTCTAATATCGATCAGATTTTTTTTTAATTGTCAGTATGCTTTCAAAATTATTACCCTAATTTTGACTCTCCCTTGAATGCACTATGAAACTCCTGGATATTTGTTTTTCTGTGGTAAAAATCATATGGTAGAAAAACTGCATTTACAGAAACGTTCGGCAAAGAAACATGCTATACAGTTTTTATTTTTCGGAATTTTTTCTTTAATCAGTTTTGTAGTATAAATGTAGCTATTAATACTTTGCAACTATCTATTTCTAATGTATCTTTAGGATTATATTCATCTTAGTTTAGTTGCATCAAAATTGTTCTTTTATGAATAGTCTTGGTTTTTGAAGCGGAAGTTTTAAAAGTTTGAAAAAAAAATGCTAATGTCACAATACTTTTAAACCACGTAACCAGGACGTGAACTTCCATTAGGCCAGCTAGACCCGGGCCTAGGCACCAAATTTTAGTTATGTTAGTTTTCATGCTAAATTGAGTTGCCCCTTAAACTTCAAAAACTAGTGTCATTTTGTGTGTCCGCATTATTTTTAAATATAGGAAAATAAAGAATTAAAATAGACAAGTTTCAACAAAAGGATTTAAATTATAGATTATTTTCAATTTTTTAATCTTGAGTTTTTGTTTTTGATTCAAATATTGACATGGGCAATGAAACACAAAAGAGTAGGTGGGGGGGAAGTAGGTAGGAGTTCCTCAGAGGGGGGCCCCAATATTTTCCGTGCCTATAGTCCGTGTTATCCTTGATTAGACCCTGCACATAATAAATGTGGTTGAGAGATATCATTTCTAATCTATTTTCTTTTTCTTTCCTTGTAGGTTCTGTGGCTAAATATGTCGACAAAGAAGCCATGTCCCCAGTCTTGTGACACTTTTGTTGCCTTGCCCCCTGCCACTGCATTGGACTGTGTTGTCTTTGGAAAAAATTCTGACAGACCCAAAGGGGAGGTGCAAGAAGTGGTGTATTTTCCAGCTGAAAATCATCCTGAGGGGACCAAAGTTCAGGTAAGGTTGCAATTATTAGAAGGTCACAACCGGCCAATTCTATGTAACTGTAGTGTAGGTCACAAGTTAGGAAATAAAACTTTTTAAATTGAAAATAAATCAAATTTATTAAAGCATGTTACATTATTTAGTTGCGCTAAGTGTAGATCAGTTATTCCGCCATTTTTTGTAAATTTAAAGTTAAAAGTTGTAGTGATAAGCATTTTTTACACAACAAGACTCACACTACAGAAAGGGCAATTTCACATGGAATTAGCCGACAGTGGTATGATTGTACTTGGAGCCTTATTCAATGGATTGCAATAGAATAACTATATATGTGGCTAAAAGTTAAATTGTACATTTTCAGAATTGAAAATCTGAGAAAATGTTTCTTTCAAAAATCGAATTTGAGCTGATTTGCATGATTTCAATGAATCCAACTTCCTCTGCCATTGCAGATAGCTATTTGCCAGTTTTAAATTATAATTGAATGTTGAATTATCGTCATAAGATATCCGTTAAAATAAATTTTTAAGGTAAAACTAATTTGCATTTTACATCTTGAAACACAGTTTCAATGTATTTTGTTTGTGAAACTTATAGTTTATAGGCTATAAATATCTCTATAATATAATTTCAGTGTGCCTTTTGAATAACATTTTCTGTATTTGTATTATATTGTAGCATTGTTCCCATTATATTGCATTAAGGATTTGATTTTGATACCCATATTTAAAGAAAATATATATATGTACTTGTTTTGAATTTATTAAAAGTGTAGTCTCGATAGCTGTACTAATGGTGTGTATTATATGTATTGGACAATCTCCTGATATATAACTGAAACTAAACTTCTTTGAATTACTAGTAATCGTAGACATACAATTTTTTAAAACCTTTTTTAAACTGCAAATCAAGGTAAATAAAAATATTAAAACTCAATTATTTTTTTTGGTCATTCTGAAAGCAGCAATTTGACTCATTAAAATACATAGTAATTGTTTTTACTTTTTCATACCGAAGAAAATTTTGAGATGCAAATTCAATTTTATTATAGTTAAGTTTGTGAAAAATTGATTTAAATAGTACTACCATGGGTAGGTAAACGGCAGTATCTAGACTAAGGACTTGGACCATCGTTGCAAGCACTCAATTGTTCTAACCTATAAGAAAGTATACTGAAAGACTGATTATTTCAGAGAAAAAATGGTCCAATACATTGTTATGGTCACTACAGTTTACCTGGGGTAAATATCTACCCCTATTTGTAGTTCTAGGGATATTTTTATTACATCTTTTTCCATTAGTGCACTTACATTTCTGTGGACCAAGC
Organism: Oedothorax gibbosus; assembly: GCA_019343175.1. Classification (NCBI taxonomy): domain Eukaryota; kingdom Metazoa; phylum Arthropoda; class Arachnida; order Araneae; family Linyphiidae; genus Oedothorax; species Oedothorax gibbosus. Next base: position 21,481,459 of record CM033275.1, read on the forward strand.
GGATCACACCCATGCGGTCATACTAAGCAAACCAGCATGGATGTGGGGTGCAGAAATGGGCTCCAATGAAGTTGGTGTCTGCATTGGAAACGAAGCTGTGTTTACCAAGCTCTGTGGATCAGAAGATATTGAAGAAAGACTACTGGGGATGGACCTTGTCAGGTTAGAACTTAAAAATCAAGTATTAATTGGATATATTTCTTCTTTGAAAACATAAAAAAAATGAAACTGCACTGTCTGTTGTTTTTTAATAAAAAAAAAATAAGGAAGATTTTTTAATATTTTTATTTTGATTAGATTTGTCCAAATACGGCTAATGTGCAGTCTGTAATAGTAATTATTGTAAAAATGAATTTTTAATGCGTTCAGAAACTTAAGGCTCAGTGGAGAAGTTTGTGCAAGCATGCCACAGATCCTTGGTTCGATATCTGTATTGAACAAATAACACTCAGACTTTTATCCCTTTAGTGTACGATAACCAAGCTAACTTGCCAACTAGACATGTGTTTACTTTTTTCGAACAAGTCTCCCTAACAACTGACCGGAAAACCTGCTGCCATACCACCCATTGCCCCTCATATGGTAAATGGTCACAGAAAGCCTTTTCGATGTAGTACCACTGGGATGTGATGTTGTACCATAGAATTTAGTTTTTCCTAGAAAATTTTGTTGCTAAGTAACATGCCATAGAAATTGCAGGATTAAACACTATGATTTTTAATCATGAGTTGTGTTATTTACAGGCTGTCTCAGTACCACATCAACTTTTTATTTATTTATAGCTTTTTGATTAAAAATTCCTTGGTTTGTTGTGTGAAGTAACACATAAAAGCAATTAAAAAAAAACTTCGAATATTTGTAAAGTTTTTTTTTAATTTAATTATTTTTCTTAAACAATTGCATTTTGAAAAACGCTTAAACTTTTTTAAATACCAATATTTTATCACCAAACTTTTCCCCCAGATACTTTAAACTATGATACATAAAAACTAGCTTCCAAATTTGATGCATCACCAATTAACTAAAACTCAAAACATTAATTGGAAAGCTAGTTTTTAATAAACACATATATTTCAAACTACTCACAAAAAAAGTAAATTACTGAATCAATTTTAAAAGTTTTAGCGTTTCGAAAAACTTAGCATCTATGAAAACTGAACCCAGAGAAAAATGCATTTAAAGTTTCCATTTCCGTAAATACAAACTATAAAATTTTATAAAACCATATAACTTAAATACAATTTTCATACATCCATTTAAAAATTAAATTAATACAAATTTAACTATATTGCTTAAAAGAAAACATAAAACTTTATTAAAATAGCAAAAGCTATTGCGTAGTTTTTATATAAATTTCATTTAATATTGGACAATTTATTCGGCTTTCTTGCTATATTGACATAAATTATTTTAAATAAAATGATGAATGAATCAGTATAAATAGGAATAAATTAATAAGTAGATAAAACACCAAATAATTATCTCAAAATCGCAAAAAAGCTTAATAATCTCCTGAAATCGCCTATAAACACGCCTATAAAAAAAAAGAGTAACAAAGTACTTTCTCATTTATTTAACAATCATACAGCATGTTTGATATTTGTTAGATCTATTATAGTTCTCTTATTTTTTACATGCACACATCAGAGTTAATATAGCTTAGGGAAACAGGTTATTTTCAAATAATACAGGTTATTTTAGATTCAACACTTAACAAGGTGGTGCCATAGTATTTTATACTGGAATTAATAGCTTAAACGGTTATAATGATGCCTGTTACAAAAAATATTTAACCACCAGGTTAGGCCTAGAACGATCAAGTACAGCAAGGGAAGCTGTGGATGTCATCACATCTCTGCTTGAAAAATATGGCCAAGGTGGTCCTTGTTCCGACACCAAAACAGACTTCACCTATCACAATAGTTTCTTGATTGCTGATAGGAAAGAAGCATGGGTCCTGGAAACAGCTGGAAAACTGTGGGCAGCTGAACAAGTAACTAGTTAGTGTTTGGTTAAAATTGTTGCTTTCCTAATGATTGAGTTTATGTTTATTTTTACGGATGTACTTTGTATATAATGTTCCTTCATCGTAATTAAGGAAATTTTTTTTATTGTATTAAAATCTATTTCTTTTACAAAAATTATGTATCAAACATAATATAAGCTAACTATTTTCCCTCAAATTGTATTTTTTAACTAGGTAGTCATGAGTTAACTTGTTTATTTTTTTAAAAAACTAAAGCTTCCGACTCAACATTGATGTGTTATAAATTAATATTTTTTTCAATTTTTTTTATTTGCATGTGTAGTATATTGAGTTTTACAGAATTAGCAAAATATGGTGTTTGATGATCAGATGGGAAAAAACCCAGTGTTTTAAGTAATATTGTTACAGTGTTTAGTAATATCGTTAAAAAAATATTTTAGTGTCTCAAAATACTCTTTTATTCTCCAAGGCTGTACAAGTATATACAATAGCAAACAAACTCAGATATAAATAATTTATTTGTAACTTATTTTCCTTCATTTACTTTATATGTGCATAGATAATACTTTTGTTGTCGAAATTATTAATTATTCTTTTGCTATATTAAAAATTTTAAATTTCAATGTAACTTTTACATGTATCATTATAAATATATCTTATCCTGCTCATATTTTTTTAGTAACATACTTTATAATAATCAAAACAAACAAAAATCCCAAATATTCAGTCTTTTAGTTACAGTCTAGATACTCAATTACATAATCCACTCACAATAATTAACATTTTTTTCTCTGTTTCAAAAGGCGGATGCCGTAACATCTCCAATAGCCTTACGATCGAGACCAAGATAGACCTGATGAGTGACGGTCTGAAGGAACATGCACAGGCCAACGGATACTGGGATCCTTCCCAAGGTGACCTTAACTTTGCAGCTGCCTATGGAAAAGAGAACGAGAGTGCTGTACAGAGGTTCAATGGTGGAAAGCAGCTTATGGAGAAATTGGCTGCTTCCGGTATGCTTCTTTTTTTTGTATCAAAATAAAATCTCAAGCTTTTAACCTTTTCACTTCTAAAACGGTCCAGGCGGCCGTACAACTAAGGATTCGATAATGATATTCCTATCACATATTACGTGGAAAGAAAAATCCTGCACAGCGAAAGTGTTGATTGGCATGTTTCACGTCTTAATTGGGGACAGTTTCACAGAAATGAAAATAAGGTCTCGATTGGTTAATTAATGTAGTTGGCGGAGCTGAGTGTCAAACCACTAATGAATTCCAGGAATGATTTATGTCACTTGAAACAAAGCAAATGGGATTTTTTTTTCCTTAAAAGTCCTTTGAAACTCTTTAAAAAAAAGATATAAAGGATAGGATAACTTATTTTCCAATTGAAATACTTAAACATCTTTTAAAAAAAATTATTTTGCAAAAGTCTGCATTACATAATATGCATGAAAAATAAAGGTAGGGTAAAGCCAAGGGTGTACTGACGCCCAAAACAAATATGGCAACTGTCATATTAACTTTTATCCAAATAATGTGTCATAAGAGATTTTACCTTAAATTATTACATTTCAATAGTTTATTTGTAAAGCTAATGTTAGGCTATTACCTTCATTTAGTCGCGTGCATGCCATGTACCGACCATTATACGGTTGCCTATGGCAACACCTACGTTTTTGTGTGTGAGATTAGTTTTTGGAACAACCGTTGTATCTTTTGAAACGGAGAATAAAGTTTGTTCTTTCCGTTCATGTCATGTCTTACAATATCAGAAGTGGATGAACCAAGCGATTTTAAGTGTTTTTTTAAAGTTTTGAGTAAGTTTTGAGTTAAAATGGCATTTTTATCGCGACTTCGGAAGGAAGCTTTGCGTTACATTGCTGACGAGTTGTCCGAGGACGTTTCTTCCGTTGCATTAAAGTCCCGGACTTGAAGAAATTGATTTTGAGTAGCAAGAACTACGATGAAGAGACGGTTCGAGGAATGGTCGAAGGCTTGGCTGAGCAGGAAGGCTTGGCTGAGCAGGACAAGACAAGCGAGAACAAGCCGAACGACAAGACAAGCACAAGCGAGAACAAGCCGAGCGGGAACATGCATTGGAGCTTAAGAAGTTAGAAATTGCTGCCAAACCAAGTGCAAGTGAAGTCCTGACTGACGCAGTACCTTTAGCGCCAAAAGTCGATTGGCAGTCACAAGTAAGAAAGTTTTCTATCTGTAATGAGGATATCAGCCTATATTTAGTTCATTTCGAGAGAGTTATGAAACGTGTACAAATGCCGAATACGATGTGGATGGCATGTTTAATCAACCAGCTACCAAGCGAAATTGTTCAAATGATAATGAGGGAGCCAGAAGAACAGTCAGAAAGTTATGACTATGTGAAGTCTCTTTTGCTTAAAAGGTACAGATTGAGTCCTGAAAAATTTCAACAACTTTTTTATTCGCATGAAAATACTGGTAAGTCGTGGAAAGAATACTATCACGAGCTAGAAATGTATTTTAATGGATGGACTGTAGGACTTGAAGTAAACAGCTTTGAGAGTTTAAAAGACCTCATCATAACAGATCAGTTAAAAGCTCGTACGCCGCCAGAAATAAGAGAGCACTATTTGGACCAGTGGACAAACATTAAAACTCCTTGCACATTAGCTGAAAAAATAGATGAGTTTGTCGAACTCGGAGATGTTTTTAAGAAAACTGTACAAAATAATTATAGAACCGGTAACAACAAATTGTCGAAAGATGAAAATATCGCCAACGCAGACAAACGGAGCCAAGTAGAAGTACTAATAATCAAACTATTTGTTACAACTGTTATGAAACCGGCCATTTCGCACGTGACTGTGTAAAGCCAAAACGCCCAAAGTTTTGTACCGCTTGTAAAACAGAAGGACATGGTACAAAGGAGTGTCCAAAGAAAATGTTTTCCCCTTTAGTCAATATAATGTCGTCTTTAGACAGTTCCAGTAATAGTACGATGAAGAATATTACCATACAAGGAGTAAGTACTAGCGCTCTCATAGACACGGCCGCTGACATTTCAATGTTAAAATATAGTTTCGCCCAAAAATGTAGCGGAAAAATACACAAGAATATTGTTACACCAATTAGAGGCATTGGAGGTGTGAGGAAGTCACTTGGGATAATCATGCTCAATGTAACTATCGACAAAGTAAATTTGAAGGAAGTGATGTTTTACGTAGTGGCCGATAATACTTTTGAAGGACCTGACGCACTTATTGGCAATGACATCATTGATTCACCAGAGATAATAATGGTTAGAAGTCAAGGTAAATCCAAGTTAATTCATATGGAGGAATTAGACTTTCTGAGGGGTTATCAGATTGATGAAATACCTGATCGTGTCGTCCTAAAAACCCTCGAAAAGGTCGTGATTGAACCACGTACAGTTCAATTGGTAACAGTTTTCAGCGCAAGCGATAGTCAAACTGGGCTTATTTCCTGTAGCAATATAGATGGTGCGAACAGTAGCATTACGTTGTCCGTACATGATGGCAAAACTCAAGTATCGATTGTGAATTCAAGTAACGCAAACCTATGTCTGAGAAAAAATCGTGTAGTTTGTGAGGAAATTGGGTGCTTGAAAATAGGGATTCCAAAGTGAAAGATGTGGATTCAACGCCGGCCGTTTTACTATCAAGAGAAATAGTGCGTAAGCCTATAGAGAGAGAATCCATGAAAGTTGGTCCATCAATAAATGAAGATCAACGAGGAATTTTGTGCGACTTGTTAAATGAGTTTAGGTTGTGTTTTGCATTGAAATCAGATGAACTGGGATGCATTAACAACACCGTAATGCACATCGTTGAGACACCAGGGAGTAAACCTGTTGCCCGCTCACCCTATCAAGCTTCGAATTACGAGAGACAAGTTTTAAGAGAAATCGTACAAGAATTGAAGGAACAGGGAGTTATTCGTAACAGCTCTTCAGAGTATAGTAGCCCTGTTTTGCTAGTGTCCAAGAAAACTGGAGACCACCGAATGGTGATTGATTACAGGCATTTGAATTCTCAGACAATTAAGGATAAATTTCCATTGCCCTGCATCGATGACTTGCTTGAGAGACTGTCTGCTTTAAATATATTCTGTATCCTTGATGCTTGCCAAGGATTTAATCAGATACCGATGGATGACGAATCTGCAAGAAAGGCAGCGTTTACTACACCTGATGGGCATTATGAACCTACTCGTTTGTTTTTTGGATTGTCGAACGGACCTCCTGTTTTCCAGCGAGCAATGTCATTAGCTTTAGGTGATTTGCTTTGGAGCGGTGTATCATGCTTTGTTGACGATATATTTTTCGGTTCCATTGATTTCGAGGAAATGGTGGTGAAGCTTCGACAAGTACTCGAAAAGTTGCAAGAAGCTGGAGTGACCCTGAAGTTATCTAAATGTGAATTCGGTATGTCGGAGATTGAATATTTGGGATTTGTAATTGATAGAGATGGAATACGACCAGGTCCGAGAAAGTTAGCAGCCGTTGCAGAGTATCCAGTTCCCAAGAACAAAGATGAATTGCGTCGTTTCCTTGGTTTAACCAGTTTTTTTCGTCGGTTTATAACACGGTATGCTTCAATTGCGGAGCCGCTCACAAGGTTGCTGAAGAAAGATTAACATATGAGTGGACTGATCGTCAACAAGAAGCATTTGAAAGCTTGCGGTCAAAATTAGTGTCAAGACCAGTGTTGAAACTGTTTGATCCGCGTGATGAAACTGAATTGCATACTGATGCAAGTTCAGTAGGGTTAGCTGGAATGCTGTTACAAAGAAATAACTGGCATGCATTTCAGTTAGTTTACTCCGTAAGCCGCCGTACAACTCCAGAAGAAGAAAAATACCACTTAAGCCGTTTGGAGTTGATAGCTGCTGTATGGTCTATGACAAGACTTCGTCCTCTTTTGCTAGGTCTACGATTTACGTTAGTCACCGATTGTTCTGCAATAACATATTTGAACACACAAAAGAACATCAAACCTCAAGTAGCGAGGTGGACTGAACTGTTAAGCGAATTTGATTATGACGTTAAGCATAGAGAAGGTGCTAGAATGGCTCATGTAGATGCCCTTAGTCGTTCACCAGTCGAAGAGAGAACCTGTACACCATTGCATGAAATAGATATTGCTAGCCCTGTAGAACTAACAAAGGAACCTAAGGTGTTTTATATTTCCACTGAAGAAGACAGAGTTGCTCTCATACAAGCTCAAGATCAGGACTTGCAGAAGGTTATACTTTCCTTAAAAAACCAAAGGCCAATAGATCGCTAGAAGAAAAGAAACTAGTCGATAATTTCGAGTTGGTTAATGGAATACTTTATCGCACCCACTATGAATCTGGTGATAAAAACAAGGAACGAAAGTTATTTGTAATGCCAAAGTCTATGAGGAAATATCTTGCAGTCCGTTTTCATGACTTCTCTGGCCACTTTGGAGTCGACAAAGTAATTCATATCAGTGGCGTAGCGAGGGGGGTGTTACGGGGGGTCAGAACCCCCCCCATAGGTGTCAAAACCCTCAACAGCCACCACAATCCCCAATTAATAATCGGTTTTAAAAAAAAATCAAGACAACTTTGCTGCCCCCTGGCTCCCACCCCACTCACGTGAAAGTGTAACAAATAGAAACATTCAAAACCAATCGCCAAAAATGTCGGGGAAGCAGCTATCTCCTCACCCCCCCCCCTCTTTAACGGGACGATGGTATGGTGGAGTCCCCCGAACTGGTGTCGAATTACTCGTTCAGAAGTGCGCAGTTTTTTTGGAAGTGGAATTTATGACCTAAAAGATAAGGAAAACTGGTTACTTTGTATTTTAGGTGTAAAGGGTCTGGTAGTTTAGAAAGTATAAACACAAGCTGGGACAGTGTTTTTAAATGTCTATTTTCCGACCACTAAAAAAAGCCAAGGAAGGTCGGGGGGGGGGGGGGGGATTATGGGGGTCAGAATCATAGGGATTTAGGTTAATTAAAAAGTGCGCGTCCTCACACACTTTTTAGAGAAGACACGAGGGGGAGGAGGGGGAGAGAGAGGGTTAAAAAAAGCTGCCATCTTTTCCGCGCCATCCAGCTCGGGGAATTATGAAGATTAAAACTGTACCAAAATTAAGCTTTTTTAGAACTTTAATATTATTTAGAGTTTATGGCTAGTAGCTTTTTGAATTTGTTTTTAGCTGTGAACAATAACTTTATGGTTACTTAACCAGGATAATTTTTATCTGGATAGTTCTATTTCTATTCAGGAAACGAAATTATGTCACACTCAGTCCTTCTTAATAAACACTTAATATATGGCCCTTAATTCAACTAGTATAACGTTATTTTTTTAATGTTTTTGAAATCACATATATTAATGAGGATATTAAAATTTGTATTTCGTCTTCATACTAAAGGATTAATTAAATAATAAATAAAATTAATTTTTAGAAATTAATATTAAAAAATACTGTAAAATTGAGCTTATGGAATAAAAAAATACGCATAAAAATTCAAAGTAATGGTAATCTAATTATGTTTCATTATTTTAACTACTAATATTTAAAATTACGGGACATTTAAAAGTGTTTATTGAGAACAATTGTGTTCGACATAAAAAAAAAACATTTCGCTGAAGAGAAATAGTACTACCCAAAAAAAGGTACCTAGTTTAGGAATTACAAAAAAAAATCGACTTCCAAAAAAAAAAAGACTAGATATAACTGCTAGAACAGCTTCTAAATAGAAGCAATTTCTTTAATTCTAGAAATCTCCTTGAGCTGACCAAATTGAGTTTTACTAAGAGTTTCAAAACCACACTGCTTCTATTTTATTTTTTAAAATTGGAGATGTTATAAGAATAAAACTGAAATATTATAAAACTTATATTCCGTAATATACTACTTTTGATTTGTCTAATAGGATATACTACACCAAAACATTAGTGCACTAAAATAGTATTTTTTTATGCAATATATTTCATTAAAGAATGTCCGGTTATTACTCTTTGGTTGACTCGTAAAATGAAGGAATTTTTTTTCATTCATATCCGGTTTCGTCTAGAGGGATGAACCCGCTGCTGGTCTGGATGGACCCCTCAATTCCTTATCTCCCCCTTGACCCCCCCCCCTCTCCTCGGCTGTTGACAACCCTATAATAACAAAAGAAAGTTCGCGTGAAAACACAGTGCGTGGGGTATTCAAGGAAATATACACACCCCGCTATACAGTCCTTTCTCACACTTGATGCTTAAAACCCCTATATTTCAAATTTAATTTTTTCGCTTCTTTGTATCAGATACATGCTAGTTTGATACAAAATAAATATTGTTTACATAAATAACCAAATTACTTAATTTTGCAAAACTGAATTCCGTACCCTAAATTCCTAAAGTCCAAGACATAAAATGTAAGTGACGATTTATCTTCTGTTATATGTTATCAATTTTTCTCTAAATTGGTTTATAATTATCATTTTGTAATGTTATTTGTGGTGACTAATATAATGTTAAACTTATATTTGTTAATTAACAGCTATTTAAATAGGCATCCTTAGATTTCCTAAGACAAGCAACATTTTTGTTCGCCAATAATAAATATTAAATTTAATTAGAAGTAAATTATTTAATTGTTCATTGATAGTTACTAAAGTTGATAGTTTAAAATCATTATAATGAAATTTATTAGGATTTCTAGTAGATTAATCAATTTTAATTTTTTTTATTTTAATCGTTATTAGTAATAATTAGTCCTTTCAGTTAATTGATTAAAATTAACTAATAATTGTAGTTAATTAATTCGAATTAATTAGCCCTTGTTTTTTTATTGATCATAACCTAATTTAGTTTTGGCTAAACCAAATCGGCAACATCGAACTTTTGTAACCCCCCCTTGGAGCAATCCTGGCTACGCCACTGATTCATATGATCCGTCAGCAGTTTTGGTTTCCAAGAATGGCAAGTTACGTAAAGCAGCATATAAGACAGTGTGTAGTATGTGCTTTTACAAAAGTACCAGGTGGGAAAGCTCAAGGTAAACTTAATACCATTGCACCTGGTAGTCGACCCTTTGAAGTTGTACACATGGATTTTCTTGGCCCGTTCGTAACGAGTTCAGCTCGCAACAAAGAGCTTTTGGTTTTTGTCGACAATATGACTAAGTTTGTGCGCCTTCGACCGTGCCCAAGCTGCTCAACTAAGAGCGTTTTAAAATGTCTCGATGAGTTTACTGATGATTTTGGTTCCCCTAGGCGAATCATCACAGATAGAGGAAGCTGCTTTACATCCTCATTATTCGAAGACTATTGCAAGAACTTTGGAATAAAACATACATTAATTTCTAGCCAAAGACCTCAGGCCAATGGGCAAGTTGAAAGAATCAATAGAATACTTATCCCAATGATTTCTTCCAATGTTCAAACAGAGTCTCATAAAGATTGGGATAAAGTATTACCAGAAGTTCAAAGATGTATTAACTGGTCTCCTAGTAAGTCAACTGGAAAGCCACCTTTTGAGCTTCTGTATGGATACACACCAGTAAAGCCTGGACATTTTCCTCAAGATCTACTACCATCGTCAAATGATTACGTAAATCCCAAAGAGTTGCAGAGAGAAGCACAGAAAAGTATCTTAGTAGCACAAGAAAAGATGAGGAAAAATTATGACAGTCGTAGAAGCAGTGCGTATAAGTACAATCTAGGGGACGTTGTTGTTGTAAGAAGATTACCTGAACAAGCTTTGTTATCTAGTACCAAAACCCAAGTAAAGTACAGAGGTCCTTTAACAATCATCGGAGTTTTACCCTCCGATACGTACCAAATTACTGACCTACGGGCCGTTGGTCAGGGAAGAAGGAGGCAACGCAATTATATAACTACAGCCCATGCTTCTCAAATGAAACTTTTTCATTTAGCTACCAGCGAAGACTTATCGGATGATGATAACGCTACTGAAGACGAGGATGTAGATTTCAATGCTTGTGAACCTCCTAACGCCAACAACGGTATACGTCAATCAAGGTGCAGCTAACAAAATGAAATAAGGAGCGAAGATAGAGGTAGACCGAAGAGGATAAAAATGTTGCCATCTTACCTGAAAGACTACAAACTATATTAAGTGGACGAGGACGTCCTAAAGTCAGGATGGTCGAATGTAAAGCTAATGTTAGGCTATTCCCTTCATATAGTCGCGTGCATGCCATGTACCGACCATTATACGGTTGCCTATGGCAACACTTACGTTTTTGTGTGTGAGATTAGTTTTTGGAACAACCGTTGTATCTTTTGAAACGGAGAATAAAGTTTGTTCTTTCCGTTCATGTCATGTCTTACATATTTTACTTTCCATACTTGTTTAAAATATCTTGTGTCTCCACTGCAAAGACAGCATATAAAATAAAACTGTTAGTATAAAATTTTATGCCATGGATCACTTTGATATCATAGCTATATCTTTTATCTTAGCATATCTTATCTATTAATTCCGAATAAACATATATATTGTTTCTTTTTTTGTTTTTTTAGGTGAATTCAGCACCATTTCTATGTTTGAAGTACTTAGGGATTGTGAAAGTGGAATTTGCAGGGGTTTGGATCATGAATTCCCTACTGCAGCCTCTCAAGTAAGACATTAAATACACTATCTCAGAAATATAAAAACTTAATTTTTATGGTTTTTTCTTCATATTTATTAAAATATAATCCCCCACCCCCATCAAGAACAAAACCCCTCACACATTAATAAAATAATAAATATGTGCATTAATTATTTATAACCTATTTAATAATAAATTGTTGAGTTTGTGAGCAAAATTATTTATCTCGTGGCGTTTTCAAGACAACAATATTTTATGCATATATATGTAATGTTGTAAAATATAGAGGATTTTTTATTTAATAGGGCCTCCAAGTATTATTTAGTTATAACTTCATATTATACAATATTAAAATATAAAAAATCAATTGAAATCCAAGCACTTAAAAAAATTATTCCTCAACAATATTGTAGCTTTGTGTGAATTCTTTAGCTTCAAAAGTATCTAAACAGTTTTTATTTAAATGTTTAATTTTACTTACTTATAAATATTGAGTCGACTGAATCAAGTTTTCATTACTTGTGTCCTTTTAATTTCCATTTAAGACTGTTTCCACTAGGAGGAAAAATATAATGATTTTCTATTCCTTTTAAGGAAAAGTCAACATACCATAACAACTAATTATAACTATAATTAGTAGTAATTGTTTAACTTAACTATAACTTAGTATCAATTGTTTGCAAAGGACTTCTTCAGATCACTTTGAAAACAAGCAAATTTATGTATATTTAACAAACACTTTATTAACACAAAAACAAACATCACAGAATAATTTTTGTTCGTCACAAGGGGGTTAAAAAACCCCCTGTATATGTGACTAAATAATCATAATTATAATTGATAAGACACAATAATAAGACACATTATAAGTTTAAAAAAACACCAAAAATAATAAATTTAAATATATAAATATACACAAATAGAAAAAATGTGTCAATTTACAAATTGTTTCTAGAAAGATGGCTGTTACAGTAATAAAGTTAAAATTCTACCACAATAAAAAAATATTCTAAAACGATTATTTTTTTTATAAATAGGTGTCTGCACTTCCACCCCCTGATTCCCAGCGTTCCTCTTGTCATTGGTTCACTGGAACGCCTGACACTGCACATTCCGTGTTCAAGCCCTTCATTTTTTGCTCCTCGAATCGCATCTCTCGACACATTGTGTCACCCACGTATCCTGACAACGAAGATCCAGCTAAGGTAAAGTTATGTCCTTATTTAATAATCTGAGTGATATGCTTTTTATTATCAGCAAATAGAAAGTTTTATGTAATTTCTAGAGAAAAGTCAGTTTAGGTTGAGTGGACTTATAGTTGCACTAGAGCTATTGGCGATGGGTTTCGTAATTTAGAACCACAGTTAAGTGATGAGCTGACATGTGAGTATGCACCCAATGCAATTTTACGCAGCACCAGGACTTTGCAGCATATTTATTGTATACTCCATCTGCACAGGCGTATTATTTGTTAGACTTTTTGGTTGCACAGACTGTTTTAAGGTTGGCAATTATTTTGGCAATTGCTACGCCTGAACTTGGGACATTTGGCATGCAAAGCTAGGACTTACCAAATAGGCTCCCCATCCAAAAGTCAGTTTGTTTATTTAAGTTCTAAAACTTATTGAAATTTTTACACCAAGTGTTATTAATGAACTGTAATATTTATATTTATCCTATACATTTTTTATACCTTTGCACTGTTTTATGACATGTTTACAAAAAGTCGTAGGACAATGGAGATGAAGCGTAAACGCTTAATGTAAATAATTGAGTGAATTTGTGACGCAATTAAAAAACCATTTTAAATGCAGCTACGAGTTGTAATATTTTGATACTTAACGCTACCAATATCGAGAAAGGAGGAGGTCAAGACACACATAGGTTTTTGATGCCTGGCCACACGACCTGCCTACAATGTTAACTTTATGCACTTATTGCATAAATAATAAAGCTTTTTTTTTTTTAAAAATACATGGCAGAGAAAAAAAATTTTAATGATCACAGGGTCAATCTTATAAAGCTATTTTAAAAGACCTTCTAAGCCCCCTAAAGGCTATTTTGATAAATAAAAAAATACTTTCATCAATACAAAACTAGAATTACGCCTAACCATAATTATTTCCACACAGGTAAAGCCAAGATTCCAAAAGGAAATCAATCGTTCTCACACCCTGTACACGAAACACCAAAAAGCCTATCCGATTTTGACAAGTGACAACCCTAAAGGAAAGGAGATCAACACTGAACTACGACGTCTCGAGACGCAGTGTGTCAAAGACATGGAAGGATTTGTGGAAAATTTTACGTCTGATAAGGCCAAAGAGGTTGAGGACATATTTAAGGATTTGGTGGAATCGGAAATGAAGTTTTATTACATTAAGTAATTTTTTGTGAAGGGTTCTCACTTAGTAAAATTGTTTATATTTTACTTCTTTATTCCATTGTTTGATGTATATGACTGGTTTAGGTTCGTTCTAGTATTTGTTTTTATCGCATAAGGATTAATTAGACCTAGTCTGACGGATTAAATATGACTATGAAGAGCTAGACCAAAAGCAGAATTTGGACCCAGATTTTCTGTAATAAAAACTAGCTCTCTCATCACTAAGATTATTACATGACAAGGAATTTTTGCAATATAGTAGTGATAAATACTTCAAGTACCTACGACAAAGATGTTAAATATGAAGGATACACTACACTACAGGATTCGTTTTAAAACTCTTATTTAACTTGTAAAACAGTAGAGCCAAAGTTTCACATTAGCAGCCATAAACTTAAATAAAATGAACAAGAAAAATATTGAATATAATTATAGTGATTTGCAACTATGGAACTCTCTCTTTAGTTATAGAGCAGATCTTTAAAAACTCTTTTGGTTTAAAAATATTTTTTTTACGAAAATAAGGAGAGTTTTGCACAAACTGTTCTGGGATCTTATAAAAGAAATTTTAGATCCAATAAATTAATGGTGAGTTTTTTTATCAATAAAACATGAATTTAAAGTTAATTATGTCTCTAAAATATATTGATTTTTTTGTAATATAATTTATGTGGGAAAATAAGTTACAAAAGTGAGAATCCTAATATAAACGTGAATGCTATCATGTGATTCAACGTTTCAAGCTTAGCTTTGTTATTTTTTTCATATGCATGTTAATTCTGCTTGCTGCAATTGTAAGCATTCAAATGCCAAGTAAATCTGTGAGATTAGAAATTTCAATACTTGTGTGCAAAGTATAAGACAAATGGTATTTACCTACAACGACACAATTGTAACGATTGAAATGGGATAGTAAAAAAATAGTTTCAACAGTCAACAGTCGTTCAAATATTTTTGGTAGCTATAATTTTACCTTAAAATATTGAAAAGATTAGTTTAGATATATTTTAATTTAAAAAGTTGTAATGTTTTACTATGATTTTAAGAATGTATTGAACAATTGTATGAATTTCGGCTTAAGCAATCATTGCTTTCAATTCAAAATATGGATGGTAGATTTTATGTGATTTGTTTTTCTATGCTATATCATTGTAAATGTAAGATAAAGAGAAAAATGTTAGTATTCATTTATTTACATCTTTTAAAAATATTATTTTATAATTATATAAGATACCAAAAAGTTGTTTTATTACAGTAAAATACCGTAAATCTGCAAACTGCAGAAATCCGCATAATTTTGCGTTTGGGTACTTCAAGCAAAGACCTGTTTTCAAGTAATTAAATATAAAAGGTAAATTTGTGCAAGTTATTTCATTTCATTTAATACCCATTTTTTAATTCAGTATTTATAATATATGTGTTGTTTTTGAGAAAAAAAATTTGTTTTAAAACTTCAAAAATTACAGTGCTTTACATTGTTTGTTGACAAACATTGGAAATATGGAACATTGGAAGAACTCTATATCCCCCCCCCCCTCCCCAACTTTTGCAGATTTCCAGTATTCTTCTACTGTACTACCTATTATATTTATTATTCTATTGTGAAAGTATCGTACATAATTAGTAAGTAATTGTACATATTATTTTATGGAATTTACTATTTTATACCTTATATATTAAGCTGTATCTGTAAAAGTGATGCCACACTATTCAATGGAAAAAGTGTCATTCTTCCATGTACAGTGCTAGGTGATTTTTGTGATATTTTTTTATTGTTACATTTACAAGTAAAATCAAACATACTACTGTTTAATTATAAAATTGGCAACTTATGATTTCGATTTGAAAGTATGCATTGATATTTTTTTTTATACAATTGGTAAATACACTGTGATAATTATATTCATTTTATTTTATCAAAGACACGCTTGCAAGTGTTTTAATGATAAATATAACTCACTTTTAAATGCTTTTGTTATTAGATTGTATTTAGTTTCAGCATCAATACCTTTCTGAATTATTTGATATATTTTGTTTTGAAATAATTGCAGCGTTGGATTATACTGTTTGTGGTTTCAAAATGATTAAAAAGGCTTAATTATATTAGAGATAATGCAATATTTATCCTAGTTCCTGTTTACTATTATATTAAATTTTAAAATATTATTTACTTGAATTTACTCTACTAAATAGATGTAATTTTAAGGACTTTCTTTTGGGTAAATAGTTCATAAAGTATTCTAACAAAGGTAGTAAGTACATTGGAAATATGATTTTGGACTTAATTTTCAATATGCACTTTTATTATTAAGGCATTATACTACTCCTATGGAAATCATCATGGCATTAATAAAATGCACCAGTGTAATCATAAGTGGCTTATATTACATGCAATTTAGTCATTAATAAAAATATTGATAACATATTTTGTGTTTTACTGTGTTTTGTTTTAAATAGTAATCAAAAATAAATTTGAAATAATCTTTTGGAAACTACATTAATATGCTGTGTAAAAAAACTATTGACCTGCATTCTTTTAATTTAACTTTACAAAATAATTAAGGAAATTTTTTAATGTTATTATATAAATTTTTGGTCTGATCAAATTAATCGCTATTTTGACTTGCAATTAAAAAAAAAAAAATGTTTGGTTATTTCAAGCTGGTATTGAAATTCTATTCATTGTTATATTGTATAAATTGCTAACTAATGGGCAAGGATATAAAAATTTTAGAATATAAGATTAAATAAATAAAACAAATTAAATTTGCTTTTAGAAGTTATGCGTACATAAATTGAAAAATCCACTATGATCAAAATATTTTTTATGTATATAAGTCTGTCAATATATTTGACCTGTTGTAGCCTACACTGATCCTAACTACTTAAAGAATGACACAGTTATACTAAAATCCTTAGCCAATAGTTTTGTTTTTGAAAGCAGATGAAAAATATTCCACAAGAATTAGTACTAATAACTTCGAAGTACAAGTTTTCAATTAGTTTCGTTGTAAAAACAAGAAGCCCTAAATAGACTAAGATAGCCTACTTTCCTGCTGCTTAATGAAATTCTTATTGGGAAAACAAGCAAGCTTATAACAGTAACAGTCATGTCGAACCAATTCTGCACAAGATTTATACAGATTAGAAAAAAAATCACCAAACATAGTTTCCAGCTGTATTTTAAGCTTTTAAAAACCAAAATCAACTATTTTCATTAATTTTCTTTCATAAATTAAAGCTCGTTAAGCTTCTTATTTTTGAATCAGTATCGACGTAAAAATCTGATATTTCTGAAATATTTATTAATAACGAAACATCAAACTGCAGTAAAAAAAAAAAAGTAAGGAAGGTAAATTAAAGATAACCAGATTTTTATGCAAAGAATATAATGCCTTTTCTTAGTAAACAAATAATGAGTAATCAAAGAATCACAATGTGCTACATTTTATGACATCATTCCAAACTGATTTATATTACAAAAGAAATTTTGCTTCAAATCTTTTTATCATACTATAGCTGATGTAGCAACAGCGATGAAAATGACTAAAAATTGAATTTCAATGTTGATTCAATGGGAAATTCAACGACAGACATTAGACAAACGTACATAAAGATGGACAAAAGTATGAATGAAATATAGGCCTCTGAGAATTTTTAAGATCCGATGGATAGAACCCATTTTGGAAGGCGATACAGGCAGACAGACATCTTCAGTATGTCAATACCTACCTTTTCATTTTTTATTTCTTTCGATTTAAAAAAAGAAAAGTAGCCTGAAAATTTTATATCCAGTATACAGACACACTATGAGGGGAGTCAACAATTGTTTTCAAATGAAATAAATCTTTTTATCAACAGCATGTTTATTTTACAGTGCTTATAATACAATGAAAAATCCAAATTAAAATAAAAAAGATTTTTAAGATGAATCACTTTCAGTTAAGTTCATTCAGAATGCATCTGTAAATCACATTCTCTGGTTCCTACTGTTAGGACTTGGTGATGAATTTAAGGTTCTTATTCGAGCTCCTTTTACCAGCTTGTTGCCAACCTAAAATTAGTTAACGTTAGTAATGGGGTTGTGATATCGGTTTTTAAAAAAAATGCTAACAAGGAAACTTACTAATGTTGGTTGGTTGGAAGACATACGTTTTCAGGCTTGTGTGCCTGGTCATAAAGACCCGCTTATAAACCTTCGTCAGGAAGGACGGACATGACATGACATACACACATACAAGACAGATGTGGCCATCTATCGCCACCTCCACAATTTAGACATGTCCCTAAAGGGGAGGGAAATAGTCTCCAGGGACCTATACCCGTGGTAAACTGTGCAATGACCGACCACAGGACTTTCGGACCCAACAGATTTAACGAGCATGTACTCCGCATATACTCGGTTGGTCTTCAGAGGTGTCGAGACTCGATCGCGGGACCTTCTGATCCCGAGACCGAGATCTTAACCACTAGGCTCCCCACGGCCCTTACTAAGGTTAAAACCTGCTATTATGATCTTGGTTATAGTTATCAACACCTGTTTATAATAGTTTTTTTGAACAACGAAACTTGCTATAGCCAAAACTTGTTTTTATGACCTTGGTTATAGTTATCACTTGTTTCTTATGTTTCAAAAAAGTAGAATTCTTTAAATTACCCATAGATTTAATTGTAATAATGCATTATAACTAGACCTGAACCCAGTACCTAATATTTTCAACATCAAATGCAGTACATAGAAGCATAAAAAAAAGAGAATTTCACGTAATAACAGTTAATTTTTAGTACTATTGTAGTTTTTCAGTCTTGTAAATTGACTCCTCTTGCAGTATGTTGCAAATCACTAAGAGAGTTTAGAACAAATAAAAATTTAACTAATTATTTAATATTTTTTTTAGGTTACAATGTAATAAAGCTCTTGCCTGCTATTTATGAGAGACTACTGATTAATTGGAAGCATATAACGCCAAAATTCTTTTGTTTTCGTTGGGTTAAGAATTATCGACACAAAAACTGTCCTGCTATTGGAGATATTTTAATCATAAACAGGGTGTCCACTAAATCGTAAGAAAAATTTTTTTCTGAGTTTTCGAGGTTTTCCAGGATGAATTTTCTATTTTTCCAGGTTTAGTCGAACTAACGTTTTAATTTTAACAAAGTTTTTCCTATTTCAATATTCTTGAGGCTATGATGAGTTACATTTTGCTTTTTTTAATTTAAAGTTATCAAGTTGTATTCAAACCTCAAAATTTCTAAAATTTTTTAAAAAAAATTTATATTTATTGTTACGACATCTTAACATTTTAAATTTAGTAATACCTGATAAAAATATGTAAAAGAAAGCCAAATTATATCTTTTTAGGGTGATGTTTTATTTAGGAGAAGCGGTAGATTGCAATGGCGAAATACAAATTTCATGGCATCCAGTAGAAGATATTTGAATACTTAGCTCTAAAAACTTTTTATATTAAGCCTCTAAATTTAGCAAATGATATATACCTTATTATGAAAAGAAAATTAAATACAGTATAGAACCGCTAATCCGAACACCCATAATCCGGAAAGTTCTATAATCCCGACACTTTTGAATTTCGGCGAGAGAGATAGTCAGAAATTTTTTCGGAATCTCCAGAAAATTTCCAACCCTCCACTTTTTTTTTTTAACTAAAACTTGTCTAAAACAGAAACCCTAGTATAGGCCGAAGTAGGTAAAATGACAACAAAAAAAAGTTTCAAACGTAAATAAAAAATCTTTTAACAATCAATCTGTTCTTGTAATCACAAGGTCACAACTCACGAACACACTTGATAGAAAGAAAATATTTTGGTTGATCCAAATGGCCTGAGCCGGAGCTACAAAAGTAACGAGATGCTCTTCTGATCATGCAGAAGCAAAAAAACGTGAATCATTATGAGGCAATGCAACCTCGTCGGTGGATGGGATTTCGTAAAAATTACTAAGCAGCAAAATAAGTAAATCAGGAATCATTATTGGATTGCATTGGCCGGTAACCGATATTCGAAGACATCTTAGAGTAATCTAATCTTAGTTCATCTTCAAATTTTAATTAGTTTTTGTATAGTATTTTTATTATTATAATTTATTATTTAAACTTGCTGTTTATTGAAATTTGACTATAGTTTTCACTGATATAGACCGAGAATGGAAGAAACTGTTTTCGTAGGTGTTAATGGTGCGGAAAATGTGATTTTTCTGTGTAAGAGACGACCCCCTTTTTTAGGCGTTATTTTTGTCTAAAATTTCTCTGCCTATATATTTATAACCTCTTTGAAAATCCGGCAATTATTACCGTTGCGGAAGAAAATGGTTAAAAGCCAGGTGGGTTAAATTTCCTTATTGGCGGGTCTGAAAACATTATCTAATTCCACGGCATTCCGCATATTATGCGGCGTTGGTGTCGATGCCGCGGAGGTTTCAATTATGGACAGTGTATATTCGACGCAAGTGCAGCAAGCATAGACTTAAGAAACCATCTTTTTAATTCTATGGCAGCATAGCTTTACAGAAAAATATTTCTGTCGTATTTGAAAATAAAAATATACGGAAATCCATATAAATACGGAGTACTTTCACTTATGGACGTCATAGGAAAAGCTCCAAAAGATCGACTAAGCGCACGTGTCACAGAAAACTGCTCCAGGGGCGAAGAAAAGAACATATCCCCCAAAAACTTAATTTTTCCAGAATTTCTGAGTTTTTCCCGGTTTCCAGGGTTAGCGGACACCCTGATAAAGCAAAATACAGGACATTTTGCAGTACAAACTATAAAACAGGGCATTTTTCATATTTCAGGACTCATTGAAACAGGCAAGACAGAAACCTAGAATGTAGTACTGTACTGTGAAATGCAGTACGTCTGGTCACCCTAATTATAACAACCATTTTTCACACAAACATATTAGTTCTAAAATTAAATAGAATTAGCAATGCAAGTTTTTTTTTGGGAACAGTTATATCTCTTGCGGTTTCATGAAACTTTGTATGTTGTTTTAGATCCGACCTTTTCGCGTGAGGCTGCCTTACCGGGGCATATGCCTAGCACCCCAGAGCCCTAGGTCATGTAAGCTGAAATGGACACGGCAGGCCTTGGCCCACTAATGGGCTGTTGCGCTAAGGAGTTTTTTTTTAAATTTTTAATATCATAACTAGACCTAACAATACTGTATCCTTACATTAAGAAATAAATACTGCATAAACATACGAAAACTGAGATTCATATCAATATAAATCAATTAAAAAGCCAAAATACCATGATGTGTTTTGAAAAATAGCAGCTTAAGATTGATTCTTAAATAACAGCATCAATATATTTAAAAATGAGATTAATAGCAAAATAAATTTACTAAAAAGCAAGAAGATTATACTGTGTTTTGGGAAAGGGCAGTTTTAAGGTTGATTCTTAATCTTGGCTCGGCAATTCTTCGAGTCAGTCAGGTTTTATGACATATTGTTATAAGTAACAAGTGTCAAAAGTCCAAGAAGTAACAATAAGTGTGGAGATTTATGAAATTTCTTGTGAAACTGAAAATAATAGAGTATAGATACTCACCACAGGACCGGTAAATACTTGTTTTCTACGAAGTTTGTCTGATTCAATTTGTCTCTTGATCTAAAAAAAGAATATATATATTTAATAAACAACCAAATTTAAACAAAAGTATAAATAAATGTCAATAAGCTGTTTTTGTTTTTAAATAATTCCACACACTTCTAAGATCTTAGTTATAACTTCAAGTACCTTTACATCAAATATTGTTGTGATAAAACAATTTCCAGATGCATAATTAGCATTAGCAAGTGTTAAAACTTTGAAAATTGCTATAGAGTGTAGATGAAATAATCAAAACCTTAATAAGAAATAACTCTTAGTTTAAATTAAAATTTAAGTTTCATTAAAAAGCTATTTATTAATCATTAGCATTGCTGGGATTACTAGCACATACATAGCAAATTCTTGAGCATAATGCTTTGTAAATTCATTATAAGTAACGATTTAAAAACAGAGTATAACAAATAAATTTTTTTTACACTCTCAGCTAAGTTTTCTCGGTATTCCTTATCCTTTTGAAATTCTGCCAGTTCTTTTTCCTTTTCTGCAATGGCTTTTCGACGTAATTCTCCTTCCCTTAGCTACAAAATATATATATTCATATAATTTACATATATGTATCATATCAGTTTTAAAACTTAAAAATCTAATAAAAATGACCCCACCTGTATTGAATATTTTACAAACGTTTTATGATATGATGTCATTGAGCTAGAAGGAAAACTGGAGTGAAGTGTCAGCCAGCCGAAAATAATAAGCGACCCACTCGCACCCTTTTGAGCGAATTGGACAGAAACAGACTATTTTCCCGACACTTGTATGCAATGCTTGTATGAGACTCCTCTATCATATTAACTTGGGCTCCTAAATGTATTTTAACATTTTTAGTGCGTAAGAATTAACTTGCTTTAACTTTAAATTCCAACGTTTTTAAGAAATAAACATGTGGATCACTAACCAAGAGCCTGTGAAGGTGAACCCAATGGCGAAACGGGCAAGTTTCTAGGTTTTCTGCCCGGTTCGCTTCTTCTGCAGTGCTGTGTATTTCTCTGTCTTTCGTTATTAGACCGGCTTGTTTGCTGCTCTGTTCAGTGAATCACACACCTCACTCCACTTTCCGTCTAGCTCATTGTATGATGTAGAATAAAAATAATATAGTGACTTTTTAATGACTAGTTTTGGCCAATAGTGATTTTTAGTGACTAAAGGAAAAAAAAGGTAACTTTTAATGAGAATAGTGGTTTGGTGGGAGCACCCTGTTAATATACTTATGTTGTTAAAGTAAAAACAAACAAACTGAGAATTAGAAGAATGCTATCCTTTATAAAAACTGAAATTAAATATTGACTCGATTAAACATGTTGAAAAAGATCATTAGTTATTTTTCACAAAACACAAAGGGAAAAAAGGTACAAGGTATCAAAAATACGAACATTCGACTTTTTGATTTCTAAGAAGTTGTTAAGAACTGGTTTAATTAGAAAAACGCATAGATATAACAATTATATATGACAAAATAGTGAACTTAACAATTATTCCGGGTATTTTTTTCCAACTATTTTTTTTTTTTAACTGACTCAGGTAGCACAACAATTTTGGCCAATGTTGCCTGAATATTGGCCAAACACGACACGCATCGGTTCATACCTGTCGTTTTCTACCGACTTTGGCCAATATTGCCCAATGTATTAATTGCGACACTGAAATTTTAATACTTAATGATTTTGGACCAAATCTTATTTTTTTTTCAAAAGATAGATGATAAAAAATAATTTTTACAATGTTTCTTAACATACAACTCATGATGGCGACATTTTCCTAAATTCGCATATGAATCTCGAAGTTTCGATTTCGGCCAAAACCGGCCAAACCAGATAAACAGTGATGCACAAGTATCGATATCGGCCGAAACTGACCGATCCTGATAAATAACGATTATTTATTTCGCGAATGGCAACATCGATTTTTGTTTACAGACACAGATTCGTTATTCTCCCGCGTCTAGGACCCCGGGTGGCCTAGTGGTTAAGATCGCACACCATTACGCTAACTGCGCGCTACCCTGCGTATCGTACCGGTGCGGGTTCGACTCTCGCCTGTGCCCGGTGTAATTTCTCTCTCTATGTCAGTAAAAAATTCCGCCTGTGTCTGTCTTGACGAAGCGGGTGTCTGATCAAGCCATAGGATCAAGCACACAAGCCGGAAATACATGTACCAACCAACCTTTTCGCGTTCTATGTTCTGAGTGGTTCTGATAGGACTCCCACGTGTTTCGACTTCGAATGCTCTTCTGTGTTGTGCATCAAATTAAGGTAAGAATCGTAAGTTATTTTGAGTTTATTATAGTTTAATAACACTATATATTTTATTTTACATTTCTTTTTTATCAATAAACGTTATTAATTGTTTGTGTTCAAAACTTCAACAATGTTTATTAGGCTTAACTGATGACTTGATTATTGGGTTTTAAAATAGTCGTTATAGAAAATCTTTTATTTTTTAAAGTTCAAAATAAGCTATCTGAAATTAAATTTTGATATCATGCCTGATAAGGTTAAAGTGTTGGAGTGTATAATACTAATACAGAATGGTGCAGAATATACAGAATAAAGAATAATGTGAGTGAGTTGGAATGTTTGCCCCTGCAAATTATTAGTTGTCATTGTGTATGCTGGATTATCCTAAACTGACACAAAATTGCTGTCATGGAATTCAGCAACTATTTTATTAATAACTTATAAAAAAACACTGCTGTATAAAAGACCAAGTTTAAGTAATAATTGTACTTAGTTGTGTGTGTGATTCATTTCATTATTTCTGTAGCTAGCGTGAAAATGAAATATGAAGATGCTGTAACCGCAACCATCGGAAGACTGATTGGCAAAGTACTGGCAGGGTCTCCAGATTGGGATGGGAACAGAAGTGAGCGAAAGAAAAAGAAAAACAATGGCCAGGAAACAGAGCAGCAATCAAAAGCTGTGGAAAGCAGCGAGGAAGACATGTGTTCTTTTTAATAAATGGACCTTTTAATTAACCAATTTCAGCAGCTGTATCTTTAATGATATAATAAAAAAGTGTGTACATTCATTTTTTGTTGTAATATTAAAAAGATTTTCACGACAAAATCAAAAATTTAAGTTGTGCTTGGTATCTGATGAAGGGTAACAAATGTTTTTTTCGTTTTTAGCACATTTTAATATAAGCTTGTTTTTTTTTTATAAATTTTTATTTTTATGACAGAGATTATTAAAACATTGGCTAATGCTCATGAAAATATTACCCAAACTATATAATTGACAGAAAATTATTTTACTGTATTTTATATGGTTTAGGTAATATTTCCATGAATTAGGCAATGCGATTTAATAATATCTGTCAATACTGCAATATCTATTAAAATAATATTGGCCAATGTGGGTGAACGATATATGCAATACTGCAAAGACCAATACAATAATATTGGCCAATGCGGGTGAACAATATCTGCCAATATTGCAAAAAGGTTTGCCGTTCGATGCTGGTTGATATTGCTTGGTGATGTTGGCCATCATTCTGTGTATGACATTGGCCAATGCGGGTGAACAATATCTGCCAATATTGCAAAAAGGTTTGCCATTCGATGCTGGCTGATATTGCTTGGTGATGTTGGCCATCATTCTGTGTATGACATTGGCCAATGCGGGTGAACAATATCTGCCAATATTGCAAAAAGGTTTGCCATTCGATGCTGGCTGATATTGCTTGGTGATGTTGGCCATCATTCTGTGTATGAAATTGGCCAATACTGCTGTGCTACTGGGGGAGGTTCAGTAATAAAACTGACTGTTAAGAAGGTACCCAATGCAACAAAATGAGCAACATCATACACATTATCAACCATTCGACTGGAAGGACTTATTTTTATTACACAAATTAGATAATTGAAAAATTCGGGTCTTAGTAATTTCACACTTTCGGTTACTCTATTGGTTATTCTAGAGCCAAGCAGTAATCATAACCATATTTTATCCTGTTGTATTATTTCAACTATGAAAAAAAAAAGCTATATTACCTGGCTCTCACTTTTGCCTTCCAGTTTAGTGTTTTCCACCCACTCATGTTCTAAAGGGGCTATTAACCTACAAAATAATAATCACAAAACAAACTCCAAATTTTATTTTAAAATAGGCAATTTATAACATTTAACAAAGAACCTTAAGTTCAAAGATCTTTTGATTGGGTTTAGGTTAGGTTAGTTTGCGTTATTGTCGCACTAGAGATACACAAGGGCTATTGGTGACAGACGTCATAATTTAGAAAGAGAGTCAAGTGACGAGCCAACACCTGAGTAGGCACACAACTAATTTTTTAAGGGGACAGGACTTTGAAGCATATTTATATGATGTGCACTCCCTCAACACGGGGTATTATTTGGCGGAAATTTTTGGTTGGACGGGCTGTTAGTCTGCAGTTATTTTGGTGAGTGATGCCCGGCACGAACCTGGGACCTTTCGCATGCAAGGCGAAAACCTTAATCGACTGGGCTCCCCAGCCCCCTTTTGATCAAAGCTTTTTGGAAACTATGACGAAAACAATCAGTGTTTTTGAGGCGCTTAAGAGTTTGTAAAGAATCATGCAAAAATACAGTAAACATACTAACCGGTTATCCACAAGTACCTCGATTACGTCCAACAATCTCTCATCTGAATTGAAAATAATTAATGGATCTTGTAAATTTTTCATCTGTATATTGAAAAAATAATAAAAGACTTTATTATGACATAGATTAAATGAAATGTAAACTTTACAGATATGAGAGCCTGTCTTTTGCTTAACAATTACATGCATAAAATTTAGTGAAAAATTAATAAAACCCAGGGATTGGAGTAACATGTTACTTGTAACAGTTACTTTTTTTTAGGTAACACTGTTAGATTTTACCAAAAAGTATCTGTAACTCAGTTACTTTTAGCGGTAACAAAATATTGCGCAATCTATCCTTTACTTCTTATGCTGCTCTTTACGGATATTTTCTTCACAATCCGGTGTTAGGCTTAAATTTAGTTATTTATCTTCTAACAATGATTCATTTTTGTTCTTAACTTTTTTTCAATTGTCCCTATTTCTTTAGCCTTGGTTCTCTTTGAAAAATGGTAAGATGGCTAAATTTAATTTTTTCTTTTAACTTGAAATTTTTAAAAAATAAATATGATTCATTATTTTTCGTAATAAAAACTGTAACTAGTTACTTTTTATATTAAATACATGCAACAGAATTACTTTTTAAATTAAGTAACTGTAACTGAGTTACTTTTTAATAAGTAACTTTCCAATCTCCGATAAAACCCATAAAAAATAACAATATCAATGTTCTAGGAATGCAGCCTTGAACATAAATGAAAGATGTTTTTTAGTTTGGTTGCATTATTATATAGTAATTTCAGATTATTATTTTTTTCCTGAATATACCGAATAAGGATTTATGAATATATTTTTTAAAAATTAACACATGAAAAAATTGCATCATTTCATAAGAAGTGCTCAGAGAAAGAAGAATGATTAACTCCAAAAAGTGAATGAGCCTTGTCTTAGCTTCAATGGCCGATCTGTAGAGTGCACTAAGTTATTAAAAAAAAAGCTGTAGTATAGGGGCATTCTCGATTTTAGAAATTTACATTACGTTGCTAAGTACAAGAAAAGCACAAATTTGGTAAGCATTTGTTTAATTCAATGCAAGATGAATATTTTACGATCGCCAAAAGCAATGAATGAACTAACCGGCCTCTGTTTCACAGCTTCATTAAAGTGACTGATTTATTGCATTTTTCAGTTCACCTCTTTAATTTGAAAATCAATAGATTTGCCAAACTGTATCAGCATTTAGGAATTTGGCAGTACACATGGTATAAAGTTTTTTAGTTTATGAAAAAAATTCAATTAGCAGGTACTTTTATTTTCGGTAGGGCTACGATGTAATGGCCCGTCTATTTATTGGCGACTTTTGAAGAACTTGAAAATTTAATGAAGCTTGCTATACCTATTGAGTTGTATATGAAATATAAGTGGAATATTTACCACATTTGGGCATTTTCCTTGATTAACAAAGAAAAGAAAATTCAGACTGCCAATATATAATAGATATTACTTATATTTATAACCACTTAACTATTACAGATATAGTTTCAGTATCCCAAGTCTTAAACCAATCCCTTTCATATATACAACCTTGAAAACAAATGCTCTTAAAAAATTAATAAGTATTACTTCAATCCATCCGCTCAGTAACATAAACTGTCTTGCAGGATACAAACTCCAAATCTTTTTTGCAATGTTGAAATTGTTAATTCGAAGTTTGCGATAGTGGGTATTTTCTTCGTCATTAAGAATATTTCTGAAACAAAACTTAAAATTAGTCGAGTTTTCAATTCAATCTTTACTAATTTAAGGGTATAGCAGTATTTAGCATGTCTATATTTACTCTGTTCAAAGAAAAAATAACTGCAAATTTCATACCTGTGAATTCTCAACATTGTTTCAATGGCATCTCTGGCAGTTTTAGTATCTTCGTTGTTTATTAGAGTCTTTAAGCATTCTGAGAGAATTTCACGATCCACCATGATGATGTTTCACGTAGAACAAAATTTAAAACTAGAATTTGACATACAATATAATCAACTGCAGAGGAATTTCCTGTTATTTGGCGAAACGAACGTATACAAAATAATAGAAAACAATAGATTAGTCAAAACAGTTGAAGAGTCTACTGTCTAGCTTGCGGCCTTTACGTCTCGGATAGTTTTGTTTGAATTTGAAAACACACACGTGACTACAGCTTGGAAACGAAAGAAGGAAAACGGGTTGAGTTTTCTTATTCACAGCCTGTTTAAATAGAAGGTAGACAAAAAAAAATGGGCTAGAAAAGATACAAAATATAAGAAATACTAAGGTAAAATAAAAAGTTTAACATATTGAATTCTGCATGAGTATTTTTAACATAGAAATGAAACTGAAACTTTCAAGAAGATAAGAAACAGCGTACTGGTTTGCATTTAAAACGTTTGCAAAGAAAAATATTGTGGAATTTACAAAATATAATTTTTCTGGAAATTCAAATTTTAAAAAAGGAAATTTTGAATCCAAATGTACTGGCTCAAATATTTAAGTTACATCATTTTAGTGATGGCTGTTCCGGGATTGTTCTCATTTTGAAACCGCTGTTCAGAAATACAAGGCTTTTTTTCCTTGGTCATTCCCATGCTAAATGGACAATTTGCATATTTTTAAAAGTGTTATAAAAACTATTGGTTCTTATAGAACAAATGCTCCTGGTTTCAAATATCAACTTAAAATTTCAAAAAAATATATTTCTGGAATTTAATAAAAAATAAATAATTGTGTGTGCACAAGGCGACACGCCATTGGCCGATTGCTTGTGACGTCATCTGTTACGAGCCAAGGAATCTTCCGACTTCGTGAGCGTTGTTTACCTACTTTTCGAAGGACGACGAAGGCTTGAATTTCGAATGTTGTTTTCTTTTCTGTTTTTATAATTTTCAACCAAAATGGAAAAGAATTTTCAGAAGGGGGCTTCAGATAATCTTCCGAAGGTTACTGCAAGTATGATGGCGATGTATTTCAAAGACAATTTAGACTTTACATCAGCAGAAATCCGCGGAGTTAAGGCCGATAGGTAAGTGGTTAAATTTTATATTTTGGTTTTCTACTGTATGTTTTAAGAAATTCTGATAAAAGATTAGTCAATTAAATAATTAGAAACAGTGAAAAATTACTTTTATTTTAAAGTATTTCTGCCGGTTTTTTAATAAACATCATAATTATGATTCACATTGGAAATCGGACATATTTCTTAACTTCCTTACTTATTGTTGGGTTTGTGTTGACAAAAAAATTGTAGTAAGTACTAAATTCTTGGGAAATATTGGTTAAATTCGTTTGAATTGGTATTATTTTAGTACAGATATTGTTTAAATGTGCCACTCACAATAAAAAAATCAGTTTTTAACATTTTTTAACCTAAATGATTTTTGAAAATCAATATTTTTTTAAAAATATGCTGCAGTTTTTCAAAGTAGTTTTACAAAAGTATTAATATTTAGATTTATTAAAATATTAAATTTCTTATGAGGGCATTGTGAGTGCAATGTAATTATGTGTTGTTTGTGCTTCTCGCATCTGATGTAGGATATACTATTTGTCTGGGACAATAATTTTTGCTATAAATTTAAACAGTATCTTAATGTATTTAATTTCTAATTGACTATTTGTTTTCAGGTCTGCAAGAGAATCCTATGGGGATAATGCCATTGGGTATGTACAGGTGAAGAGAGAAGGAGCACTCTGCATAGTCAAAGCGCGTGTGACTCCTGAGCACAAGGTATCCAAGAAAGGGTATTTTCTTACCCTCACTTGTGACGAAAAGGAACAGAAGGTTTTATCAATTCAGTGTAGCGGTTGTGCAGCAGGATTGGGCGGATGTAAACATTCTGTAGCCTTTTTAGCATGGCTACATAGAAGAAGTGAAGATCCTCCAGTCACATCAAAAAAGTGCTACTGGAAAAAGTCTTCTCTATCTGCTGTTGGTACAAGTAAGAAGTTTGTATGCGCAACTGATTTAGGCAGTAGCAAAAGCAAAGAGTTGAATCCGGTTGATAAAAGTTATTTGGCTGAGTTTCTGGTGATTTGCCAAGAGAAAGAAGTCGGCAACATTCAACTCACCAACATGTTTTTGCCTGCACAACCAGAAAAGGCCCTTTCGGTTCATTCTTTGCATGTGGAGTATCTGAGCATGACAGTAAGTTACAACATTATTAGTTATTCTTAAACAATGCCTTAACAAGATAATTTTTCATGAAATCCTATCATAATCTATAAATTCTGAATGTATTCACAAATAGTTTTTCACATGGGAATTTTATGCACGAGAATATATTTAATTCCATTTAAAAAATTTTATTCCAAGTGTTCAATATTGACATGCATTTTTCTGAACATATATCCAAACTGTTTTAGTTAAAAGTAGTTTCGATTAATTTTTTTTTGTTATACAACTAAAGTTTTGTTTTACTATATATATTACTGAAAAATTACTTAAGGTCAATAATTATCTTCTATGAAATGTGAAGAAATCCTACTTCATGGTTTGAAGATTTTTTAAATTTGTCAACATGACGGGAAGAGTGTAACGTTTATTGTATAATGTATTTATTTTCATATAATAACTTATTAAATACAGTCAAACTCTGTTACAATAACTTTGTTTACAACGACAACTTGTTTATGATGCCATAAAAGAATTCGTTTCCCCTATTAAAATGTTATTATCCAAATGTGATAAGTGGCAAAATTTGAAATTTCTTTCCACCTAAAGTAAAATTATAAAATGAAGAAAGAGAAATTAAACTACTAGCAATAGTACATAGGGTTAAAATTTATTCAATAGATGTTACTTCATAACTTTAATAATATAAGTACATAATATATATTTGACATGATTTACTACACTTGATTTTCAACCTTATTTAAAATGTTACTCGTTTTTAATGTCATAAACATCACAGTCCCTTGAATGATTACTATAACAGGGTTGTACTGTATAACTTTAATATATATATATATATATATAAATAAAATTATTGTTTGACATCTAGGTATCTTGGTCCCAGATACTAAAGTGTGTGTGGGGGGGGGAGGGAAGTTTTTTTATAACCATCTGATGTATTGAAAAAGTTTATTAAAGGAAATCTTTGATAATCGCTAATAATAAAATAAGCCTGTACTACAGTT